>JANFOE010000391.1:0-579586 GCA_025667525.1 Glebionis coronaria
ATATATATATATATATATATATATATATATATATATATATATATATATATATATATATATATATATATATATGTATGTATATATATATATATATATGTATATATATATATATATATATATATATATATATATATATATATATATATATATATATATATATATATATATATATATATATATATATATATATATATATATATATATATATATATATATATATATATATATATTTGCGTTCAAGTAAGACCCAAGCTTAAGATAAAAACAATAGGAACCAACCAGATTGTGCCATGTGTACTTTTCATTTAAAATAAAATTAAAATAGTTTTTTTGTCTGTAGGGGTATTTCAGTAAAGTTTAAGATAAAAACGATAGGAACCAACCAGATTGTGCCATGTGTACTTTTCATTTAAAATAAAATTAAAATAGTTTTTTTGTCTGTAGGGGTATTTCAGTAATTTTCATTTTGTTATATTTTAAAGAAAAGAAATTAGAGAAAAACATTACGGTTGGGTTATCTACTTGTTGTTCAATATGTGCTAATTCATCAATCATCATCATCATCATCATAAATTCATACGTTTCTTTTTTGTAAATTAGCCTCTCAATCTCTTTAAAACCTGTGTTAATTCACACACAAAAATATGTATTACAATCTTCCAAACCATTCATCTTTACATCAGTTTTATATTGTCAATCAGATTTGATATACTAGTTTGGAATAAATATGTCTATTACAAGTGGCACCGATCGATGAATGGTAAGTCCATTATTATTATACTTGTTCTTCATAAATTTACTTTAAGTGTTTTTGATTTTTTCTAGCGGTGACGTTGATATGTTAATGGGGCACCATAGGTGATGTTAGAATGTATTAATAATGGGTCACCATGGGTCCAATTTTGAAGCTAAAAGAGTGAAACGGGTAAATGGGGAAAGATCTCTGTTTAGGTAACCCCGAGAAGTCCAATCCTTTTAAGGAGTGAACATTAAAAATTGGTGAGCAATGGATATCCTAAATAAAATCTTAGCAGACCACGAGTGAAATTGATTAGGTTAGCAGACCACGAGTGAAGTTGCTTCTTCGAATATGGTTTTCTTATCGGGTTTTTGGTGTCAAGACCACGTCTGATGCATTAGATGATCTCAAAGTGTACACAGACATTAAACAGTTATTGTTAAATCTTGTTATCTGTCAGGTGTTTCTGTGTGATGGCGTGATTAAATTATATGTCATGGGTGTCATGGGAGGGCGAAACTTTGAAAAATTCATGATCCATTACCTGCTATTTTGATTTAGGGCTATAAACTTATTGGTTAATAATCATGTGTGTCACTAGTATAATATATTCATAGGTTTGCACATGCTAAAATAATGTGTTTCATATGCTATTGTCATGTGTCGTCAGTATACTCATGTGAGCCATCAGTAAGACATTATTTATTCTTAGGTTTTCATATGGTAAAATACTATTTAAAGTCGTGTGTGCTATCAGTAAGGAATGTGAAATGTGCGAGAGTTATTTATGTAGAAGCTCGGTAAGGAATGTAAAATGTGCCACGTTAATGATGATACAGATAGTCGTGTGTTTCATTAGTATACTGATGGCACAGATGTCGTGTTTTCATCAATAGCAAATTATTTATCGTGGAGCCGAGCTTCTACGTAAATAATAATGTGTTTCATCAGTATAATCTATTCTTAGGGTTTCATATGCTAAAAAATGTGTTTCCTATGCTATTGTCCTGTGTCATCAGTACACTCATGTGTGCCATCAGTAACATCAATAAGTATAGATATATCAATATTTGTTCCAGTTAAATCCTTATGTTGCGGAACAACCTTAATGATTGTTTGTTACAATTTGAATTCATATACCAGGTGCATCAACTCCACAATCAACTAACATGGTGGAAGACAATGTTGATGCCGATGCTCAAAGTGTTTTGCAAGTTGGGAGTTACCAACACCACCGGGAAGTAAGTTATGGATACCCAAAGCTACAAAAAACCAGTTGAGGGACTTGAGTTTAACACAATTGAACTAGCTCTATAAAACATATCCCAATTTAATTACTAATATCCCTGCTTAATTTGATACATCCTTTATAAAACACACACACCCCATACCAAATCACTTTTTTATACTACATATCATCATGAATTATATTGTAAATTTGATGTTCATATGCATATGTATCACAATCCTTGAAGAGACTATGTGTCAATCAAATAACACAACTGCCACAAATCTAGCCGAACGACGACTGTGTAAGTGTCGTTATTGTGGCACATATGGATATCATGATGCAAGGAACTGCCCTTTCAAAAGGAATGTCTTTACATCCGTTTTTGTTTCAGAATTCACTGAATGGTATGGAGGTTTCCGGTTGTACTTCATTTAAATTCATGTTACGTACTCAAATTTATTGTTTATGCTTTTTAAGGCTTTTCTTAAAGTTATGTTTTGAACCATTATAATATTATTCATCAGGTTTTATCTTTTTGCTTGAAATGACTTATCTACTTTGCTGGAAATGAATTATCTATTTATGAATTAATGATGAAGATTGATGATGATTTTTCATAGTCCCAATTTATCATTTCATATATGGTGTGTGCCATATACAAAGATTGATGAATTATCTACGTATGAATTAATGATGCAGATTGATGATGACTTATCTACTTTGCTGGAAATGAATTATCACCTGCATTCATATATAGTGTGTGACATATAAAAACATGTCATCAGAAAACTGTATAGACTCTCCGATAACAAACTGTATAACTGTTATAAGAAATCTTGACATCTTGTAAACATTGCATACATATACTGTATGCCATATATAACCATGTCACAATAAAACTGTCTAAGCAAAGCCATACCAAAACTGGGCAACTGTTATATAAAGACATGTAATCATGTTATCATGTCATAGAGAATGTGTGCCATATATAAATAACAGTTAGTTGGTACGACTTCACGACCCTTTTCACTCATAACCAGCTTGAAAACATACCATGGCAATCATAACCATCTTTATAATAACGGTTAGTCGTTACGAATACACGATTCTTTCAAAAGAAGCTTTATAATAACTTACATGACACACAAAATGACACGTAAAAATATTGTAAGTAACCATGTCTACGTAATAATAATGTAAACATGTCTGTGTCAGAATGTGTGCCATATGTACAACATTCCAAATACAAAACATAACAACTTATGTAACCATCATAACAAACTTTAGAATAAAGGTAAGTCGGTAAGAATACACGACCCTTGTCCATACATATTTTGAAAACAAACAAAAGCATTTTAATTGTCAGTGACAACGCTATTATTCAATCGTAAATACATAAAGTTTAAATTATTCATTTCATCGATTTATCGACACGCACACTGATTCTTTCAAAAGCAGAATCAGCTAGCCGCTTCTTTTCTGCTGGTGATATCATCTTGTATGATTGAGTTTCTTTTTCAAATTTCTTTTTAACCAGATTGCAATCGGCCAATAGTATTTTTGCAGCATACTTGGTGTGCAGGTCCTTTAGTTCATTACCTTGTTTTTCACCCTCTTTACTCATCTCACATAGGTCACCACAATAACCCTCACCTTTGTATAGTGTACATGGCGGATTTCTAGATCGTATCTTGACTCGTTCTATAGGTACTTTGGGATGCTTATCTGCTGATACAGAGAAATAAAAAAGCACATTAGATTCTTGAAACTAACATACTCACATTCAACATAGACAATTACATATCAATTCCAAGTGTTAACATTCTTAAAATGAAGTCGTAATATAATATCACACGTGACACACTTAACCGATCCGACACACACGAACACTATTTCATACGCACTAACTATATGACAACTACTGTCTACGTGACAAACGCTATTAATGTATGGCAAAGGGTTGTGTCTGGCACATCATATCTTCATGACACACTCTGTCTATAATGCACATTCTGTCTATATGGCACACTAACTATATGGCCGTCACTTTATATGTGACACACCATATTTATGTAAGTCTCACACTGACACTGTGACACACACTGACTACAATCACGACTGAATAATATACAGGACACACTGACGGTGTGACACACATAACTTTCCAACCAAATAAAATACGTCGCACACTGTCTATACACTCTGTGTTTGACACACACTCTCTATATGACACACCCTTTCTAAAACAATGTCTGTGTATGTATAGCCGGCTTACTTAATAATGGAAAAGTCGAAAAACGCACTTTTTAGAGCTTCTCGGCCTATCAACAGGAGCTTATGGACTTAGTAAGCCACCAGCTTCAGATGATAGCTCACAAGCTTTAAAATTTAAACTTATCACTTGTTCCAAAATTAAATAAGTGCAGGGAGCAATAAGCTGATCCAAACACCCCCTTACATGCACAAAATTATTAGCTAAAGCAAACAACTTTTATTTCAAGATTATCAGCTACCAAGTAATTTGTTGTGTCTATTAGGCTAGAAACTAAGACTGTGTTTTTATGAACTTATGGATAAGATATAGGCTTCTTAAAATACTGTTTATCACTTACCCGACAAATGACACACACTCTCTATATGACACACATTCTATATATGACACAACTGAAGTAACATTTGGCCCAACTGAGGTAACATTTGGCCCAACTGAGGTAATATTTGTTGCTAACTGCAATCTATGACATGATAACAGGATTCCAGGTTTTTATAATCAGTTGCCCAGCTTTATCTATTGTATGAGACTATCTCCGTTGCTAACTGTTTTGCTTACAAAATTAATTCAGTATTGTTATTATGTTAACAAATTCTATAAATTGACCTCGAAGTATATCTTTTACAGGACCCTAGATGCCTTAAATCAAACGCGGGATTTTATGCATGTTACATACTTGACCAATTTGTATGATAATGGGTTGATTTGGGTTGTAGACACTTTTATGTGCTTGTTACAGACACTCTTTATATGACACGGACATCTCTATTTGAGGGTGTTTGGCAAAACTAAGGTAACATTTAAAACAAAAGCTATTTTCGACATGTTTCACATTTACTATACCATTTTGCACACTTAAACTACAATGAATATATATAAGGCACATAATTTATGCAACTAGAGTTATGTTCACCATAGACTAACTAAATACGACACACACTATCAACCAATACTGCTATATATGACACACCAATTCTAATACGTCACACCAATTTCAAAACCACATATAACTTACCTTTACCAGATCTCAGTTTAGCATCGCCCAATTTTTTCCTCCCATTTCTCTTTTTCGCATCAATTCTCAATCCGCGTTTCTTACCTATTTTCCCTAACACAAATAAACAAAACAATTTAAAAATTAGTAAATATGTGACATGCCCTAAAATATATGACACGCACAATCTGTCTATCACTCACACACTTGACGTACCTTCTTTTCCATTTACAACATCATGATTTCCCATTTTCTTATTAACTTTGGTCGGCTTTGTTTGTTTGTCAGAAACAAAGTCATCATCGGAGTCCTCTCCTTCATCATACGCCCTATTTGTTTTCCCTGACACACATACAAACACAACAATATCATTTAAACTTTTTTTTTTACAAACAAACTTACTAAATATGGAAAAAAATCTTGCAGTTTACCTTTATTTGGTGCTTTTTCAACATTAGCAAGCTTTCTTTTCCCTTTTTCAAATCCCGACGCATTCACATTCTTACCATCAACACGTATGTCAACTACATCATTCAGATTTAATAAATTAAAACATTTACTCGTTCATTACATAAATCTAACTTGATACCTATACTTTACGAGTAATTACCCAGAACCATAACTGAAATACCTATTACTTACCTTGTCCATCTTGTTTACTCGTTGTTTTACCAACGAGTGCTGCCAATTTCCCCTTACCCGCTACACTTTGACCAGGCACTGAACCAAACAGTTTATAACTTTACACAAAGGCAGTAAAATAAATATTGCACCATTGGTAAACTGATAACTTACATTTTATAGCTCGTCTTCGTTAACTTTTCACCTAGCGCGCTCATTGTTTTCTGAAACTTTTCACCATCTGACACATATAGAAATTGATAAATTTTAAGTGCATAAAAAGCTATCAATAACCAGGAATAATAGAATACCTAAAATTACTTACCTTTATTATCTTTCATGATACTAGATTTCATTTTATCTTTGAGTCAGGCTTGTTTTTCATCTTCTATAAAGGAAGGAGCATCCACATCCATATTTTCAACCATTGTGTTATCCTCGCCATCAAACACTTTACAATCAAAAATACACTATAATTAATAAATACAACACTAAAAAATGTTTAATTAATTCAATCCAATGTTGGTTAGTTGATGATACATACCTACTCCTTCGTCGTCCCACTCCATAGATGATAAATCGATAAAATCAATCACATCCTTTTTTAATAGCAGACAACCTTCCACTTCTTCTAACTACATAACCAATCAGAAATTAAAAAAAAATATATAGCAAGCAACATCTTCATAAAACAATAAACTGTTAGTATGATATGCGTGAATGAGAATAAACAAAAAAAATGCATCACTTGCCACTGAATATATCCATCTATGCTTCGGTTTCAATTGATTTGTAAAAAAAGTTGACTAGAAAATAGTATGAATAGCACCCTACATCTATATATAATTGGGGGTGGGATAGTGATACTACGCAATTATTAGGGGATACTGATTACAGGTTTAATTGAAAAAGCATGAGATCCGGTTTTGATATTGATAGAAAAGGATCGGAGAACAATAATTAGTAATTGGTGATACGCATGTTTTAATTTTAATAAGAATGATATTATTAGTTTTTTTCTTTTTTTGTATTTTGTGTTTTGAAACTGGCACATGAATACCCCTCTTGCTAGATAAATATTACAATTATGCCATTTAGTTATTAATTTTGATTATCATCTATAAACATTGATCCTACGGTCTAAAATGGTTCTTATCGTTCTTATCTTAGGGGTGGTACTCACAATAACGCCCCTCTCTCTCTCTCTCTCTCTCTCTCTCTCTCTCTCTCTCTCTCTCTCTCTCTCTCTCTCTCTATATATATATATATATATATATATATATATATATATATATATATATATATATACTAGCCTTTAGACCCGTCTGATGGACGAGCTAGCTTTAAGTATATATTTTTAATAAATATTGAAGTTATGTGTGTTTGTATTAGAAGATTAGTATATGTATTGTTAGTTATAACATTAATATTTTAATAATGTAACATAAAATGAACAAAAATAACGTAGTTTAAGATATTTTATGTATTTAAGATTATTATTATGAGTTAATTAAATTTGCATACGTTAACATTATGAATAAGTCTGTTACATTAAATTTTTTTAGAATTTTAATAATATTGTATAAATATTTTATCTATTTTTGAATTCTAGAGGTAATAAATCTTATATATGTCAATGTTATGAATAACTTTTTTACATTAATTTTTTTTTTAAATTAATATTATTGGTGAGTTTTTTTGTTAGCAAAAACATTATCATTAAATATTGTTTAGAAATTCTTTTGTATTGTAAGTTTGTGGTAAATTGTATTCTAGCAAAAGTAGGCACAAAAATCTCATTCTTGGTATTATTTTTTGTCACGTGTATAATATAGTAACAGTATATAGCCTAGTCCAAGACTTGACAATCTGAATATCTAAAAATATTTTCATTTTAGTAAGTCAAACTATTGTGAATCATTTGTAATTCCTATTTTCTTTTTTAATCATTTTATGGAAACCCTTTAATGAATTACATATCTTACTTTTTATAGAATTTTGTATTTAAAGCATCATTTGTAATTCCTATTTTCTTTTTAAAGCATTTTATGGAAACCCTTTAATGAATTACATGTGTCATTTTTATAAAATTTTGTATTTAAGGCATTCTTTCACCATCCTTCCTTATATATTTTTATACAATTTTGTATTTAAGGCATCATTTGTAATTCTTATTTTATTTTAAAGCATTTTATGAAACCCCTTTAATGAATTATACGTGTCATTTTTAGAATTTTGTATTTAAGGCATTATTTGTAATTTCTATTTTCTTTTTGAAGCATTTTTTGGAATCCTTTAAATGAATTACATGTGTCATTTTTATAGAATTTTGTATTTAAGGCATTGTTTCACCATCTTTCCTTATATATTTTTATAGAATTTTGTATTTAAGACATCATTTATAATTTCTATTTTCTTTTTGAAGCATTTTATGGAAACCTAAAAATGAATTACAAGTGTCATTTTCATAGATTTTGTATTTAAGGCATTGTTTCACCATCCTTCCTATATAAGGGTTTTTTATTTTTATTTTTATTTGATTTGATATATATATATATATATATATATATATATATATATATATATATATATATATATATATATATATATATATATATATATATATATATATATATATATATATATATATATATATATATATATATATATAATCAAAATATATCATAATCTCATATTGTGATTACACTTATATATAACCTCAAGTTCTACTACGACGAATATAATCAAAATATAATAACCTCAAGTTATTATTTTAATCATGATTCTTGCAAAAGAATAAATATATCATGATTCTCACAAAAGAATAAATATATCACTTAAGTTTATATTTTTTAAGGACTTGGTCTCATATGAGTCTCTTAAAGTCGAAACAATATAACCTCATGTTATGATTGAATTTTTAAAAGAACCGCTTGTTCTTTATGATTCAATTGAATGTTTACAATCCTTACATAATTAATATGCATAGCCACATGTTACACTTATTTTAATTTTTGCCTCATATGATCTTTTCAAAATGATTTATAAACTTTATTTTGAAAAAAAATAGAACCTCAAGTTCTAAGTTATTGAAATATTTTGTAAGCAACCTCAAGTTTTATGAGTATTTCTTTAAGTGAATCACAATAACATAACCTCATTGTTATTGTTATTATATTGTGAACGTTAAGTTGAATTATGATTTTATTAAAAGCATCAACATAACATAACATAACATCAAGTTATGATTCAAGGTTTTAAGAATCTAAAGCTCTAGTATGTTCCCTTAAAATAATTAGTAACGTCGTCTCAATTCTTTGTCTTAAGTATTTTTCGAATGATGGTATAATTTCAAATCATGTAGTATTTTCGAATGATGGTATAATTTTATCAAAATCATGTATAATGGACATTGTGAATTATATTTTTCAAAACTTGCTCATATAGTAGTAACAACCCAAAGACTTTTTTTATCTTGTTCATGTCTCCTTACTCATATATATGTCTTTTTAATAAGCAAGAAAATAATGAGATTTAAAATATATCAATTCCCTCATGTGAATGTGATAATATAATAATCAATATATAAATCTCCATTCTCTCAAGTGAATGTGATGAAATGATCAACTTAAAGATCTTTATTCTCTCATGAGAATGTGATAATATGAACAACATCGAGATATTCATTCCTTCAAGTGAATAGGATGATGTAATAGTACATTTTCAAAAACCATTTATCATAGTAAATGATATGGTCGAAGTAATATGAAAATGAAAAACCACTAATAGTGGCAAAATAAAAAGGAACGGATAAAAATATGATTTATTCAAAATACAATGTGATGTATGAAAAATACAAGTGTGTCAAAAATATTACATACTATATTCATAGATGTAAGGATCTATTCTAACACATTGTAGCTCCTAAAAGAAAATATAAAATTATCACGAGTAATGAAATTTCATATAAATTATACATTACATTGCATTTTTCCTCGGCGTACATTATATATAAATTAGTGAAATATTATCACTAGCCATAACATAAGTTTATGGCCTATAATTGTAATCTTTTTGGCATGACTCGTTATACCATCACGAGTCATTAATGATGTGAAAACTATAAATTTATTTATATTCTTCAATCTAATGTTTTATCTCTCAAAGAAAGTTAATTATTTATCTATCAACTAGACTGGCGACTCAGTCCCTCAATTTTCTAGAAAGAAAAAAAGTGGATATACGTTTGCATACATATCCATTCTATGAATCATTTTGAATTCTATAAATCGATGCACCATCTAAATGGTAATAAAAATTGCCACTTCATGTTTGCATGACTAATAGCTCGACATATTGAAATACGAGCATAACATTCCAGAGTAAGTAATTCGTTGTGAATATTAGATGAATTACTTCTACATTATCCAATGATAATGAGAGAAAATATTTTGTTATTGTATGGGGTCATACTATCATATACACAAAATCATAATTAGCATCATGCCAATATTGTTAGCCTCAAAATATTGAGTCAAACAAGAATGTTCGGTCATAGGTTTCCATTGTAATATTAATTAGAACGTTGTAATAGATAGTTAAATAGTCGTGGTTCACGGGCTTGGATTTAAGCTACTTAAAGCTCAAAAGACAAGCCCGGTCCAAACAATATAGCCTATTATGGTTACATGTAAGCCCGGCTATATAAGGCTCTTCCTAGCATGTTAGGAAGGGTGGATTGTTCATTTGTATTTTTTCAATCTTCTAATCTAATATCACCTAGTTCTCCATTTTCCCTCTACTTTCTCTCACTACTTTCTCTCTCTAGAAATTCATATCTTTTCATCTATATTCTATCATTAATCATCTAATAACATGGGACAACATTTGGTATCAATCGCCACGGGGTATATTATGTTTGGTTGTTGGTTATTTATTTGATTCTTGTGATTTTTTCCTCTCCATCATCACGAATTAAATTTTTTTTAGTCCTATGATCCAACCAGAACCGGAGGGATCTTCCCAGGGACAATCCAATAGATCATTAGAAGTCCTTAGGAAAGATGGAGTAGAATGTGAACAAAACTGAATGCCGACTAAGTACTGATGCTAGCACTGGAACAATCACAACAAGGTACTAGTAATGATGTCTTGGTAAGCATTGATGGGGTTGAAGAATAAAAAAGAAATGTAAGGATAAAGGGTGTAAAGAAAGAAGCGCTCCTTACAACTTAGGCAAAACCGGGTCAACACATCATGAAGACAACACATCATGGACCCAGTGATGTAATGCACAACCCCTCCCCAGCTAACTCAGGCTTCTCTCAAAAGAAGTTTGTTTTATTGTCACGGAGATCAACACGACTTATATTGACTTTCTCACTCCGAGATAGTTGATATTGAATAAGTGGAATCTGCTCCAGCCCCCAACCACTAAAAGTGCACAAATCGTGTCTAGAGCCAAGAGATCAATCAAATCTCGTTAGGACACACGGATGAAGATCAAGAGAGTTCTGCGCTATATCCTTGTGATATTGCTAGAACACTCAGAGTGATACTACTTAGTATTCACAATGATGAATGGAAATCCTTCCTGTGTTAACATCAAACAGCACTGCGGTAGGTCATATGCAAGATTATTTATGAATTGAACATGTGTAAAACTGAAAAGCAACAGTGGTTTGATTCTGAATTGATTCAAACTCGTTTCAGGTTTCTATGCAATATGTTTATGGTCTTGCCAAAACATTCAGAGTGATATTTATTAATATTCACAGTGACGAATGGAAATCCTTCTAGCGTCAATATTAAATAGCACTACGGTAGGTAACTTGCGAAATTCTTTATGAATCAAGCTTGTGTCAACTGGAAAGCAACAATGGTAAGATTCTTAATGAATCAAACTTGTTCCAGGATTTTGAATTGACGACTTTAATCAAGCGGATATTTATCCAATTGATTCACTCTTTATGTTCGCAGTCTTGCTTTGAAACGGTCGCGTAAAGGAACGGCTAGTATAGCCGCGAAACCCTGTCAAGGAGATTTTTTAATTAAATCTACCTAATCAAAGGTACGATATTTAATATCGTGTGACGGTCTTCACCGACCGGAGGTAAAACGCTACCGATTTAGGGTGAATGTCAAAGCCATTCAGTCCGTGTCTAAGTTTTGTCTCAAGAAGGTGACGTTACGGTGAACTCAGCAAAGTCATAGATTCAAAATCACATACTCATGCCCAAAGACATTCAACAATTAATAGTGTGAGCATGTGGATAAAGACACAAAATCGCAAGATGGCAAAGACATGTCAAGAATGATTTAAAGATCTCAAGATAAAAGACTAAGTCGAAATACAATGACAAAGGCTCAAAGATCACAACATGAAGGAAAAAGACTACTGTTACACATTCAAGACTCATTTGTGGCAAAATTCGTAATCTCCATTGATCTCCAAACATCAAAGAAGAATGACCTCACATTCAGGAATATTGTTAGCCTCAAAATATTGAGTCAAACAAGAATGTTCGGTCATAGGTTTCTATTGTAATATTTATTAGAACGTTGTAATAGATATTTAAATAGTCGTGGTTCACCGGCTTGGATTTAAGCTACTTAAAGCCCAAAAGACAAGCCCGGTCTAAACAATATATCCCATTATGGTTACATGTAAGCCCGGCTATATAAGGCCCTTCCTAGCATGTTAGGAAGGGTGGATTGTTCATTTGTATTTTTTTCACTCTTCTAATCTAATATCACCTAATTCTCCATTTTCTCTCTACTTTCTCTTACTACTTTCTCTCTCTAGAAATTCATATCTTTTCATCTATATTCTATCATTAATCATCTAATAACATAGGACAACAAGTATATTATTATAATTCCTCCATTTCATAATTGGTTTTGGTTATAAACCAAATCTATTAACTATCTATTGTATATTTTGTCCCACGACTATTTCTTCAGGATATAAACAAAAGGGTAATTTCTTCAGGAGGAGATAAGTAGCTACAAATTCAGAATGAATTACCATATTTTATTGATCCTCGATAGGAATTTTATGAATTCATTATTCAATGATAATCTAATAGCCATACATATACATTGGCCAATAACAAAGACACTACTTAATTTTGACATGCCTCAAGCATGGTAGACTAATCGATTTCAAATAAAAACCTCGATGTAAACTATGGAGCATAAAAACAAGATGGTTCTTCGAGGTATAAAATACCTCATAATAGCCTCACAAAGAGACACTAGACATAAATGTTCTTAAAAGAACATTAAATTAACCAATGAGATCTCAATAAATTTTATCATGTCTACATTCATATAAAAGTAAAACAAAATGACGTCGGTAATTTGTTTACATATAATATAGTGCTTATTATTATGCATGATGAGGATCATGAATTAATTATTATTCAAAAGTGAGTTCAGCAAAATGATTGACCATCATGAAAAGACGCAATCACTTCAAAATAAGAGAACTATTAGGATAAAAAGTCCATACACATGAATGTGTAAAACTTATTAGAGATAAACGGGTTGTGCGCAACCGATTTAAGAGATCTAAAGTTAAATGCTTTAAGACATGAATTGTAGAATAAATAAATTCACAAAAACATGAAACTGCCTATTAAGAGTCATAGTCTAGAGGTGGATGTAAATATATTATTGATATTCGATGAGAAAGTCAATCTAAAAAGTATTTAGTTTGTCTTATATACGTTTTATTAGAGCTCTAATATTCCATGAAGGATCCATAATGCCTCAAGCATGTTTAGCAATTTCAACTTATGGAAGCATGCGTTAAAGTTATAAATAACTTATTTGATCAAGCAAATGAACTCTTATATCGTTCAAAATTCATTTGGATGCATATCATCCTGTTTTTTGCACATGTTCCAAAGAAGAATTTTGGTCCTCAAGTACCATAAGTGCAACTAAAGTTTTAATGTCAATGTTTGCAATCAATATGCGCCATGATATTGTATATTTTTCTTTTAATATATGTATTAACAGTGTCTATTTTCTAACCAATGCATTTGACATTGTATTGGAAGCTACACACATATTGTCATCTTTGTAAAACATAATCTAATGCATGAGTGGACTTCATTACAAAATCATTGCGGACAAAGTTTTTTAGAAACAGACCAGCCTTTGACGCTTGAAAGATATACGTTAATTTGAGGAGGAGCATTATGCACACTGCGCTCTTTTTCCCTTCTCAAGTTTTTATCCCATTGGGTTTTTTCTTGATAAGGTTTTTAATGAAGCAGATTATGAAGTATAACAAACGGTGAATATCCAAGGAGGAGTGTTATAAATATTTATTTATGTATATTCACCATGAATGTATAATTTATTACCTTTTAATTAGTG
The DNA here is from genome assembly GCA_025667525.1 of Glebionis coronaria. Lineage (NCBI taxonomy): Eukaryota > Viridiplantae > Streptophyta > Magnoliopsida > Asterales > Asteraceae > Glebionis > Glebionis coronaria. Next base: position 14,246 of record JANFOE010000391.1, read on the forward strand.
GTTAATTTGCTAGGAGGTTACACTCCCTAAAGACCTATATATAAAGATCACATTGTATTCATTAGGGTACACTACTCAATAGTAATCATCTCTTCCTCCTCCATTGTTATTCTTTATATTTCATAACAGAAAGTAAAATATTGCTTTAAAGCAAGATTTTGACAATTTATACATACACCAACCATATATAAACCATCTTAGTATGAATTGTCATATTTTATAAGACGGACTGAAATTGTCATATTTATAAACCGTCTTAGTACGAATTGTCATATATAATCAAACGGACTGAAATTTTCATATTTATAAACCATCTTAGTACGAATAAGTGAATAACAGTGTATTAAAGAATAGTTTCAAAATATATAAGCAGAAGGGTGTAAAGTGAAAAAAAAACATTAAAGTTATCATTTTCTTCCTTCTAAAGACCTCACAACGTGGTTTGTTTTGTTCAATCCTTTTTGTTTGAACAATACAAACTAGTACAGCAAAAGTTCTTCAACAACCACATACATAATAAGTGTATGAAAACTTATGTGATACGAATATGACAAATTTGAGAATTATTTACATAGTAATTATGGTCGGTTTTGAGCATGTGCGAGGTGATCGGCTACACAAGATTTCAAATTTTACAAGGGCGTCATATTTTTATTTTTATTTTAGACGGCGAGTTAATATCCAAATGGACAATACGTAAGCCCCAAATCTTCTTTTTTAAGGGATAAACCCCGCTCATGCTTCTATTTATTTCGAGCCCCTAAAGGTCTTTAGTGAGACTCGAACTTGAGACCTTTCCAAGACTACCTTCCCAAGGTTACTCTTGGTGGCTAACTGAGCTACCTCAGGTGGTTTACAACGACACCATGATTACAGATAGTGGCGAAGCTACAAGGTTTATCTTGGGAGGGGCAAACTATGGATTGAATATAATGCAAGTGTTTAGTTGTAAGATGATTAATCAAATTATATAAACCCTAATTAGGGTTTATAGAACCGATTTATGAAGATGAGGAAAATGGACAAGATTCTCTTGTTTGCTGTGCAAATTTTCGTGTGTTTAGAGTCTAGGGGTGTGGGGTTTATATATCCATCCAACCCTAGCTTTAGATAAAGCCTAAAATCAAACTTAAGCTTTATCCAAACACTCCTAATCAAATCATGATACCTCTCTTCCAATTCTTATCAACTCACAATGAATATAGACACTCAACCCCCCTCCTAGAACCCCTTAAACCGGCCACAATAGGGTAAGGATCATTAGGGAGTTTGTCTAATTGATTTCTTGTCCAAACGGGTCATTTTTTGAAATGTATACGTAAAAATTAAAACGTATTCTAATGTTTAGTGTGTGTGCCCCCAATAGGCTCACACACCCCTAGCCACATTTGGCTCATCCAACGAGCATGAACTAACAGCTCCCACTTGGTCGTTGGAGTAGAAAACACCAATGTCAACGACAAAAACTTCTAGTAACGCTCATACTCGTTATTTAACTAGAGGTGTCTGAGATATAGTTTCATAGAACATTCTTAGTAGCATGGTCATTCATGTCTTGCTTTTATCATCCTTTGTTATAGATACCATTAAACCATGGATATGGATCTTAACTTTTTCCATATAGTTTAACCATTTAGATTCTCGTTATTGAATTCAATTCAAATATACCAAATGTAACCAAGATTCATCTTGCATTACCATCTGGGTTCGGCCAAACAATTATCTGATTATTTCTAGAGAGGTGCCATCGTATCATTCTACACATACTAAGTGGAGTAACAAATATTTATTGACTACAAGTTTTGTGGATGCTGCTTCACATCATTCCGAAAAATAGCTTTTATAACTACCTTATTTAGGACAGCGTTTTGCATATAATTACGAAAGTGATATCCACACATGTTGAACTTGTTTGCATCTCAAGTCTAAGGATGACTTAACAAACCATTTTCAACATCTTACTCATGAAAAGGATCCAAAAGTAAATGTTTGAAGTTGGGGAATCCAGCATGCATCCCTTATGAATACATATGAGTTTGGCTTAGAACAATTATCATTCTCACATAATATATCCAACACTCACATTTGCCTTATGTAAACAATATTCCTATATTGCTAACCGACAATGGATATTTAGAATGATTAAATCATTCATGGATTAAACATGCAAATATAGAATAACAAATTTTATATGAATGAAATAACAAATACCTCGTATCTTTATTTATCAGAAAATAAAACTATCTTACAATTCCAAATTATCCAAATACTAATTAACATACAGATTTACATGAGACTACTAGCTGGTATCAAACCAATACCCCGAGTCAATTTAGAATGCTTAGAGAATGCTAACGCCTTCGTAAATGGATCAGCTATATTGTCATCTATATGAACTTTTGATATCTTGACATCACCCATCTCAATGGTCTCTCGAAGATAGTGAACTTTTGCGCGAAAATGTCTAGCACCCTTGGTGACTCCGCTTTCATTAGCTATAGTAATGGCTCCAGTATTGTCACAATACTTATCAATGGGATCTTAAGTTGTGGGCATAATACCAAGCCTAGAAATGAATTTACGAATCCAAACAACCTCTTTAGCTGCATCAAAAGCAGCTATATACCCAGCTTCTGTAAATAAAGTTGCAAAAATACTTTGCTTTGTGCTCTTCCAGTCAATAGTACCTCCATTTTAGAACGAAAACATATCCAGTCTGAGATTTTAGGTCATCAGCATCTGTCAGATATCTAGCATCAGTGTAGCAAGAAACCCTGAGCTCTCGTTTTTCGTCACCACCATAAACCAGAAACATATCCTTAGTATTACGTAAATACTTAAGAATATTTTTAACAACAGTCCAGTGAAGTTCACCGGTACTCTATTAAAATCGGCTTGTTTTGTTCGGAGCGAACACAACATCAGGACGAGTACATCTCACAACATACATAATTGATCCTACAGGTGAGGCATAAGGAACATTCCACATGCACTGGTTTTCAGCTGGTGAAATAGCACATTGTGACTTACTCAATTTAGGGCTTTCATGCATTGGGATAGTTCCACGCTTGGAATTCTCCATATGAAATCTTTTCAAGATTTTCTCAATGTAAGCACTTTGACATAAACCAATTAATCGTCTAGATCTATCTCGTTAGATCTTGATTCTAAGAATATATGCAGCTTCTCCTAAATCTTTCATATCAAAACATTTTCCAAGGTAGGATTTTACGCCTTTCAACATTGGAATATTGTTCCCTATGAGCAATATGTTATCAACATATAAAATTAGGAAAGTAACATTACTCCCACTGGCTTTGTGATGTACACATGGCTCATCTTGATTCTGAGTGAAACCGAATTTCTTAATCTCATCATTAAAGCACGTATTCCATTGCCTAGATGCTTGCTTAAGTCCATAAATGGAACGCTTGAGCTTGCATACTCGGTTAGGATATTTAGGATTGACAAAACCCTCAGGTTGCACCATATAGACTTCTTCGGAAAGATGTCCATTGAGGAAGGCGGTTTTGACATCCATTTGCCAAATCTCATAGTCATAGAACGCGGCTATGGCTATAAGTATCCTTATAGCTCTAATGTCTGCTACAGGAGAAAAGGTATCTTCATAATCAACCCCGTAGGTTTGAGTGAAGCTCTTTGCTACAAGACGAGCTTTAAAGGTGTGTACTTTTCCATCCATCTCAGTCTTTTTCTTGAATAGCCACTTGCTACCAACGGTTCTGTCGTTAGGAGGAAGATCAACTAATACACAGGCATCATTATCTTTCATGGATTGCATCTCCACATTCATCGCATTAAGCCATTTTTCGAATTCAGGATCCAATAATGTAGCTTTATAGTTAGCGGGTTCTCCAAGATCCCCTAACTCATGCTCCTCAGCATTGATGTATAAACACATTCGATCTGGGGCACGGCGTATCCTAGAGGACTTACGAATGGGATTGATATCACTTTGAGTTTCTTCAATTTCTTGATCATCCTCATTATGATCTAAGCCAGTGTCATCAGAAGGATTTTTATCTTCATCTTGAATAATTTCAAGATCTTCTATACCCCCACTTGCTTCTTGATTTAAGAGATTTCTCTCAAATAATTTAGCATTCTGAGCAACAATAACTTTGTTCTCAGGTGGGTAGTAAAAGGAATATCGCATTGTTTCCTTTGGGTATCCTACAAAGATACACTTAATAGATATGGGTTCCAATTTGTCAGGTTTGGTCATCGTATCACATTACGATACAGTTTTGACCAGGAAACCACCATTACTAATAAAATTTGACAATACTGCATAGAGGCCAGACTCTTTCCTCATTGCATGTACGTTTATATTCAGGACGTGAAACGAAATGAACCAATAAGTTAACTGGACAATCTCTACCCAGTCAGAGAGATATAAATACATAGAAACTCATGAAAAGCAAACCAATAAGATGTTTGGTGTAGGATGATACATGAAGACTAATTTTGACTTATCATGTTGTAGTAGAACAAAGTGTGTCTCGTGATCTATCAGTGAATATCATATCTTTGTTGTGTTGCAACTTATGTTTCTTGAATTTTAAGAATGGTCAATCTGAAAACGGGGTCAATTTGGTCGAATAAAAAACAATTGAAGCGAATTAATAATAAAATAGAAGAAACCGAAGAACCCGAGACCGCATAAAAAGATGCCACATATGTATGCAGGCTAACTTTTGGTTGCCAAGCAACAAACTTTTATTCATGAAACCTTCGTCTAAAACTCGCAAAGCAACAAACTTGATAACTGATATAACGCCACCTGACAACTAATGACATGGATCCAAATGAGCCCGGTGTGTATGATACGATGGATGTGAAGTCTTGAACAACTATATCGATCACTTGTGACCCTTTGACCACAAGTATAAAAAAACATCATAGAATTCAAAGATAAAATAAATTACCAACAGGATTGGCATCACTGTGACTCAAGTCTTCCATTTTGTTACCACTATTCAGAGACTTGAATACACCAGTGCCATGCACAACGGTTGATTCTGAATGTTTATGTTACACGCGATTTTTTGTGGCATGAAATTATATTCTATAGAGTGATGAGGCAATCTTTTTTCTGAACGTTTGTTCTAAACTCATATGAAAGTTAACCTGAAATCATATCGCTCGTTTAATCTTTTTTTTCAACTCATGTTGCGTTCGTAATGAATATTTAAACATTTTATAAATAAATTTATTAATTTATTTTGTAGTAGAAACCCAACTTTGTAACCAAAATCTTTCTTTCATAAGTATTACGTATAACTCTTTTTGATGCCAAGATCCAAATAATGTGTAATAAACAAATCTCGAATTTACAGTCCTAATGACTTTTAAAAGTTTATGGCATATTTTTTTGGTGAATGCTTTGGGCTTGGGAGATCTTTTTCCTTGGGTGTTCATGTAACCTGATTGATTAGGTCTCGATGACATATGGTTAAGTCGGACGACTCTAAATCCTATAAGCGTAGCGACAACTTGAGAAAATCATACCCGGGTTCTCTATGTTTTTTTCCTACAAGAGATTTAATATATTAAATGAGCGGGGTTGAATCGTGTCTTAAAACATTATTGGAGTAATATTTAGTGTGATTTAATACAAAGGTATTTAGTTAAATGGTTATAAAATTTTACACATTTATTTTACCAACTAAATCTTATAATGGTCATTTAATACACTTTAACTGGTGAAACTCAAACTATCAAAGATAATTAGCACTAAAAATGGAAAATTAGTTTACTTTTTAAATCAAAATAAAAACTATTTGAATTTCAAAACCAAAAGCAAAATTGTTTGATTTTTTAAACCAAAATTAAAAATATTTTAAATTTTAAACTAAACTCAAAATTATTTGAATTTTTAAACCAAAAATAACAAGAAAACCAAACATTATTAGGGTTCTAGTGGGTTTTGGCATCTGAAATGAAAATGGTGGACACATCTCATTCGGAGAAGAAGCTTCTTTCACTTATGTCATCACTAGATACATTTTTGTCGAATTAGGATCTTTTTATTCAAATACTACTCCGATTACCTCTACTCTCGCTTCTTCGGTTTAAATCCGTATCGAAACTCTGGCTCACCATTATCACAAACCCTAGTTTCATTTCTCGCCTCCTTAGTGAAAACCGTAATCTCAATGCCCCTGTCGGTCTCCTTATTCAGCGAATGAACACCCCGAAAGGGAAAGAATATAATTTTGAGTCGTTTGGTGACCGAATTCCATCCAAAAGATCGGTTGTGTTTACTTTTGACGCGTGGCTTGGGTGTGCCAAAGTTTTGTAGTCGTGCAATAGTTTGCTTTTATGCTTTATCTATCCTTATGTATATTATGTTTAAAATCTGACGCGTAAACTGTTTAAGAAGCTTCCTATGACGTCGTTTGCTAGATGTGCGAGAATGGCTTTTGATCCCACAAAGTCACATCACTACAAAGTCATTCTGACTTTGGTGCTAGATGATAATAATGTATTTCCTACTTCTACCAGTTACATACAAACATACTCTTTAGAGACGGGCGGTTGGAAGGTTTGTAGTGATCGACATCCCGGAGCTAGTGTTAAAGGTTTTGAGGAAGGGATGTATTGGAACGAGGCCATTCATTGGATAACTAATGAGTTTAGGAAGAATCGTTTGCATTTCAAGTTGGATGTGAAAAATGAGCAGCAGACGGTATTAACTGAATTACAACTCCCTGTAACCTATAATGGGAAGCCGCATGTTCGAGTCTCGTGGTTGTTTGCTTCTTCTTGGTAAGGATCAAGCTCAATCTCGAGAGTTGAATGTTTTTGAGATGAGGCATGATGATTCTGAATGGTTGATGATGTTTATTGTTAATCTTGATTACATTATGACGCTATTACCTAAAACAATGACGTTTCGTCGGTGTGTTTGGTCAATTATTTTGGGAGAAAGAGAAGAGGATTCGTTTATGATAATTGACTTCTACAGTACGGTTGTACAATACAACCTGGTTTTAAAGACTGTCCGCACACTCGCTGATTTGCAATCAATAGGCTCTCCTAAAATGGTTTCTAATTTTCACATCTTTTAGTGCATTGCATCTCCTGCTGAAGTCTAGTTCTGCTTTCTGTCTCTGTCTCTGGAACGATTTTCTGATTATCCTAACAAGATTATGTAAGTTTAATGATGCTCTTTATTGTTCATGCAAATTGGTAAGAAAATGTAAAACCCGCATGCTTTTACCATGAATAGTACCCTTAAAATCGTACGTACATGATTAGAACTTTCCTTTATAGCACGTTTACGTTTCACGTACAAGAATTATTAGTATTATGTACGTGTTAGAACACGATTAGTATTTATTACGTATGAACACACGATAATTATTCCAATAATAATTATAATCACGAACATGCGATCATGAAATCATGAACGTAAATTAATCACGAGCTAATATTACGTATGTATATATATTTATTACGAACACAAATAAATATATTAAGTCATGATCGATAACTAATTAAAACACGTAAAACACGAACACGAGAACAAACTTATTAATTAGACACGGAAAATGTTCGGGTTACCCCATGTAGGCCCAATACCCACGAAATTAGGGACAAGAAAAGGGCCTAGCCCATCAATTTTTACTAAACAAGAAAAAGGAGAAAACTTGTTTCATTATAACAAAAATTAGAAAAACTAAGAAACCCTAATTCTCCTTCTTCCTCTCCTTTTGGCCGCCACTTTTAATAACACAAAAGGGGTGTTCGGGTTGATTTTGATCTTGGAAATTGTGCAATGATTCGTGTGTGTTCATCCTTATTTGATCTACGTATTCGGTATAGCTTTTAACTCCTTTCTTTTATGTTTTGATTTAATGAATCACATAAAATCATGGTGTTTTTAATTAAACTAATTAAAAACAATTATTCTAAACATGTTAATGATCATAGGGTAAATCAAACAAGGGTTTTAGGGGTGTTTGTGTTGTAGCCGACGCCTAACCGAGCCCTTAAGGGGTCTCGGCTTGGCTTATTTAACACCACCGAGACCATATGGTCTCGGTATGGTGGTGATGTCACGACAGCAGCAAGGGGCAAGGGTAAACCCGACCTTGGTCGGGTATGGGGTTAGTTACGGGTCTGGTTCATGGGTTTTAATCACGGGTCCGGTTCATGAATCATTTCTTTTTCAAGGTTTATGAATTTTACAAGTTATGTTATTTTTCAAAACTTAAATTAAATTAATTAAAAGTATGAACATGATTAATTTAATTTACGTGACTTAGGTTATTAATTTAATTATTAATTCATGAATTTTAACCTAAGTATTTATATTTTATTAGACTTTATAATTAATTAATTATTAAAAACCATGACTATAATTAATTAATTAACATGACTTAGGTTATATTATTAATAGTTAATAATACATGTTTTAACCTAAGTATTTTACCTTTATTTAACTAAAATCATGATATATTTAATTAAATACTTTTAACCTATAGTTTATTTAATTTACATGTGATAATTAATAAACTATACTTTATAACTACATGACTTAGAATAATAATCAGAAAACACTTAAGCTTATAAAATTAACTTATTTAACCAGCTTATATCTATTTATGGAAACTTTCTATTTTTAGAAACTTATTTAATTAAGGCAGCTAATCTATTTATGGAAACTTTCTATTTTTAGAAACTTATCTATTTTAAGCAGTAATTCTATTTTTGGAAACTTTCTATTTTTGGAAACTTTCTATTTTTGGAAACTTTCTATTTTTGGAAACAGAATATAAGATAGACACAGTATAAAGCTTAAAACAGTAGAACATGACATGAACATATAAAACAAGCTAAGACATGATATAAAACTAGTTACGTATTTAGTAATCAGATACTTATACACGTATGTATTTATGTAGCATTAGTGATATCGAAGTAGGACTCTCTTCCGTTCATCTCCTTCATTCACTGGACATAAGGTACGGATTCCCTTTCTGTCAGTATGGACATTCTTTCCTTATTAGGATTCCCTGTATGCAGCCAACTCTTTTCCCATAGTGTAAGTTTATATGTTTGATTGCATATGTTTATACCTAAAGCCATATACATGCATGACCAGTTTCACCTAGTTATGGAGGTACCATAACCATAACACTAGAGGCACTAGTCTTATGACTTCCCCACGGCGGAGTGATTGCTCGTGGCGTCCCTTCAGCTTTTGGCCATATTATTATATTTATTATGTGAGGCGTATGGGTGCATCCTAGTTACATGTTTTTCAACAGATTACTCAGTGTGAATGTGGTGTGTGCCTTGTATCCTTCACAAGGAGTTGATCCCTCCTACGCAAAACCAGTATATTAAATTAGAAGCAGCCCCTCTAATTTGCATGATGAGGTCACCCCTCCAAGTATCATGCACGGTGGATTTTCATGACCTATATTGGCTAATGGTAAAATATGTTAAACAGTTTTTACAAGATAAACATAAGGATTTTCAAACTATAAAACCAGTTTTATTAAGACTTAACCGGGTTATTCGGGACTTAGTTTCTTCCGCTGTTATATGCTTATATTCTTATATTATTCATGCTTTATTGTACATCTGTGCACTGAGCGTTATGCTCAGCCGTTACTTTCCTTTACATGTCCCAAAACGGCAGGTACCTAAAGTTAGACTGGAGCATTTGGAGGATACGCATAGGATGGGAGCTACCTTAGACTTCTTCTCCTCATGCCTTTATATATTTATACTTGTTTAAGTCTTCCTTTTGTTCATTTACTTTATTTATGTTTTGGGCTTATGTTTGGGAAACGATGTTTGATTCCGGTTTTCCCTATGGTCATGTATGTTTTAGTACATTTTACCTTGCATGCTATGATGACACGCCATAATCACGCGTGACATTCCATTTATCAAAATGGGGTGTTACAATTATGGTATCAGAGCCAAGGCTTCGACATGTAGGCTCTAGTAGTCACCAGGAGCTTCCTAAGCCAACGTTGTTATTCCACGTATTGATGTTTTCAGCGCATTGTTGTTTTAACCACGATGTTTTCAGCACCTTGAGATTTTAACCTTGATGTTTTTCATCGATATTGTTTTACTAATATGGATGGACAACCGTCATTCATATTTAGCTATGTGTCATGGTTTCATGCATGACGTTCCTCGTGAACTGTGACTATGTGGACTGAACCTCAGTAGTTCATAATTGGTCACAAAAAAAATTTCTGATAAGTTTTGACAGATGAGTTTCATTTATTTATGTTTCATGTATCATTGTTACAGGGATTATGACTAAGTAATGGTTGGTACAGGACTGGCCCTATTTAGTCGTATGTGCTTTATCGAAACTGTTAACTTTGGGACCGACCCATAGGCGTCCCCTCGCCATGTCTTTTGTTTTGGGACCGACCCATAGGCGTCCCCTCGCACATATAAAGGTTTTTATAAACTGCATCATGTATTCATGCACTGTTTTCATGCATAAAATTTTTCTCATGATTTATAAGCATAATTTTTTTTAATGTCCCCTCATAAGTTACTATGTTTTTATGTCAAGTGTGTTTTTATACTGTCATGGTTAACTTCATTTTCATGCTCATTATGTTTATATTCCTTCATGATTAATTTCATTCCAAGATTTTTATGTTGATTTCATCTTCATGTTAAGTATGTCTTAAGTCTCCTTATGTTGATTATGTTCTCATCATGTCGATCATGCCCTCATGCTAGACATTGAAAGATTCCAGTAAATCCTGCTTTCATGATAGTCATGGTTGGTTTTCATTGATCATGCTTTCAGGCAAATCATCTTGAATTTTGTGTAACCACACTTTAACGTTTCTCTATGCAACCAGAATGAGGTATATACTGGCATTGCCAGGTTATCATGATGGTTTTTCTAACCATTTAACCGATCATAGTTCCTTTAAAATCATGACAAATGATCGACCCCATACCGATCATTTCATGTGCATTCCATGTGTACTCCATGTACCGTATTCCATGTGTATTTCACGTACCTTAATCCATGTGTATTTCACTTGCAATACTTCACGAATATTCGCTAGTCGATTCTAAATCATCTCAGGCGTAAGTTTACTTGCTGAGATTCTACAAGATTGCCGATGCCGCTCAAAACTTGGAGATGTTACTAAAGGTTGATGTTGTTGATGTTTGGAGACGCTACGAGATGCGGATGTTGTTCACAACCTGGAGATCCAACAAGACGAAGACAAAGGCGTCAGAGCAAAGCAATTGGACGAGAAGATGCTTCACCATCAGACGATTTTCATCAATCATTTTCCCTATTTCCTAGTTACATGTCACACATCATTCATTTGTCCTTTCAGTCATATGAGTGCGACCGGTACCAGCCGACCACTCAGCTGAATAGTCACATGAATCAGAGTCATGAGAATGACCGTCATGGAACTAACAGACAAGACGATAGTAACCAGTACTATGACAACAACTATTCTAGCAATCGCAACCGAAGCTACGACCGCGGACGTGATCAGAAATACAAAGGATCAGTAGTGCAACCGATTCGCCAGTTTTGGAATAATAACCTAATATTATAGTTCTATTTGTTTCACATCTCAAGACACATGTCAAGACATCAGTCAAGACATATGTCTCATGTATACTTTCCGAAGACACATGTCAAGACACCAGTCATGACATATGTCATGCTTATATTTCCAAGACACGAGTCAAGACACATGACTCACGTCTAATTATGGAACATTTCTAAGAAATTCAGGGTACCCTCCAAGGGTATATCTATTTTTTTGTGCCATGTATTAATCAGGCCACAAGAATTTCAGTACCATTACTGGCGCATCAGTGAGAACTGTCACGTTTCCCGATGACACTTTCATTTCTTGTACCCACATCTCATAGATTCATGACCATGAAGGACGCCATTCGTATTCCCACGTATACGAAGGTTTTCCTTCAGCTTCATGATGAGATCCAAGCTGCTAACGCACTAACTCGGACATACACGAGTTGATTTTAATCCTAATTATGGACTATGAACAGCACACCCTGCTACGATTCGTGACTTTGTACGGAAATATTCAGGCTCCTGAATACATTCAACATGGTTTTCTATCAGAAAAATCTGTACAAATTATCTATACTTTACAAGCACGTGCGTGGTTAGACATGACTGCAAGCATTTTCTAGCTGTCAGTTAAGACACGACCACTGAAGTTCTCTTTCGCATAATCAGTCAATTATACCAAAATCTTCCCATAGATTTTAGCAGAACCCTCGAGGAGGAGGACGGTAACATGAGATTATGTGTCGACTACCGTCGACTTAAACAAATCACCATCTACAACCATTATTCTTCTCCACGTATTGACAACATGTCTAATCAGCTTTAAAGTGTTAAAACGCTCTTCCAAGATAGAATACTTGATCATGATGCCAACAGTGACGAGTGAAAGAGCAGGACATGTCCATGACTGCTATTCGTACACGATTCGGTCATGCTAGATTCATGATTTTGTATTAGTCTTATAAATGCTCTAGCAGCATTATGGGCTTAATAATTTGAGTTTCCATGAACTCATAAACAAATTCATCAGTGTTTTCATCTATGATAACCTAACCTTCTCTAAAGTCTGGAGAAGAGAAGGGAGACCATATTTGCACTATGTTGCAAACTTTACGACAGGAGAAATTTCACCCTGAAATTTTTAATATTAATTCTGGTTGATTATAGTGACACGCTGAATCACATGGATTCTCCCGGTTAATATTACCATGACTCAGCTTATGCATAAAGGTGAGAACCCTACACTACATTAGGTGTTCCAAGAAAATCCTACGCTAAGAAAAGTCTAATTTCAGAGACTTAGAGTTTCGCAAACTTCTATGTATCAAGTTTCTAGGAAGCAAGATACAGTTACGTTCATATCTAGGTACCTGACATACCAACAGGTTAATATAGAACACCAACAAACTAGGATATTTATCCACCATCAGAAATTGTAATAAGAAATGGGACAAGATCTCCATGGATTTTGGTTACCAGATTATAGCAAACTTAGAAGAAGCATGATGCTATCTGGGTTATTGTCAACAGTTTGACTAAGTCTGCAGAATCCTTACATCCACAAGGATTTCAGAACCAACAAATTGATCGGACATGTTTCAACCAAGGCTCACCCGATCACTTGGTAATCCTCCAGCTATCGGGTCAGACAAGGGTTCGCATTTTGTGCTCCTTATTTACGTCCACGTCCTTGTTCTAATTTCACGACTTGCTTTCACGCTCACGTTCATGACACTATTCACGTTCATGATGGTATCTTCACTTACGATTTTATGTTCATTTTTTTTCTCATTCTAGGAAGTTTTGCAAGAACTTGAGAGACCAGACGCAAGTTTAGTATAACTCTTTATCCTCAGATAGACGTTTCACGTCATATTCCACGTCTCACCTTGTAGCGTTTGGCGTTACCGCCATTATATTCCATATTCACGATATGTTTCACATGTCATGTTCATTCCACGTTCCTCATATCACGATCAAGATATGTTACACGTATCATGGATCACGATATGGTTTCTCAAATTACACCTACCATATTTCCAAGCATCACGTTCAAAATTTTCCACGCATAACGTTCAAAATTTTTCCACGTATCACGTTCAAAAATTTTCACGTATCACGTTCAAAATTTTTCACGTACTACGTTTCTTTATGTCTCGCGCATCGTTGCTGATTATCAGTTAAGTTAGAGTGTTTTGCACGATAACGTTTTAGTTACCCTTACACGTTAATTCTTATTCCCTCGATCAAATTTAGGGGATCTACCTTACGTTGATAACCAAGAACTTCTTCGTATTTCAATTCAAGGTCAGGAGGACCAAGATTTATCATTTGTGTCAAGATCTTGTGAAGGAACCGTTCCAAGAGGGAAGCCACTTGGAAACGGACAAGTTCATCCGGACTTCTTATCCGTTTTTCTTTTATCAATTAGATATGTCCTTTCAGTCACGTCACGTTCCTTGTCCTTTCAAGACATGTCACGTTCCACGTTCCTTCTACCATGTAACCTGCACGTTCATTTATCTTACATACCCTCTCAGTTTGATTCGGGTATGTTTCTCTTTCAGATTACGTTATCTATAATTCGGGGACGAATTATTCTTTTTAGGGGGAAGAGTTGTAAAACCGGCATGCTTTTACCATGAATAGTACCCTTAAGATCGTACGTACATGATTAGAACTTTCCTTTTATAACACGTTTACTTTTCAAGTACAAGAATTATTAGTATTATGTACGTGTTAGAACACGATAAGTATTTATTACGTATGAGCACACGATAATTATTCCAAGAATAATTATAATCACGAACATGCGATTATGAAATCATGAACGTAAATTAATCACGAGCAAATATTATGTATGTATATATATTTATTACGAACACAAATAAATATATTAAGTCACGATCGATAACTAATTAAAAGACGTAAAACACGAACACGAGAACACACTTATTAATTAGACATGGAAAATATTCGGGTTACCCCATGTGGGCCCATACCCATGAAATTAGGGACAAGAAAAGGGCCTAGCCCATCAATTTTTACTAAACAAGAAAAAGGAGAAAACTTTTTTCATTATAACAAAAATTAGAAAAACTAAGAAACCCTAATTCTCCTTCTTCCTCTCCTTTTGGCCGCCACTTTTAATAACACAAAAAGGGTGTTCGGGTTGATTTTGATCTTGGAAATTGTGTTGTTCATCCTTATTTGATCCACGTATTCGGTATAGCTTTTAACTCCTTTCTTTTATGTTTTGATTTAATGAATCACATAAAATCATGGTGTTTTTAATTAAACTAATTAAAAACAATTATTCTAAACATGTTAATGATCATGGGGTAAATCAGACAAGGGTTTTAGGGGTGTTTGTGTTGTAGCCGACGCCTAACCGAGCCCTTAAGGGGTCTCGGCTTGGCTTAGTTAACACCACCGAACCATATGGTCTCGGTATGGTGGTGATGGTGTCACGACAGCAGCAAGGGGCAAGGGTAAACCCGACCTTGGTCGGGTATGGTGTTAGTTAGGGGTCCGGTTCATGGGTTTTAATCACGGGTCCGGTTCATGAATCATTTTATTTCAAGGTTTATGATTTTTACAAGTTATGTTATTTTTCAAGACTTAAATTAAATTAATTAAAAGTATGAACATGATTATTTTAATTTACATGACTTAGGTTATTAATTTAATTATTAACTCATGAATTTTAACCTAAGTATTTATATTTTATTAGACTTTATAATTAATTAATTATTAAAAACCATGACTATAATGAATTAATTAACATGACTTAGGTTATATTATTAATAGTTAATACTACATGTTTTAACCTAAGTATTTTACCTTTATTTAATTAAAATCATGATATATTTAATTAAATACTTTTAACCTATAGTTTATTTAATTTACATGTGATAATTAATAAAGTATACTTTATAACTACATGACTTAGAATAATAATCAGAAAACACTTATGCTTATATAATTGGCTTATTTAACCAGCTTATACCTATTTATGGAAAATTTCTATTTTTAGAAACTTATTTAATTAAGGCAGCTAATCTATTTATGGAAACTTTCTATTTTTAGAAACTTATCTATTTTAAGCAGTAATTCTATTTTTGGAAACTTTCTATTTCTGGAAACTTTCTATTTTTGGAAACTTTCTATTTTTGGAAACTCTCTATTTTTGGTAACTTTCTATTTTTGGAAACTTTCTATTTTAGGAAACCTGCTATTTTTAGAAAGTTACTTATTATTACACATCAAGTATAATAATACATGAAATACAAGTAATACTTAATCAGAATAGACAGAATATAAGATAGACACAGTATAAAGCTTAAAATAGTAGAATATGACATGAACATATATAACAAGCTAAGACATGATATAAAACCAGTTACGTATTTAGTAATCAGATACTATACACGTATGTATTTATGTAGCATTAGTGATACCGAAGTAGGACTCTCTTCCGTTCGTCTCCTTCGTTCACTGGACATAAGGTACGGATTCCCGTCCTTTCAGTATGGACATTCTTTCCTTATTAGGATTCCCCGTATGCAGCCAACTGTTTTCCCATATTATAAGTTTATATGTTTGATTGCTTATGTTTATACCTGAAGCCGTATACATGCATGACCAGTTTCACCTAGTTATGGAGGTACCATAACCATAACACTAGAGGCACTAGTGTTATGACTTCTCCACGGCGGAGTGATTGCTCGTGGCGTCCCTTCAGCTTTTGGCCATATTATTATATTTATCATGTGGGGTGTATGGGTGCATCCTAGTTACATGTTTTTTAGCAGATTACTCAGTGTGAATGTGGTGTGTGTCTTGCATCCTTCACAAGGAGTTGATCCCTCCTACCCAAAACCTTTATATTAAATTAGAGACAGCCCCTCTAATTTACATGATGAGGTCACCCCTCCAAGTATTCATGAATGGTGGATTTTCATGACCTATATTGGCTAATGGTAAAATATGTTAAACAGTTTTTACAAGATAAACATAAGGCTTTTCAAACTATAAAACCAGTTTTATTAAGACTTAACCGGGTTATTCGGGACTTAGTTTCTTCCACTGTTATATGCTTATATGCTTATATTATTCATGCTTTATTGTACATCTGTGCACTGATCGTTATGCTCAGCCGTTACTTTCCTTTCTATGTCCCAAAACGGCAGGTACCTAAAGTTAGACTCGAGCATTTGGAGGACACGCATAGGATAGGAGCTACCTTAGACTTCTTCTCCTCATGCCTTCATATATTTATGCTTGTTTAAGTCTTCCTTTTGTTCATTTACTTTATTTATGTTTTGGGCTTATGTTTAGGAACCGATGTTTGATTCCGGTTTTCCCTACGGTCATGTATGTTTTAGTACATTTTACCTTACATGCTTTGATGACACGCCATAATCACGCGTGACATTCCATTTATCAAAATGGGGTGTTACAGAAAAAGTTGAAGCCTGTAATATACGAGGCGGTTGCTAACTATGGGTATGAGTAACAAGCATTTTAAGGTTATCTCTCTGCTTATTATAAGATTTGAAGTCTAAATTGTGACCATTTTGTTTATGTTGTTGAGTTTGAAGAAATTTAAATATTGCTGCAGGATACTAAGCTCTTGGATATCTTGGTATTCTCTGAAATTGCGGAATATGATTGATATGCATCGGGATGTGTGGATTAAACAAGTTCAATGAAAAGTGAATAAGGATGAAATGTGGCCACATTTGATTGAGTTGTTTAAATAAGATCAAGGTATGGAAGAAATTACTTATGTTAACCGCCAAAGATGATTTTAGAAAACTAGCCTTATGGATACACTATTTTGTCATTGTGAATTTCTTACAACAATCAATTAAGCTATTAATGGGCCGGGGATTGATAAGGGAAATGTTGGAAGAGATACATACGATGATAGTTTGATTACCAGTAGAGAGATTGGATTAAGATAGTTGTAGCTAGATTACAATATAGTCTAAAGGAAATAAGATCAAGCCTCTAGCTCCATCATTACATTGTTTTTGGTTTCCTTCGTGTTGGCTCATTTGGTAACTCTGATTGTGATTCTTTAAAAAAAAGTCAATTTAAATTTAAAACAAACATGTTTTCTTTGATCTTATGGCCTAGATGGAGGAATTAGGCGAGGAACTTATATATTCTAGGCTCTAGCTGTTGGTGTACACACTCTGATGGTAACTTCAAGAACGAACAAGGAATATTATGTAATGATGGGAACTGATCATACTATTTTGGACTTATAAGATAAAACGATAACTTCTTGAAGCTAAAAACTATTGATTTAGTTTTACTTTTTAGTTTTTGTAAAAAAACAGGCCCATATATAGACATTTTCTAACTCATTGTTATATAAATGCGCCACTTGCAGGTTTTGTGGAAATAGATTGTACAACTTTCACACAAGTTTCTGATATTGAATATTATGTGTGAGTGTTGTAGTACATAAGGAGATACTACTGTGAATTGCTTACTTTATTAAACAAAGGAAATGGCTATAAATAGCCTTACACATGCTAACTACCTTACATAAAAATAGCAAACCCCTACTACTACCTAAAGTATCTGCACATGATCTCTTCAACCCAACATGTATAGGCAGAATACTCGGTCTTTTCTTAGACTAGTTCACCACTTGACCAATTACCATTTATTTAACTTAAATATCTAAAATACTTAAATAATAATTCAAGATTAAACCAACAATCACCCCCTTAATCTTGACTCGTTCTTTATCAAAGCAATGCAGGTTCATCATCTTGGATCAAGTGGGCTTCGTTGTCTTTTTCGTTGTCTTTCCATTTCTTGCACTCATAGCTGAAGTGCCCAAACACTCCACAATCATAGCACCGAATTCCACTTTTGTCCCCACGACCTCTTCCTCTTCCTTGGCCTCTTCCGCCTCTCTCAAAGTTTCTTCCACGCCCTCTTCCTCGTCCACTGTTTTCACCATGGTTTTGATCACTTGCTAACATGAGGTGATCTTGTTCTCCATCCTTTGCTTCAAGACTTTGAAGCCTTTCTTCATAGGCTTTAATCCTTCCAACTGCTTCTTCAAATGGCATAGTTTCAAGATCAGAATATTGTTCAATGGGAGCAACAATTGGCAAGAACCTCTTTGGAACCGAATTCAGAAACTTTCTCACAATCACCTCATCTTCTAGAGTTGAACCAAGACTTTTAAATTTGGCAACGATACCAGTTATCTTGCCCGCAAAGTCATTGATTGATTCATTTTCATCCATCTTTAGCATCTCGAGTTCGTTTCTTAAAATTTGCAATCTTGCCTTTTGCACCCGTTCGGCTCCTATATACCGAACCTTGATTGATTCCCAAACATCTTTTGCATTTTTTGTGTTTAGCAACCTGCAAAAGAACATTCTCCGGCAAGGTTTGAAAAATTATACCTTTAGTGGTATAGTTTTTCTTCTCATCAACCTCATCTTGAGTAATAGCATCCCAATGTCCGTACGCTCTCAACACAGTTTCAATCATGATAGACCAAGTGGTATAATTAGTCTCGGTTAAACCGGGACATTGAAACGGTACACTGTTACCTTGCTCACGAACCACCATTTGTTGTTTATCCTTTGCCATTCTTCCTTCGGTCTTTGGTTTCTTCGGTCTGCGGTCTCTTCGGTCTGCGCTCTTTTCGGCCTGCGGTCTCTTCGGTCTGCGGTCTCTTACTTTCTTTCTAAGGCAGCCCTCGGTCACGGTTGCCTTCTTCGGTCTCTCGGTCTAAACTTTCTCGGTCTCGGTCTACTTTCTGCAATTCACATAAACACACTACTTTCTCTCCTATATGACTGCCTATCTCTGATACCAAATGTGGAAATAGATTGTACAACTTTCACACAAGTTTCTGATATTGAATATTATGTGTGAGTGTTGTAGTACATAAGGAGATACTACTGTGAATTGCTTACTTTATTAAACAAAGGAAATGGCTATAAATAGCCTTACACATGCTAACTACCTTACATAAAAATAGCAAACCCCTACTACTACCTAAAGTATCTGCACATGATCTCTTCAACCCAACATGTATAGGCAGAATACTCGGTCTTTTCTTAGACTAGTTCACCACTTGACCAATTACCATTTATTTAACTTAAATATCTAAAATACTTAAATAATAATTCAAGATTAAACCAACAGGTTTTGCACCAAATAAATTACGTTGAACCTGAAAAAAGTCATCCCTTTGCGGTTGACGGGTACTTAAAATCCTTGAGTGGATTTGTATTGGAATGAGATATAACCCTAATAGTACTTCTTTTCATTCAGTAATACTTCATAGACTGTCTATGTCTTAGGCGTAAGATTATCCTCAAACTTCACTGTAATTAATTTGGGTATACTAGAATTTCAAAATGTTTCTCTTCTTTTGCTTTGAAAAAACAGTATAGTATATGTTGTTTATGTTGCATAATTCTTTGTTTGTATTTTGATTCGTTTACCAAGTACCTACCTGTATCAATTTTGATTGTGTTAAAAATCGTTTGATATTTTTTATTCAGAGTCTATTATGACCCGGATAATATCTTAAATCGGGTTTGTCAACTTTTATACTCAACGCTCGCCGCAGCTGAGCGTGAGTCAATTCGATCGGGTCACTGGGTTCCCGGTTCGGTCAAAGGGTCAATAAGATCGATTCATCGTGTCACAGGTTCGAACACCAATTCAACTCGGTCGACTTACCGAGCACAGGTGCGAACACCCGTTCAACCCGTTTGACTCACCGGGTTACCACTTCGACCACCGGGTCTTATCATACCATTAACTATATATCGCTAACCAGTTTCCGGATCACGGGTTCGATAACTAGGTAATTATCAAATCGACAAAGGGTGATGTGTAAAGCTATTGAACAAAGGATCCGTTGAATGCATTGCATGCTTTTTTTTTAAGTATGATCTGTTGACATGGAAGTGACATGACTATCTATTGAACTCAAAACAATTTCATGCATTGGAGATGCCCTTAACAAGTGCTCGTAACATTAGAGCTTGGCTCGGCTTGAAAAGCTTGAATTTGTGAAATTTTGTTACCTTTAACATAAACATATGTATAAAGTAAAAGAAACAAAAACCGTAACTGAAAACCAAATTCGAGTCATTTAACATTAATAAAACTATCATTCTTACAAAAGTTTTGTAGAAGATTTGTAGGCCTTCACTTGCTGCATTGAACAAACTACAGAGACCATGTTTTGCGATTTACACAAAAAAGATAGTAGTAAACTGAACAGTCTAGCATATAAAACGCAGATCTAAAAGGCTCCATTCATCCGTACATATATCTCCAACAACGACCTACTAACCAAAATCTTACTCTCCCTTGTTTTCTTTAAATCCGTATCGAAACACTGGTTATCTCTTATTAAAGACACTCCTTTCACTTTTCGCCGGAGCCAGTTCCCTAACATCGATTCTCCTTGTGGCATGTTTCTCTTTCGTCCTTAGATGTCACTTCTCTTTCATGCACTTGTGGCCTGAAAGGCATGTTGATCAATAAGTTTATTACTTGGTCCATATAACAGCCACACTAACAAACATTAAGAATCTGAAAGTGGTAAGTTAAAAGTTTTTTCTTTAACCTTAAGATTCATTTTAACCTAAAAAATGATAAATATATTAGTACTCGAAGAGTGATTCAGCTGATAAGAGAAATCTTTTTCACTGGAGTTCGAAGGAAGAACTAAGTCATCAAAACCAATATTTTCTTGTCCACAAATTTCAGGAAGCATATATTAGAACCCCTAAACATTCAAGCCACATTAAAGTGAACATAACCATAAAATGTAATATTTTTTTAGAATTCATATAAATTATGTAACAAAATAAAGTTTTTATAATCTAAAATCACAACATTCATGTAATAACAGTTCGAACTTGTACCATAGTCGTATATTATATTTCTGACTAAAAAACAAATACTCAAAAGTCTAAAATCATCTGATTCGGTCAGATAAACCGTATACATATTATATTTTTAAAAACAAACACAGCCTAAGTGTGAAAACTAATCTTAAAAACTCGCATATGATTAAGTTAATTTGAAGAAACCAGAAGATTTTGCTCACCACGAGCACTACTTGAATGTGAATGGTTAAAGTTTTGAGAAGTATCCTAGACTACGTCTAGATGATCATAAGATACAAGTATTTGAAATGTTATTGAAAGTTATCCAGGGCACATATATGTTTTTTATAGACAAAACTTGTTATAGCAGAACTGTTTTCCTTTTTCATTAGCATAGTAGTTAACAAATACATAATTAATTGGGAATATGATTACTATTAATTGGCAATATGATAAGTGTGCTCATAAGAGTAAAAATGCATACAAGTAAATCGTGTTTCAAGATTACCTTAGGAGTATTATCCACTTATGCCGGGTTGAAAATGGTTTTAATAGGACCAAAAGCGCTTAAGATGTCGCCATCCTATATAAAATAGTATAACATATATTAAACAGATGTAAAAAACGTATATTTTAAAGTAAATCATAAACTAAATGATAAAGTAAACCTCGTCTGGCAATGACTTGGTAACAATTTCTTCACGAACAACATGATGAGTGTTTGAATCATCTTGGTTTGAGGTGTTTTCCATAACCTCTGTATCTGTATTCATGTATAGATTTTGCTCAAGGGTATGTGTTGTTTGTTGTCAACACGTATGTTTTATATATTTATAATAATAATAACTAAACATGAAAGTGTATGACTTGACAAGATGAATAATTTGTCAAAAATTTAGTAAAAAGATAGAAGATTTCAAGTAATTATATATGTAAATAATATATAATTAATGTGAGATGAATTAGTTTTCGTGATACCGACGAATTGATGTGATAACCTAACATCTTTTTCGATAAAATCGGACAAACATAGTATTTTTGTGAACTTCATGATTAATTTTTTTTTTTTCAGGAAATTCACTTTCCATCTTACATTCAAATTAGCTATTTATTACTACGTATATTATTACAGGTTTAATATATACATTAAAAAATACACAAATAAAATTATTTGAAACAAACAACATTGTTCAAATTAAAACATTCATGAAACGTAAACACCCTAAATTGCAATGGTTGTCTATGTGTTTTGCTAAAATCTCAACTGCAATCTTTAACTTTTTGACAATGAATGTGCGTTACATATAAGAAATATAAGGTGAGCATATAAGGTTTGAATGATTTATAAACTTGCTTTTTAACTTGTCAAATGTAAATTAAACGTAATATTTTTTTTATTACTTATAAACATTGTAAGTCAAATTAGGCTTAAGTCCATAAAAGAAAATAAAATAGAAACATGTTTTTCATAAATTTACAATCCTAGGTTACAAATAATTTTATTAATCAATACAGATAATAAGACATTCAAATTCATTTCAATATCACTATCTTTTTTAAATGATCTTTGATAGCAGGTTACTCGATGCATTTCTAACACAGTTCTTTTTTCTTCATCATTTATATTTTTTATTGTGATAATATGTTGGTTTTGTTTTAACTTTTGATATGATGTTTTTTTACTTTGATTACATAGGAATTTTAATATGATAGTTTTAGTAACATATGGAGGACTTAGGCATTTTCAAAATTTTGTTATCTTTCATTTGGATACTATACTTTTTCTTTTATATGAGGAGACTCATCTCCACCATCCATCTCATTTTAATCCAATGGATAAGATTAAGCACAAAATATATTATCACCCTCTTTTTTCAAACATTAATATCTCTTAAATCGTTAATCGTTATACGAAAAAGCATACCGTTACGAAGAACATTTAGTTATCTTTCTATAGATATGTTATATGATATATTTTCGACAATTTTTTTTTTCATTTTTTCACGTTTTCGAAAATTATCATATATGATACTAATATCATATATGATGTAACACCAGTATCATATATGATATGACCTATCATATATGATATATACCAATATCATATATGATTTAACGCTGTTATCATATATGATGAAACAGTATTATCATATATGATATTTCACGTAAATTTTTAAAAAAAGAAAAAAAAGAAAAAAAAATTCTTCGAAAGTATATCATATTGCATATTGGTAGAAAGATAATTAAACGTCCGTCGCGATGGTATAATTATTTTCGTTTAACACTTAACGGTTGAAAATATATTTAAATTATAAAAAATAGATAAAAAAATAAAATACATTTAATCTCATCCATTAGATGAAAAATAAAATACCCTTCTCTATCTTATAAGGTGTTGTTTGATTGATAAGATTTGGCACAAAAGTATAAATCTGATTCATATAAAGTTTGTTTTTGTAAAGTGTCTGAATAATAATGTAATAATTTTCTTAGAATTCATATAAATTATGTAACAAAATAAAGCTTTTATAATCTCAAATCACAACATTCCTGTAATAACAGTTCGAACTTGTACCATAGTCGTATATTATATTTCTGACTAAAAAACAAATACTCAAAAATCTAAAATCATCTGATTCGGTCAGATAAGCCGTATTCAAATTATATTTTTTAAAACAAACACAGCCTAAATGTGAAAACTAATCTTAAAAACTTGCATATGATTAAGTTAATTTGAAGAAACCAGAAGATTTTGCTCACCAAGAGCACTACTTGAATGTGAATGGTTAAAGTTTTGAAAAGTATCCCAGACTACGTCGAGATGATCATAAGATACAAGTATTTGAAATATTATTGAAAGTTATCCGGGGCACATATATGTTTTTTTATACACAAAACTTGTTATAGTAGAACTGTTTTCCTTTTTCATTAACATAGTAGTTAACAAATACATAATTAATTGGCAATATGATTATTGTTAATTGGCCATATGATAAGTGTGCTCATAAGAGTAAAAATGCATACAAGTAAATCGTGTTTCAAGATTACCTCAAGAGTATTATCCACTTCTGCGGGTTGAAAATGGTTTTAGTAGGACCAAAAGCGCTTAAGATGCCGTCTTCCTATATAAAATAGTATAACGTATATTAAACAGATGTAAAAATTTATATTTTAAATTAAATCATAAACTGAATGATAACGTAAACCTCGTCTGGCAATGACTTGGTAACAGTTTCTTCACGAACAACATGATAAGTATTTGTATCATCTTGGTTTGAAGTGTTTCCCATAACCTCTGTATCTGTATTCATGTATAGGTTTTGCTCCAGGGTATGTGTTTTTTGTTGTCAACACGTATGTTTTATATATTTATAATAATAATAACTAAACAGGGAAGTGTATTACTTGACAAGATGAATAATTTGTCAAAAATGTAGTAAAAAGATAGAAGATTTCAAGTAATTATATATGTAAATAATATATACTTCAAAGAAAAGTCAAAATTTGTTTAAAAAGTGTTATAACAAAAGTCAAAATCTGTTTAAAAAGTGATATATATGTAGAAATTTGGACTTATCAACTTTGAAAGTTTTAGAACAAAATATGTTCAGAGAAAAGTCAAACTATGTTTGAAAATGTTATATATGTAAATAATATATTACATCAAAAAGTCAATTCAGTATATAAAATGATATGAAGAAGATTTGGACTTATCAACTTTGAAAGCTATACTAAAGGATTATTGTTTGAAATTACATATACAAATTACAAGTAATTTATATGTCAGCCTTTATGTTAGTATTTACCAACATAGTTGTCTTTAAGTATATAAGGACATTAGGAATATGTATTTTATATGATAATTCTTTCATTTTATAATACTTTAGACATTATATAGTTACTTATACTAAAGATAGGTCGTTTTAAGGAGCTGTATATTTAAAAAACAAAAAACAAAAAAAAAGTACATGAGTATAGGTCTTTTTTATTAAATGTATATTTCATATTTTACTCACATGTTTTTTTTGTAAATAATTTTTTTGTACCCGTTATATGACTTAAAGCATGTCAGTCTCTATGTTACTTTTTACTAACATAGTTGTCTTTTAGTGAATTAAGTCATTAGGTTTAGTTTTAAAGTAATATATAACGGTAGTCTTAAATGGTGGAAAAAGCACATAATAGAACTTTCAAATGGTATGAAAGTAAACATAGTCGATAGTATTTGAATAAATCAAACAAGATATAACTCATACACAACATGAGCATATCGTAATAGTACTTGAAAAGACAACCAAATGAAGTTTATTACAATTGTTATCCAAAATAACATCTAGGTCAGAATACAAACTGGAAAAGTATTATTCGAATGAACCGAGATGTTTTATATTTTCATAGTCGTAAGGGATTTAGCTTCTCGTATAATCAGGTCAAACTCGACACTTGTCACCTCTGTGTCAACCAAATTTTTTTCCTCCTGCAGAGACATAAGATATTCTTAGCCCATTAACTTAATAAACATAGCAGCATACGTAAGTTTGCTATAAATGTAACTATATTATATACCATGTTCGGCTTGAATGAGCTTTACACGCTTGAGGTAAAGTGTCCCTTGATCTTTGATAATTCATGCCAAACTCATAGGCCCGTTTTGCAAAGTATGAAACACACGAAACTCTATTTCAAACCCACTGTAAGAAATCAATAGTTGTATTTAGCTTTCGAATTCAAACAAATAAATGTTAAACATATTTAACATACACACTTATGTGATATCTCGCAAGATGAGCGCGCATGTGATATGGCCTCTTTCTTTTGGTAGGCCTCCACTCATGACCCTTCCGAAGTGTCTAACAGTATCGAAATAAAAAAAATTGTTATTCAATGTGTTTTACTGAAAATGATAATAGTAAAGGATATTAATTGTTAAATAGTATTTACCGATCAACATCCTCCTTTGTGTTATTTTAGTAACACACGCCCTAATGGACACGATCCACGGGCATTGTTGAAACCTAGTTTCATCACCACATATCTGTTTTGTAACTTCAATTTCTTTGTTGACAAGGATTACCCAATCTCGGCGTAGAAAGTTATAGTTTTCAAACCGTGGGTAGCTTGTTGGGTCGACATATCCAACTTGGAAATGGTTGATGGAAACCAAAGTTTGTCCTAACCTCCTGTTTATATAACTTGCCACCAGGTCTTTGGGCACTTCCGTTGCCATTTTTTCTCCCTGGTATAAATGGTTAAGATAAAAAGGGTAGTGAATGTTAAGGGTTGATTAGGAGTTGTCTTATACAATAGTTATTTAACAACTTACATATTTATCAAGAAAAATAAGGTACAATTTGTTTGTTCTGTCTTCCAACCAAACAAATTCGACACGGACGTTATTTAATTTGTACCATGCATTTGGATTAGTACTACAAAAATTATGTATTGTCACTGTGATGTATAACAACATTAACAGTCAGAATATCCATAAATTTTGATATTAGTAAGTATATATTGTTTACCTCAACACTATTGTCGACAACAATAGGGTTAGAAATCATGTCTACATCAGGAGGACCCTGAAATATAAATATAAAATAATAATGATTTAAGTGAATGTATTCAAAGTTTGTATAAAATAATAGATTTTAATATCCAAAATAACAAAAATTTTGTTTACACACAAAAACGAATACCTGGACATTGGTTGTAGGTTGATCATGCATGTCGACGTCATCATTTAGAGCATAGCTTAGGTTACTTCTTGGAATTCTAGAACTCATACCTGTTCAGTTGTAGTGAAGTTTTTTGTGTGTGTGTGATTTATGTATTGTATACAAATGAAAACAATACATCGTGATTAATTTATATAACAGGGTTAACATATATTATCACGTCAACTGAAGAGCAAGATAAATACAAAGAATAAAAGATCTGAAATTAAAAAAATGAAACATTATAAAATTAAGAAAGTGTAAATATTGAAAACACGGTTTGTAAGTCTGAGTTTTATTTTTAGAAATCTATATTTGTTATATTTTTAAAATTGTTTTAACAATTAAGAGGAATATATTAAACGTCGGAGTTTTATTTTTAGAAGGCTATATTTGTTATATTTTTAGAGTTGTTTTAACAACTAAGAGGAATATAAGTCAACTACAATTTACGTTTTGTAGTTATCTCTACAGAAATTCAAAAAAAGAACAGACAATACAACAGAAAATAATATTTAACAATAATCTAATACACAAAAAAAAATTAAAAACTTGTAAATAAATAAGAACAACCAATGTCACTTAAAAACAAATAATACAATAAAGCTTAAGCATATGCAAATGAGTTTGTTTCATGAATATAATTTATGATTATTGAGTTTATTTAAAAATGTAAACAACGTAAAGGATTAAGAAATAATAACAGCGTTACTGAGTAAAATATGGCTCCAAACGTTCCATCCAATTAGCTGTACTTTTTATTTTATGTAGCACAAGCTTCATCAAACCTTCAACATCATTGGTATTGATTACAATGCGAGTTTCTCCTTTTTCAATTATATCCAACATTGCTTTGATTTTGTCATGGACCATGTAGAGATGGCAAAAAACTATGAACCCGACGGAGAATCCAATACCCGAATCTGATTTGACTAGGGATTCCCTGAGTTGACCGGGTATGGAGATGGGGGTGGGGATTCCCTAATAATAATAAGCGGGTATGGAGGGGGGATGGTAATACCCTTAGTTCCCCAAACCCGTCCACGAACCCGGCCCCGAATATCTTTATTCTGCATACACATTTATATATCTTGTATGTTTCATATATCTATTATATATTTGAAACACTATCAATCGATGGTTAATATCTCATTTAACACTAACCTTCTAGGGTGAGCTTTTGTGTGTTAGTTTTGTTATTATTAATTGAAAGAGTCTATGGTAAAGTACTGATCTAGTACTACAAAAATTATGGATTGTCACTGTGATGTATAACAACATTAAGACTCAGAATATCTATAAATTTTGATATTAGTAAGTATATATCGTTTACCTCAACACTATTGTCGACAACAATAGGGTTGGAAATCATGTCTACATCAGGAGGACCCTGAAATATAGATATAAAAATTATAATGATTTAAGTGAATATATTCTAAGTTTGTATAAAATAATAGATTTGAATATTCAAAATAATAAAAAATTTGTTTACACACAAAAATGAATACGTGGACATTTGTTGTAGGTTGATCATGCATGTGTACGTCATCATCTAGAGCATAGATTAGGTTACTTCTTGGAATTCTGGAACTCATACCAGTTCAGTTGTAGGGAAGTTTTTTTTGTGTGTGTGTGATTTACTTATTGTAGACAAATGAAAACAATACAGCATGATTAATTTATATAGCAGGGTTAACATATATTATCGCCTTAATTGAACAGCAAGATAAATACAAAGAATAAAAGATCTGAAATTAAAAAAATGCAACATTCTAAAATTAAGAAAGTGTAAATATTGAAAACACGGTTTGTAAGTCTGAGTTTTATTTTTAGAAATCTATATTTGTTATATTTTTAAAAGTGTTTTAACAATTAAGAGGAATATATTAAAAGTCATAATTTTATTTTTAGAACGCTATATTTGTTATATTTTAGAATTGTTTTTACAATTAAGAGGAATATAAGTCAACTATAATTTACGTTTTATAGATCTCTACAGAAATTCAAAAAAAAAACAGACAATACAAGAGAAAATAATATTTAACATTAATCTAATACACAAAAAAAAACTTGTAAATAAATTAGAACAACCAATGTCACTTAAAACCAAACAATACAATAAAGTTTAAGCAAATGCAAATGAGTTTGTGTCATGAACATAATTCATGATTATTAAGTTTATTTGAAAACGTAAACAACATGCGATATGGCCTCTTTCTTTCTGTAGGCCTCCACTGATGACCCTTCCGAAGTGTCTAACAGTATTGAAATAAAAAAAATTGTTATTCAATGTGTTTTATAGAAAATGATAATATCAAAGGATATTAATTGTTAAATAGTATTTACTGATCAACATCCTCCTTTGTGTTCTTTTAGTAACACAAGCCCTAATGGACACGATCCACGGGCATTGTTGAAACCTAGTTTCATCACCACATATCTGTTTTGTAACTTCAATTTTTTTGTTGACAAGGATTACCCAATCTCGGCGTAGAAAGTTGTAGTTTCAAACCATGGGTAGCTTGTTGGGTCGACATATCTAACTTGGAAATGGTTGATGGAAACCAAAGTTTGTCCTAACCTCCTGTTTGTATAACTTGCCACCAGGTCTTGGGGCACTTCCGTTGCCATTTTTTCTCCCTGGTATAAATGGTTAAGATAAAAAGGGTAGTGAATGTTAAGGGTTGATTAGGAGTTGTCATATACAATAGTTATTTAACAACTTACATATTTATCAAGCAAGATGAGAGATAAGGTTGATAAATTAATGATGTCTAATATATCAATAAGAGGAAATCAGATGACATTCCAAGTCTGACCGACCAAGAGAAACTGTTGTCTGATCGTGTTTGAACGACAACAAAAAAAACACACTTTTCCTACGAAACATTTGACCGAATCAGATATTAGGCCTATTAAGAGGCAATCAGAGTTTTTACTAAAAAACAATCACCACCTAAATCACAACATAATTAGATCTATAAATAGATATGACGAGGTTAAATGGTGTTTAGAGGCTGTAATTAAAATAGGATGCTCCATTTTTATATGATTTAATTACGTTAATCATATTGTGTTTGTGTTTGGGTAAAATGTGGATCTGACTAAGATTCATATGTGAATGAAAGTGGATATATTATTTGGTTTGTGGTTGGCGTGGATTTGGATTCAATTAAGATCCACAAGATTTATGTTCGTCAGTTTGGATTTGAGAGTTTGGGAATATTATAATTTTTGAGACTTTTTGAATTTGGATTTATGCTAGTGCATTTCGATTTTTGCTTTTCAATTGAAAATAGATATTGGTTTTGAATTTATGTTTTTCAGTTTTTCTGCAAATTTGATGAAAATTTGGAAAAGTTATATTACTTTGTTTTAAAAAATAAGTTTAAATTCAAGAAAAAATCAAATAGGATAGAACACCATATAAGCTTTTTAAATAAGCTTTTTAATGGGTTACATGTCACGAATTAATAAAGTCACAATCTAAGGTGGTATATCTTTCTAGGACAAAAATAATACAAAAAATGATGTGTCAGTCATTTTTCACTTTCAACTGACACATAAGAGGTTACATTACCTATTGAAAGTTTTGACGATCATATTAGTAATAAAATTAGTAAATTACCTATATGTGTAAACGATGTAAAGTATATTGCTAATATATAGACTTAACCCTTCTTTTTAAGCAAAGGTTCACCATATATTGTTATGACAACAAAAAGACAACAATATCTTTCTTTTAGAACTACGTTAATACTTATAGAGAAAAAAGTTTACACCGTTCATGCTCATGCATGTACGGTGTTGCATTTTACTAACGGCGGGATGTAACCAATCTTTTTACACAATTATAGATATCAACAAACTCAAAATACTTTACACATTTATTTAAACTATATAATAAATGCAATTGTTATATGTAGTAGTTGGTAAAAAAAATCGATAGAATTAATAATTGTATGGCATAGTTATTATATAGATTACTAATAAGGTTTAAGCACACGTATTGCATGTGTGCTTGTTGAAGAGCTACTATTTGTTTTTGTCCATCTTTTTTGTCGGAACAATATGTAGCTTTTTTTACGCGATTCATACGACGAATCAGACACAAAATTTGTCGCTTTTTCTTTTAACAAGTAAACCATTACTAACTCGAAAACACGGTTTTGACCTTGTCTTTGTTGGCGGGCTCATTCACAAATCTCTTCGACGGAAACATACAGGGACAGGGTATGTCCCGTGGGTGTCTGGTACACTTATGAATTTTTTCGAAGTAATTTTTTGAGAATTTCTCTAAAATTCATCTTAAATGCATCCGTGCATCAATATGTGTTTTTAGTATTATTTAGTTAGTATACTTAAAAAAAATTGAACTATATTATATTAATGGTAAAAAATCTATACCCCAATCATATTTGATCATGCCTTCGTCCGTCCCTCCCTGGTAACATATGATTCGGCGTCTTTGTTAAATCTTCTATAAGATGAAATAATAAGTACCGAAAGTCCCAACACCTAACAACGTAGCAGGTTCAATTTGATTCATGTATTTTGTTTTGTTTTCATAGGCAAAAATGTTGGTAAATCTCACTCGTATTCGTATGCTTAGAGGCTTCGGTCCATGGCTTGAGCCATGGACGGAAACGCGAGACTTGGTCACACTGGCGTTAGCCTCTCTAGCCTTGTAGTTTCCAAATGATGGCCATAACGCGATGGCCACGACGTGAGACATCATACCGACCTTTGTCGATATGGTCTTGAGTTGTGGACTTTAACTTTTTTTATATGTAAGGTTAGTATAACGCCAGAAATTATGGTGTTAACAAGAAATGAGGTTTTCGGTTTGATAAGTTTTGATAACTATGTCACATCTTTATGTGGGCTAACTTTTTGTTGCAAAAGCCCATTAACTTTATATCAAAATGTAACCCTAGATGACCTAATCCTTCTCTATAAAGTACTCACCTCAAACCCTTTGCTTCTTCAGTAGCCGTCATCTTCTCTTTTCCAATTTTCTTTCAGATATTTTGCTACTTCGAATGATGTTGTTGTTTCCATCAGATCTCTTATTGGATGGAATCTTAAAAATGTTTCTGGTTTTATCTTTTTACACCTTGATTCCTTTGTTTAAGTCATTCATGTTGGGTCGTCTCTTTTTACACCTGGAACTCTTTAATCACTTTTTTTTTATCAAACTCAAACCCTTCCATAACTTTCAACCCTCTCAATTTCATATAATACAATCGTAAAAATAATACACACCCCCCAATATTCCTCTCTGCCCCTTTCCTAGTTTGGTAATTTTTAATGCCCTATTTGAGAGTATTCATAGCAATTGTTACCCACTGTTGTGTATTGAGACTACAATGTAATGGTGAGCTATTAATACAAATACTTACTTAATAGTTATCTCATCGTTCTCAGGGGCTTTCTCAGTGCATCCTTAACCTTATATTCACATATATATTTGTTCGCCTCAATTCCACCTTCACTAGCTTGAACCAGTAGATCTGAGTTAGAATTGTAGAGAAGAGCAAACAAAGACGCCAATAATGATATCACGAGACAGAACACTCCCACCTCAAAGATTATCAAGATGGCACATATGACATATGAAATCTTGTTGTTCATATAATGTCTAATGTTTTATTGTAGTATAGAATGTTGAGTTCATCAGCTTCTATCACTTTTCTAATACAATTAGATTAATTGTATTTGGTGAACTCATTTACAAATGTCCAATGTATTTTTGGATCTTTAATTTATGATTAGATCAGGTGCAAATATTGGATCTTCCACTATGTCAATTGTTTGACACTGTAAATGTAATGAACAAAGTACGTGCAAACGGACAGTTGTTACATGATAGCTCTGTCAATACTGATAATCGAATGAATGATTGTGGTTACATACAAGTATACAACTCGTTAGTCGTGTAAAGAAACCCGAGTTGCATCAGATTTAGTATTTTAGTGTTAGTTAAATCCTTTATACGACTGTAGAAATGAATAGTAGGAATGATGATCAGGCATCAGGAGCTAAATGCCTGATCAGTTATATTGTGCAAGAAATTCACATTAGAAAAGGATATAGATATCATTTACATTATCGTTTAAGGAATACGAGGTGCAGCAACATGATGGAACCCTCCGATTCTTCAAAACAGATGTATCAAGTTCAAGCAGATTCTGAATCAACATAAAGGACTGTAACATTGATATATCACAGTAATTGATCACAAATTGGGAGGGACAGACCAAGAGATGTTGAGTGAGATAAAAGCGAAACCAATAGTAGAGATTTGAGAACCCGTGTTCAAACAGGTTTTATTTTTTACCAATACAACTGTTGTACGAAACCTGCAGAAATAGAAAAAAAAATGGGCAAATGTAGATCACCCGCGGGGTCTATAGTCTAGTGATGTTCATTGCAAATGTAGTAGTCTCACGGGTCTATAGTCTAGTGATGACTTCCCTACATGTCTGCTTTTACGTTATTGGCAAATGTAGTAGTCAGGTCTTGGGGCGTTGGTCTAGAAAAATCATGTAGAACATATGCAATATATTAAACACGAGACCATAGTAAATAGCCAAAAAGAAAATGAAACTTCCGATAGGAGCAAGCATAAGAAAAGAAGTCGTCAACGAAGTTGGAAACACAAACTTATTGTATATAATTAAGCGCATAGTATTACTGTACTATGTTGCTGTAAGACTTTATTTAGGCATTCTATATGTCTGATTATTTCGTTGTTGATCAAGCTGTTTTCCAACTTGTATGTTCCTCTCTATATACTTCTATATACAGATCCCTTAAGCTTGATTATGATAATTAAAAGTATATTACGACGACAGAAGGTGTGCCTTGAGGGAAGCTATCGGCTAATCTCTCCTTTTTATGATTGTATATGAACACTACCCTTTAAGATTTTTCTCATGACAGAGGGTGTGCCTTGAGGGAAGCTTGCTTTCCCTGCGACAATCCAATTTCATCTTCACGTGATAGAAGAGACA
This sequence comes from Glebionis coronaria, assembly GCA_025667525.1. NCBI lineage: Eukaryota > Viridiplantae > Streptophyta > Magnoliopsida > Asterales > Asteraceae > Glebionis > Glebionis coronaria. The sequence continues at coordinate 48,459 of JANFOE010000391.1, forward strand.
CCGCAAAGAGGGAAAGGAGAGGGATACTATCAAATGATGATGACACGGAGCCGATGTGGTCAAGGAAAACCTCGCCACAGCCTTCACTCTCACGTGTCATACTTATTAAAATGACATTTTACACAGTAGCTTACAACATGTCATGGTCAGTAGCATATTAAACCGGTGCGGATGAATAATGTACACAAAAAAGGTACAGTGACTATTGTACTTCATTAGTATCGATAACAAGATAAGTGGCCACTATCTAACACACCAGAAAAAAATTACAATGTTATGCAAGTGCACAGAATTACAATAAAGTGTGTCGGTTACAGTAAGTGGGAATGTCCCAATTAGCTCATAAGTTCAGTTTTCGTGTTTAGTGGGACAAGTCCCGTGTGTCAGTTACTTATGCAAGTTTTGCATCATCGGCATATGTGTGCTGCTAGTGTTCAAAGTCTCTGATTCCAGCAAGTTGTTCGTGTCAACAAGTTGGCTCTGATTTTGGTTTACATCTACAGTAATGTCACATAGGAACAGCTATATATAACGCCACCTGGGTTTAGAACCAGCTATATTTGATTTTGCAGCTATACTAATACAATGGGAGAGTCTCATGCTAAGTACATGCAACATAATACAAGTGACGTACTGATCGAGCCCGGTGTGTGGATATGATGGACCCGAAGTCGTTAACAGCTGTATCACTTGTGACCCTTTGACCACAAGTATCAACGAACATCACAGAATTCTAAGATAAACTAAATTACCGACAGGATTGGCATCACCGTGACTCAAGTCCTCCATTTCATTACCTAAAATATTGCATTAAGAGCTTGGAAATCAGTCCACAAACCAGTTCCACAGGCCATAAAAGCATCACGGATTTCAAATCATACCAGTCCTAATGAATCACCTTAATTGGGTACTATCCTATATACATAGGGGCTGGTCAACCATATTTCATTTGGTCCCTTTCAAGCTAGTATTTACAACATGCTGCAGGTCTCAAAAAATAAGCCATAATCCACAATAAGCAGTCCAGGCCAAAGTATGTGGGCATGAAAAACCATAATCTCATTTACGACCATTTGACAACGAATATACAATTAGATACAAAATCAAGACACACATTCCTACCATAAAGATTAGCACATTTTATAAGTCAACTCATAAACGAAATGCAAGAAACCGAAATCATCAAATTATTCAAGTTAAAAACTATATCTGAAGAATCAAGTAAAGCTTAGGTGTAGACACTGCTAATAACAAAATACTGAATCGTGCATATAGCCCAATTCCTTGAGTTGTACAAATAAGGCGCAGTGATAGATAAGAATATGCTACGAATGATACGAAATATAATCGCCGTTCGGTATACTTTTTAATAGGAAACCACCTGACAATACTTCATAGAGACCACACTTTTTCCTTATTGCATGTACCTTTATATTGAGGACCTGAAGCGCAATGAACCAATAAGTTAACTGAACAATCTCTACCCACAGCTTCTAGCATATAACTCAAACAACGAATGCCACCTTTAATTGATTATTGTCCTCGACCAGTAGCAAGCTAGTAGACTTATTCTAAGTATTTGGATTTTTAATTGAGACTCTTTGCGACCTTCGTGGCTCACTACTCTTGGATTCCCCTTTTGACAACGCAACCCCTCAACCCCTCTTTCCATCATAGAAAAAATTGATAAACGCAATTTACCTTCCCCTTCTTTTTCATCTTAAGAACTTCTACATAAACATTGAGAACTTTTACGTGCTTTCACATTGATGCAACCAAATATCAACCGTAAACATTGAGAACTTTTACGTGCTTTCACATTCAAAAATTTTCTTTTAGCAATAGCTTTAAAACGAGTGAATCAACATGTCTTTTATTATAAGCTTTGTGTAATTATTAGGCAGCGGTTTATACTTACCCATAAACTTTTGCCATAATCTTATTTAATTTACGAAACACAAAACATAACGACATGATGTTGTTAGAAGATAATCAGAAAATCGTACAAGAAACAGAAAGCAGAACTAGACTTCAGCAAGAGATGCAATGCAGTGAAAACTGTGAAATTTAGAAACCATCTGAGGAGAGCCTATTGATTTCAAATCAGCGAGTGTGCGGACAGTCTTTAAGACCGGGTTGTATTGTACAACCGTACTGAAGAAGTCAATTATCATAAAAGAATCCTCTTCGCTTTCTCCCAAAACAATAGACCAAATACACGGATGAATCTTCTTTGTTCTAGGTAATGGCATCATAATGTCATCAAGATTAACAACAAACTTCACCAACCATTCAGAATCATCACGCCTCATCTCAAAAACATTCAATCCTCGAGATTGAGCATAATCCTTACAAATAAGAAGCAAGCAACCACGAGACTCGAACAGTTTGGATTGAAAATGCGGCTTCCCATTGCAGGTTACAGGGAGTTGTAATTCAGTTAGTACCGGTTGCTGCTCATTCTTAACATCTAACTTGAAATGCAAACGATTCTTCCTAAACTCATTAGTTAGCCAATGAATGGCCTCGTTCCAATACACCCCTTCCTCAAAACCTTCAAAACTAGCTCCGGGATGTTGATCACTACAAACCTTCCAAAGGCCTGTTTCTGAAGAGTACGTGCGTATGTTAATGGTAGAATCAGGAAATACATTATTATTATCTAGCACCACAGGCATAATGACTTTGTAATGATCTGACTTTGTGGGATCAAAAGCCATTTTCGCACATCTAGCAAACGACGTCATAGGAAGCTTCTTAAACAGTTTACGCGTCGGATTGTAAACATAATACACATAAGGATAGATAAAGCATAAAAGCAAACCATTGCACGACTGCAAAACCTCGGCACACCCAAGTCGCGCGTCACAGCCAAAAGTAAACACAACCGATCTTTTGGATGGAATTCCGTTATCAAACGACTCGAAATCATATTCTTTCTCTTTCGGGGTGTGCGTTCGCTGAATAAGGAGGCCGATAGGAGTGTTGAGATTAGAATTTTCATTATGGAGGCGAGAAATGAATCTAGGGGATGTGATAATGCTGAGCCAGAATTTTGATACGGATTTAAACCGAAGAAGCGAGAGTAGAGGTAATCGGAGTAAAATTTCAATCAGCAGGTCGTAATTCGACAAAACTGCATTTACTGATATGAGTGAAAGAAGCTTGTTCTCTGAACGAGTTCTGGCCACCATTTTCATTTCAGATACCAAAACCCTAATATTTTTTTGAGTTGACTATGTTTTCTGGTTTTGTTTTCTTGTTATTGTTGATTTAAAAATTCAAATAATTTTGAATTTAGTTTAGAAATTCAAATAATTTTGAATTCAAATAATTTTGATTTTGTTTTAAAAATTTAAATAATTTTGATTTTGGTTTAAAAAGTAAAGTGTTCTTTACATTTTTAGTCTTAATTGTTATTGATTGCTTGTTTTGACTAGTTTAACAGTATTAAATGACTAAAATACTTTCTATTTCATATTATGACATTGATAAGGGTATTAATTATGCTGGTTTACAAATAAGTTTATAAATTTACGAGGCGGGCGACATTGATAAGGGTATTAATTATGCTGGTTTACAAATAAGTTTATAAATTTACGAGGCGGGCATACCCGTGCGATGTACACGGGATTTTTCATGTTGTTCAATTCAAAACCCTAATATTTTTCTGAGTTAACTATGTTTTCGGTCTTGTGGTTTTGTTTTCTTGTTATTTTTGGTTTAAAAATTCAAAATTTGAATCTTGTTTAGAAATTCAAATAATTTTGATTTTGGTTTAAAAAGTAAAGTGTTTTTTTCATTTTTAGTCTTAATTGTTATTGATTGCTTGTTTGACCAGTTAAAGTGTATTTAATGACTAAAATACTTTCAATTTCATATTGTGAAATTACTAGTATTGTTTTGGTTACTTAAATATTACGGGGTATTCGTGTGTTGCGACGGCGAGTACTTTGTAACATAATTTTTAGCGAACTTAATTTTAATTTTATATTTCTCTTACAACGACATTTTAGAAAATTACATTTTGAGTTTGGGTAACTTTATTTAACTGGCTAGCTGAACCGATGGTGACTCTGGTTTCTAGTTGAACCCATACGATTCAGTTTTTAAAATTATATAAAATATCATTTTAGGTATAGAACATATATACACTTTTGTATATATATGATTTTAGTTGTTGTACAATGTAAATATATAATTATACTTATACTTTTAAGTAATGGAATGTTTTAATTATATTAGACGAGTACCTACGCATGGCTATGAAAATACCAAGCGACACATAATTAATGAACGTGAAAATATTAAAATGTTGCAAACGCTCGTAACTTACATTAAACTCTTAATATGTATCAAACAAGATATAAAAATATTTAGTGAAACACTATGATGAGATAAAATATAACAACGTACATTACTCGTCGCGTATGTAATACTACTCGGTACACGAAATTTCAGGAGTAGACTCCTCCAAGGCCATACTCTTTGACTGATTTTACTAATACATTGATACTTGTACGTAATATCCATATAGACAACACAACAGAATGCCGACTTTGCGAGAAAATAAAGTCGGACAAATAAACACCCACATATGAAATTGTTTTCCTTTGAGGTTTATCGATAGTCTTGCAACGTATTCATAGCAAAAATTATTGCATCATTAAATAAAAAATACTATTATTACACCTTACTACTCACAACATATGTTTAAAAACTTCTTTTTTTTCCAATAATTTCAAATTAAAGCATACTAACGAGAGCGCAAATAAAATATCCGTGATTCCGTGGTAATCCAAAAAATGTACCTGCAATACGAGATATACAATGCCGACCTCATTTGGTTACAAGAGGAATGCACATACAAATTGTTATTTCCAAGAATTTTAAGACAACTTAAAAAACTAATTAACAAAACATTCATAATTAAAACAATTCAAATAACTGAAGGTTTATATTACTCATAACAATTACGCAAAACCCTAATTAAGATCAAAACACACATAGCGGAAGCGTTTAAAAAGATCATAATTAATAACACATTCATAATTAATCGAGTTAGGGTTGCATAGCTCTTAGCTACATCAATTCCACAAGAACACCGACGAATCACGAATTAGGGTTTATATGAAGAACACCGAGATATAGTTTTTAGTGAGACTATATTACGCTCTTGTACACACGTAATGCAACGGATCAATCGTGAGGCTAGCACTAATAAACCGGAGCTTCAACACTTGTGAATATATCTAAATCGAAAACAAAGCGAAACCCTATAAAGGAGTGTTTGTTGCGATCGCAAGAAGAGAAAAGGAGGGGAGGGACAAAAATTATAAAGGCTTTATGGGGTATTTATAGGATTAGTAAACTTGATCTCCAAGTCCTAATCAAATTAGGAAACAAAACCCACCCCTAATGGGCCTTACATAACCGACGGTGGAATACCCCTTAGGGGTATTCCGGAACCTTCCGTTTCTCCTTCTTTTTAATTCCATAACGCTCGTTTACACTTAACTATTAATTATTAACGATCGTTAGTTAAGCTCGGTTTATATTTAATAAATATAATAAATATATTAATTAAAATTAATTGACCCTTTACGTATTGTGTGCAATCCCGTAATCCCGAGTTCGATCATATCACACGACTATTTAATTTTATGTCCATACACTACTACAAAAAATGCCATAGAAACTAGTCAAAATCGCCTATGAAGAGTGGTTTTGGAACCACTTTCCAAAGGGGGTATCTCCATGATCGAGAAATATTGAAACTGGTTATGCAACTAGTCTCCATTAGAAAAATCGACACCCGTTCTCTCCTTAAAAATAGGTCTCCATAATAAAATAAAGACACATTTTGTATTGAAAATGAACATCGGTTCTCACGCAACACGTCTTTATAAAAACTTCCAACCTGTCTTTATATAAGATATATGTTTTTATCTTAAAACCGTCTTTTTTTAATATTTTAAAAAAAATTAATTCTTTTATAAAATTTAAAATTTACAAATTTGACCCACCAAAATATAGGAATATAAATTCTGTAAACACATATTATGTGATTTAGATGGAACAAAATTGTCAGAACCAACAAAAAAATAGATTATGTCATTACTTCAATTTAGCGTAACATAAATCACATACAAAATTCAAATCAAGTAAAAGCACTAGAATTCAACAACTACAAAGAAAACCACTAGAATTCAACATAACTATCTCGCCACAATGTAAACTATGCGCCAATGATTGTGTTCAACTCTTTGTGGTCCAACAAAAGCTTATTACTTCAAGGTACCTGTAAGTTAATGAAATGAAAATGTCAACAATCTAAAAATCAAGAACTCGTACGCCTAACTATTACCTAGGTACTACAATCTCGTGAAGCAAGTAACAATAAAACAGAAGAGGTACACACATTTTCCTAAAAGCCATAGCACAAAGTTGAAATATATGTCAGGCCTGGATGGAGCAGATAGGCTTGGTTCATTTCTCAAACGTATAACAGTATCAAACCATGAGAATGAAAAGATACTTGACTAGTCTAGTTAATTTTCTTCTTTTAACATCTAAAATTCAACAAACAGAGTTACGCCATTCATTTATACAAACAAAAAATATAATTAAAACTAAGCTTATTAAAAGAATTTTTTTATATTTTGATTTGTTCATAAACTGATTTCATTAATAAGTTTATCCACAACTACCTAACCAGCATAATCTCAAGTAGAAAAGAAGGTAAACTCGCGTAGGCAAGCTCATAAACACAACTAAGCCTATATAGCCACCAACTATACATGTTCTACAAACGACCAAGACATCACGTTTTCATTTACTTGAAGCTCAAAATTAAACAACTAGAGTTCACGTATTCTAAGACTCTATCAATGCATTTAACTAGATTCTTGGGTCCTAGGCCTATAAGTGAAACATAAACATAGATTAAAAAGGCATCAACCTTCATAATCTTGCTACTAACTTGGTGTCAGGTCAGTTAAGTTGTACTTATGATATAACTAGTTATCGAATCTATACCAACTTCAACATGAATACTAGAGTTTACACACTTCTTACTTTATCTACTTGAGCATAAATTACTACGTAACAACTTCCACTATCAAACCAAACGAACTAACTCCAGAACATACATAACCAGAATAGGAAAGAAATCTCAAACACACAACCTTCATGATTTAAAAATTGACATCAGTATTCGTAGTATCCAAATTAGATGTTTATCATACATACAAAGACATTGTCTAATTTCACAGATGTTGGTATTCTCTTCCTCGTTTATCATTCATTGCGAGTAAACATGAATACACACAAAATACTAATCTAGCCATCTACTTCAAAATATGGGGCCTTAGCTACTTGGACTCTCAGAACAATATATGTTCTTTTTTGTTTATTAGTAACTACTAAGGAAAGGCCGCCGACCCCATAGAATATGGCCTTAGCTACTTGGCCTTTCAGAAAAATGGTTTGGTACCCATAGCCAAACACCCCTTAAAACTACAGATTTGCAAAAAAAATATTGAAGCAGACATACCTCAGTGGCTCAGTCTATTGCTTGCAGCAATTTCTTCCGGCTTTTCTTCTTCTCCTTAATTGGCTCTAACGGGCTTTCTCTACTGCCACCCCAATCTGAGTCGTGGTCACAACTTCTGTTTCCTTTTCTTCTTCTTCCTTCATTGCATCTGGTGTTTTTTTACAAAAGGAAAAAAAATTCAAGTTAGGATATGTTCCTCTTGGTTCAAAATAAAAAAACACCTCAGTTGAAGAAGGATATGATATGGGTTGAAATTCGACAAAATGTATTATGTAACGTATACCAACATCACAAACCTACTAAATATTTTATCCAAACAGAAAATTATTGTTATAATAATATATTTCAGTCTGATCAATTTAAGGCAAAAGTTAATGTGAACAGGGTGTTTTAAGCTAACTCGGTGATGGAATGTCCATTTGAAGGCACTAAAGTTCGCCTAAATTAACCCATTTCTCATATAAGTGTTTATGCGTCACCCCGATAATGAACTGTCTATTTTAGACTATATCCACCCAAACCACCCATGTTTTCGCCTCTAGTTGTGATAAAAATTTACCTTTGCAGTGGAGCATCATTCTACTCCATTGACGTCCATGAACATAACTGGTAGTCAAGAGGGTACGGAATACTCCATTGACGCAAGCCCGTTAAAATACATGATATCGTTAGCATACAAAATGTTCTCGGTACAGTTTATAAGTCATACTCGAGATTTCAACAACCTGCGTAGGAGACAAAATTTAGATATAATTCTTTTCATAAACACAGTAAGATATTGTCAGCAAAACAAATTGCTTGTACTTTCACATGACACATTTCTATCCTTACAAACAATTAAATAGGGTGAGCAAAGTAAGTTTTCAAGCAAAAAAATTTGCTTGCCACGTCACATGGCACAATGTTAAGCTTGTTTAGAAATAAATATGGCGAGCAAAAAAGATGATGGGCAACTACATTTGCTCGTACATTAAAATGTGTAACAATCTTACACTAGTTGAAAACTAAAAACGACACATGTAAACATATAGATAATGCCAAGCATTTTATCTAATCGAGCAAAAAATATTTGCTCGTAGAGTAGATTTTCGTAACACATGTTTTTAAGGTAGATATTGGTAACACATATTTTTATGTGTCGACTATCGAAATTTCCTTAAGTTTATTAGTCCAATACCATTATACCACTAACTTTAGAACTTTATAATGATTAGTTAATCACATGGTCATATTTGCTAGCTCATGTATAAAATTTTATAATGATCAGTTGATCATGTACCACAATTGCTAGTTACATACAGTAACATTTTTGCTATCATACAGTTTTACGTAGTTACATGACTAATACACTCATAGACTATGTCCATGTTAGCAACAAACTACCAATGTCTGCTCTCTAAATCATTTAGTACATGTATAACTATACCATATATATAAGCTTTGCTACTAATCAGTGGATGTTCTTTCAAATGGATTGGACCAATAAATGGCATATGTCGACTTAAATATCAATTTATAACGAGCACTGTTGTCATCTTTGTAAGTCCTATATATATTTTATCTTTTAAATTTAACTCTGAAATGGAACATGTATGTAGCATCACGAGAAAACCCGAACCACCCGGCCCGATATAACATGACCCAATTACCACCCGAACCCGATAATCCGAATCACGCAACCTGACATAATCCGACCCAATTACCACCTGAACCCCATAACCCGACTCCTTGTCGGGTCATGTTGCGGGTGATTTTTAAAATAATCAAAACAACCCGATAACACGCCCTAGTTTTAGATTTACTTCAGACCACACTTGTACTCTGTATTACCTATCTAATTAAGGCTTGAATATATATTTCTACTTCACTCCCGGTGCTCTTGAACAGTGATGGTAAAGTCATTTTACAATAGCATATGTCATAACAGCAAATATAGAAGAAACCAACGTAATGGTGTAATTGTAGCTTAGACAAAAGAGCTCACATGGCGATGCGCAAAATTTGAAACTAAATGATTCTCCAACAAACCGTCAACTTTTGTCAAACATTCCATCGAGCATCATGAACCTGTAAGATCTAAATATAAGAGAATGATATTAATTATTCATAAGAGTAAAATTTAAATAACTAATTTTCATCAATTCAATTGGCCAGACAGATTAAAGAAAGATAAAGAGAAATGGTCTCAGTGGTGTGGTGTGGTGATAAAGGAGGAGCAACGGTGAGATTGTATTAGGTCAAAAAAATGTGTTTAAGGAAGTTAAAAAGATAAAGAGGGGCGAAATAAAATACTAAGGGTGTTCAAAAAAACTGAGAAACCGTCGAACCGAGCCGAACCGTTCGATCTGAAACCGAAAAAACCCGAAACCGAAGAAACCGAAACCGAAAAAACCCGCTTATCACGGGTCGGTTTTGGTTTTCGTTTTTAGATATCTGCGGTTAACCGAACCGAACCGCGCATATTATACATGAAAAGTTTTAAGTATATATTCAAATAATAACACATGTATTAATTATATTAGTACACTATTTTTATTGTACAACAACTTTCTTACTCTTAATGTTAAACATTTATGTAACCGTAATCTATAAACGTCGAATAATCCTCTTTGTTAATATGTTATTTATTAATATTCGAATCCATTTTTTGTAATGAAATAACTTTTAATGATTTTTATCTATTCAGTGTCATTGAATTATACGAAAACGACATTTTGTGCTCTAAACAATGTTATTATTTATAAACTTAAACTCGATGAAACTTATAAAATGGTTAATTGTAACCCGAACCGCGGGTAACCGCTCAATTTGGGTAACCGCATGTCCGGTTAACCGTCTTGTACGGTTCGGTTTCGGGTAGTGAAATTAACTACCCGAACCGCGATGGATAGTTAAAATCGTCTAACTAACCGAATCGAACCGACCCGTGAACACCCCTATAAAATACCGTCCAAAAAGTCTTAAAATGAAAAAATGAGAGGGAGATATAAAAAGTGATTTTTATGTGTTTTGGTTTATAAGACACCATTTTTTTATATCAAAAATGTCTTCTTTTCTTTCATTTTTGGTTTTTTTTCTATAAAGACTATTTTTTTAGAAAACCAGTTTTTATTAGAGGGTCTTTATAGCCTTTTTTGTAGTAGTGATAAACTTTCAGCTCCCACTTAGACAAAATTCGAATATCGTGATTACATTGATTAGCGTCTAGTTACACTAACAATGTCACTAGTACAACTCAAGTAAGGTCTCCTGGACAAAACCTTTTAATGATATATATATATATATCAAAAAATCAATTTTGAATGATTTGAATCCGAAACGCTTGAGTACTAAAAATATATATATATATATATATATATATATATATATATATATATATATATATATATATATATATATATATATATATATATATATATATATATATTCTTGTTATTATCCTTTCATTTCAAATACAACGTTAATAGGATATGGATCTCAGTCATTCCTTCATTAACCATTCTGTTTCTCGTTTACGGATATAGCAAGATTACCAAAATAAATTTGGGTGTGGCCACACAAACATCTTACTACTCCCCCGAGGGGCCCAGCTGTATTATACTTCAAAAATAATTTTGAAGGAAACAAATCCCATTTTGACTACAAGCGAAACTTACGAACTTTGAAACACTTCTGAAAATAACCCTTATATCTACCAGTTACGTTTAGCGTTAGGTTGTCTCACAAAAATACACTACATTCATGACAGTTTCCTGGTATCTTAGGTCTAAGGACAACTATTTATGATTTACTTAATGACAAGGATCCATAAAGTAAAATCATATAGTTGGGATAAGTCCAATATTTGATTCATCAAATATCATCCAAAATTGACCAATATACTTTCAAGTATACTCTGTCACTATTTTGAATTGTCTTAGTTTAATAATACTCTCATATTATTAATCGACAACGGACATTTAGAACACAAAAATTTATTCATGGATATAAAACATGTAAAATAGGATACAAAATCAAATAACAGAAAATAAATGAAACTCAATCTTTATTTCATCAATTCAATAATGTCTTAACATCCTTTATCCAAATACTAATCACATATTTATAGCATGAGTTCGCTAGCTAGTTGCAGCCCAATAGCCTTGGCATGCTTAACTACCTTTGGTCTAGGCAAAGCCTTAGTAAAAGGATCAGCTACGTTATCATTTGTGTGAACTTTTATTAATTTTATTTCACAAGCTTCCACTTGTTCTCTTACGTGGTAATATCTACGTTTAACGTGTCTGGCGCCTTTCATGACTCCAGGATCATTGGCAAATATAATTGCAGTAGAATTGTCGCAATACATATCAATAGGTTCTTTAATTGAAGGCATCACTCCAAGATCTCCAATAAACTTCCTAATCCAAACAGCTTCCATTTCGGCTTCTGAAGCGGCCATATACTCTGATTGAGTTGCATGCATAGCAACGGTTGTCTGCTTCTTGCTCTTCCAGTCAACTGCTCCTCCATTGATGACAAACACGTAACCCGTCTGAGACTTCGTATCGTCTTTATCACATTGCCAGGACGCATCACAGAAACTTGTAACATTCAGTTATGTGTCTGGTTTTCCCCCAAATACCAAAAACATATCTTTCGTACTCCTCAAATACTTTAGTATATGTTTAACAGCAGTCTAGTGGAGCTTCCTTGGATTTTGTTGGTATCTACTGACCAAGTTCTGAGCAAACGCCACATCAGGCCTTGTGCATCTTACAACATACATAATAGATCCTACTGCCGAAGCATAAGGCACCTTCTGCATGTAAGCCACCTCTTCGGGTGTTGATGCATCTAACTCATGACTTAATTCATGCTTAACTTCCATTGGTTGAAAACCTTTCTTGGAATTATGCGTTGTACTTCTTCAATATCTTATCAATATAAGCATCTTGAATAAGACCAATTATCCGTCTTTTCCTATCTCGATAGATTTTAATTCCCATAATATATGTAGCATCTCCTAAATCCTTCATAGAAAAAGATTTACCAAGATAATCCTTAACTTCCTTAAGTCTTGGAATGTTACTTCCCATGTCTAATATGTCATCGACATATAAAACTAGGAACACTACATCACTCCCACTAGCTTTGCGATATACACATGGCTCATCACGATTTTGAATAAATCTGAACTTTTTGATTTCTTCATCAAAATCGTTTATTCCATTGACGTGATGCTTGCTTCAAACCATAAATAGATCTTTGAAGTTTGCATACGCGTTTTGGATATTTAGGATCAACGTACCCTTTCGGTTGTTGCATATAGATTTCTTCATCTAAGCGACCGTTCAAGAAGGCAATTTTAACATCCATTTGCCATATCTCATAGTCATAGTATGCTACTATAGCTATGAGAATCCTAATAGCTCGTAAGTCTGCTACAAGAGAAAATGTCTCCTCGTAGTCTACGTCAAAAGTTTGAGTAAAACATTTAGCTACTAAACGTGCTTTATAGGATTGTACTTCACCATCCATGTCGGTTTTCTTCTTGAAAATCCACCAATTTTTCACTACTTTAGCATTTTTAGGTGCATTTACAAGAATTCAAACATCGTTGATTTTCATGGATTTCATTTCCTCATTCATCGCAACTATCCATTTTAACTTTTCTGGATCAAGCATTGCGGATCGATAGTTAGCAGGTTCACCAAGATCCCCTACTTCCTCCTCATCATCCCTTATGTTAAGACATAGTTTGCTTGGCGCACGTATAGTCCTTGCAGACCTACGTAGAGGAATTAATTCCGGTGGAGCTCCCAAACTTTCTGGCTCTATTGGAATTTCTTCGCTAGTATTTTCATAAGGCAATGTATCTTCTTGAATTTATTCAAGATCATAATTTCTCCCACTGAATTCTTGATTTACAAGATCATTTTCAAGGAAGTCTCCATACCGAGCCACAACAACTTTGTTCTCAGCCAGATAATAAAAGTAGTAACCCATAGTCTCCTTAGGGTAACCTACAAAGATACATTTTACTAAGCGTTGTTGGAGTTTATCTCCAGAGTCACGTTTCACATACAACTCACAACCCCAAATTTTCAAATAAGACAAATATGGCCTTTTGCCATGCCATAGTTCATATGGTGTCTTATCAACCTTCTTTGTGGGAACCATATTCAGAATACGAACAGCAGATTCTAATGCATAATCCCAAAAGGATAAAGGTAAAGTTGTAAGATTAAACATAGATCGCACCATATCCATTAATGTACGATTTCTCCTTTCAGATACACCATTTTGTTGTGGAGTATATGGAGAAGTAAGTTTCTGAACAATTCCATTCTCACTTAAATAATCTTTAAACTCTTGACTTAAATATTCACCACCTCGATCAGAACGAAGAGCTTTAATCTTTTTTCCTAGTTGCAATTCTACTTCCGCTTTAAACACTTTGAATGTTTCAAATACCTCATGTTTATGCTTAAGTAAATAAACATAACCATAATGACTATAATCATCCATAAATGTTAAGAAGTAGCTAGCACCTTTCCTTGACACATGTCTAAGTGGTCCACACACATCAGTGTGTATCAAACCAAGTAGTTCAGTAGCCCTTTCAATATTGCTATTAAAAGGTTTCTTGGTCATCTTTCCAGAGATACAAGACTCACATTTATCAAATGATTCATCATTGATATTTTCCAAAAGACCATTACGTTGAAGCTTTTGTATGCGAGTCTTCCCAATATGGGCAAGTCTACAATGCCAAAGATAAGAAGAGTTCTTGTCTAACTTTCTCTTCTTATTCATGCTAAAAACATTATTAATCTTTCTCTTGGAATTATTATCATGCATGTTAATTTCAAAAACACCATTCACAGAAATTGCATCAAAATAGAATAAACCATCTTTGAAAACATAAATTCTATTATTATCAATAGTGTGAATAAATCCAATATCCAACATACAAGAAAAGGAAATAACACCCCTAACAATTTTAGGTGCAAAATGATAATTATCAATCTCAGTACTAAACCCGAAGGTAAAACTAGATTAAATGTTCCTATAGCTTCAACGGCTACTTGTGCGCCATTGCCCATATGCAGAAATTGTTCCCCATAGGTAAGCTTCCTCTCCAACTCAAATCCCTGCATAGTATTACAAATGTTAATACCACATCTCGTATCATATACCCAGGAATTTGATTTGTAAGTAAGATTAAATAACTCTATCAAATATAAGTTACCTGAAGATGCTGCAGCACCAAGCTTAGCCTTCTTCTTTATTTCTCGTAACTCCTCGAGATAAAGAGGGCAATTCCTCTTCCAGTGACCACTTGCTTTGCAATGGTGACAAGTCTCATCCTTTTGAGATTTCTTCTTGACAAAGTTCTGCTTGGGTTTAGAATAAGTCGCAACTTGTTTGCCCTTATCACCCTTGCCTTTGCCCCTCTTGTTGTTCTTGTGCGGTTTTGGCTTATTCACTCCACCCTTTTGTACATAAAGCACAGGAGGAGTAGAAGATGTACTTGCCTTGTCCTTTAGACCCTTCTCGTAGTCAATGAGCATTGTGTGCAAGTCATTAACTTTCTTCCTCGCGCAATGCATATTAAAGTTCCTAACGAAATCATTGAAGTCCCGATTAAGAGACATATTGATTAGGTTAATTGCCATATCATTGTAGTAGGATTTCCCTAGTGCGATGAGTTGTTCCATGTAACCCTTCATCTCTTGATAATGTGCACTAACGGATTTCCCAGGGGCTTGCTTACAACTATGCAAAGCATCTACCAAGTCGTAGATCTCCACAGCCTGAGGCTTCTCATACATTGCCTTGAGCTCTGCAAGCATTTGATTTGGAGCAAATAGCTCAAATTTCCTTTGCAAGAAAGGAGCCATTTTTCCGAGCATTAAACAAGCCACATCATTGTGCTTTTTAACCTCTGCCTCATAATTCAGTCTTTCAACTGGAGTAGCATTAGAGCCAAGGGGCACAGGAAACGCCCTGGTCAAGTAATCAGAAGTACCCGCTACTCTCAAGACAATTCTCAGTGAGCGGTACCGATCGTTGAAGTTTGGGCCAGTTAGTTCCTGACGTTCAAGATAAGTCTGAAGGCAGAACTCAACGTGTTGTTATCAGGTTGAGCCATTTCTACATAAATAAGTTTAAAATATTAGTATTTTCGATAATACCGTTCAAGAAAATAAAATTACCCCAGTAATAAAACCATAGTATTTTCCTTGAAAACTAGAATCCACATTGACATAAACTTATCACATCAGTTGATCTGCTAGTGATAAATGTACTCAACATGGTAACTTGTCGAACAATAATGGACAAACAAATTTGCAGTTTCTAGATATTTTTAGGGATTTACGTTGCCAAAATTCATTTTGCATTGTAAACATGTTTCATCCCTACTTTATGCCTTAAGTTTCCAGATCTCACTGAGTAACTTAATCAAGTCAAATAATCTAAAGAACGCAAAACCTTCATGTGCAATCTTATTCAGTCATGAAATTTTCTCTCCATTACAACATCGTCCAAGATCTCACATGACGACAATTGTAACTTCAAGTGTTCGTTAATTAGATGGCATAAGACTTAAATTTAAGGTTATTGATTTTGGTGTCAAAATCATGTATGGAGAAGCATGCATACATCTTTATAGCATAAGTTTAATAAAAACTTTAGTAAACTTTTTGGTGAGACTAAAATTTCGCCATATATTTGCAAGTTGAGGTATTAGTTAAATCAATTAAAGATTTTACCAAAAACAATTCACGCCTCACGTTCCTAGAACTTGGCTAAAGCACAAAGCAATAACCTTATTCATTGTGTTTCGGATGTGAATTTGCGGTTAAATCAACCTTAAGGAATTATGTAAATAATAACTGTAGGTAATTCCAACTTTGACGCACAGGCAAGCCGGGAATTTGGTCAGTGTTGAAGCATAACACCTCCTTCCTTAACCGGATTCAATGACCAGCAGTGCGTTATACCCACTTTATAGTTTGTCAAAGTTGAGTAGGCCGTTAAGTTATTATTGCAATTCCAATCAACGTAAATCATATGTCAATTAGATCTCAAAACAATTTGTTAATTTTTATATGATTTAGTCCATATTAATTTTTCTTGGAAAAAATTACCCTTGTTTACAACATACAATCAATATAAAACGTATGAAAACAAGTAAGTAAAAAAAACTAAATCAAATAGCCTTATGCAAACAATTTATTCAAAAAACATAAAATCTAGGGTTTTTATAAACATAAAAAGTCTTCCCTAATTTTAAAACTTTGAATCAAATAAAGCAAATAGCATATAAAATCATATGATTCGTGAAAAAAAACATGCATGTTCATCACGGATCTTCCCCACATAATCTTAACAATTAAATCTCTCTACAGATCGTAACCATACATGACATAACAATTACTTCATGCAAAACATCTAAAGTAATCACCTTGTAAATTTTTAGGGTTTCAAAAAAACTTTTTTTTTAAATCCGGCTAAGCCGACATAATTTAAAAAACAAAACCCTAATTTTAATGAAAACCTAAAAAAACATCATGTGATTTTAACTCAACCCAATTTTAGTTAAAAACAAAACTTTAGATCTCGATAATTATAACATGTTAAAATGGCTCTCGATGCCACTAAAGGTTTATATTACTCATAACAATTACGCAAAACCATAATTAAGATCAAAGCACACATATCGGAAGCGTTTAACAAGATCATAATTAATAATACATTCATAATTAATCGAGTTAGGGTTACATTCCTCTTAGCTAGAGCAATTCCACAATAACACCGACGAATTACGAATTAGGGTTTATATGAAGAATGCCAAGATATAGTTTATAGAGAAACTATATTACGCTCTTGTACACACGTAATGCAACGGATCAATCGTGAGGCTAGCACTAATAAACCGGAGCTTCAACACTTGTGAATATAGCTAAATCGAAAACAAATCGAAACCCTATAAGGGGTGTTTATTGCGATTGCAATAAGAGAAAAGGAGGGGAGGGACAAAAATTATGAAGGCTTTATGGGGTATTTATAGGATTAGTAAACTTGATCTCCAAGTCCTAATCAAATTAGGAAACAAAACCCATCCCTAATGGGCCTTACATAACCGGCGGTGGAATACCCCTTAGGGGTATTCCAGAACCTTCCGTTTCTCCTTCTTTTTAATTCTATAACGCTCGTTTATACTTAACTATTAATTATTAACGATCGTTAGTTAAGCTCGGTTTATATTTAATAAATATAATAAATATATTTATTAAAATTAATTAACCCTTTACGTATTGTGTGCAATCCCGTAATCTCGAGTTTGATCCTATCACACGACTATTTAATTTTATATCCATAAACTTTCAGTAACAACCTACCTTCAAGACATCTTCCTTGTCACCTTTGAAATTAGCATCTACATCCACATCGATAAGATCATCCAAATCTTCAACAACCATAAGTCCTTAACAATAAACAGTTGTAAAAATGTAAGAACTTAAAAATGATTTGTAAATCAAATCTATGGAAATTAAATCAGTTAACTTTAATCTACTTCTCATATTGAATTATAACAAGTTTTATATTTTTTTCGAATCGAAATAAAGCTTGTGATTTTCTATTGGTTTATCAAAAGTAATTTGTTATGAATATCTATCGGTCTTTTTGTATACACACAATGGTTTTTCTTTTTATAACTTAAAGATCACAAAGATTTTTAGCTCTTGATATTAAGGGGATCATTCTTGTCCCAATGACACACTAGTCTTTTTTTAGATAATATGTATATTGGTAAGAACTCTCGGAATAGACTGCACATTACGTGCCATTCTTCGCCCAATTGGTGTTCATTCCCATAATTTCATCAAATTATATATATCGCCAATACGCACAAATAATCAATTTGATGGTTAAATTACAAAGAAAAAAAGTTCCCAAAATTTAATAAAATTGTCTCTAACTACATAAAACAACTACACGGCATATATTAAACAAAAATAGCATGATAGTTAGAAGGATAAGCATGTAACTAAACATGGTATGAAGCAATATTTCCCTATACTTGTCGTAAAACTAATAGCCACCTCACATACATAAATCGAAATGAAAACTTAACTAAATAATGGCAATAAGAAACATGAAAGTGCTATCGCGTAAGTTGGTTATTCATAAATAATCACTCAAATATTATCTGGTTGTGAATTGCAACTAATTAAGCTTGTGAATGAATGCAATGATATTAGATTGTAACTAACATTTTAAGGGGTGTTTGTGATTGCTTATTAAAAATAGATTATGCGTTTTGAGAATGAATAATCAGAAAATCAGTTGTTACAAAACGTGGTTTTAAAATATAGTGTCTGAATTTGATTATGTTGTTTGGTATCGGAATAATCAGATAATCAGTTTTTTAGTGTTTGGCAAAATAAATTATTGATTGGATTAACTTGTAAAATTACCGAAAAGACGTCATTATTAAGTATCAATCCAATAGTATACACATTTAATGTAAGCGAAGGGTAAATGTGTGATTTTGATTCAAGAACAAATATGGCGTTTGCGGTCTGTAGGTCACCGCCTGCTTTTCCATAACTGCGTTTTAAAGCTTCTATATCGCAAATAATCAATTTTTGACTTGCTTCATCGAAACACTCTGATAAGTGTGAAAACACTCATCACTTATAACCTTAAACCACTTAAAACACGTACAAATATATCATTTTATGCTTAATATTGTCAGAATTACGCGTGTATTTGGTGTTTGAGTGTTTTCAGGTAAAACACGTACATTTGGGACAAATAGGAGCTTTTTCGAGATTTATCTGAACAAAAGACGAAGATAAGACACAGCCAAGCATTAAAGGACTAAAGTTGCCAAATTTACAAAGACTAAAAGATTTCAAGTGCTAGTGGTGAAAGCTAAAAGTTGAAAAGTGCAAAGTGAAACAAGGGTGAAAATTAAAGGACTAAATGGGAAATAATCTTATTATTAATAAAAAGAAAAAAAGAAACATTATCATATTCTGGCATATATACATAACACGTCTTCATCCCCAAAACAAGAGAGAGAAAAGAAGCCGACAGTTTGCACTTTCAAACTTCAAGTCTAATCTATGGGAGATGAAGAGAGAGTCAAGTGAAGCTTCAAACTACAAAGATGATCATCTTTTCATCCTCTACAACATGGTAACATTTATTTTGATCAAGAATTAAAGAAGAAGAAACCCCTAATTCGGGATTAGATCAAGAACGATGACAAAAGACACGTGGAGCTTTCTGGTTGGTCAGATCACGTCATCAACCTCCTCTCAACCTCTGTATAAACCCAGATTTCAACTCATTTGTGATAGGTTAGACTAGGTGTAAATTCACACACTTAGATAATTAATTAGACTACGAGTAGTTTAGTCTAAATTTCTACAAAGTGTTTTCACATTCTGTTATTAGTTAGTTATTAAGTTGTCAACATTCTGTTAGCAATTGTAACTGAATTTCTGCCATTAATAAGATTTCATTTTTCTTTTTCAAGCTTTTCACATCCTCTTTCTTTACTGTTTTCATAAGCTCACAGCATATGTCACACCCCACTATGGCGGAATATGGGGCGCGACGTATGGATATCATCACAACAATAGCGTGTCTATAGAGAGAACTATATGAACTAGAAATGTCATAAAAGGTGACCCAAATGTCATGACAATATCTCAACAATGCAGGAGTCTAGGTAAGTAGATAAAAGTCCCACCTCTTACCAAATACAAACAAATAAAACAAACATCAATATAAAGGTACTCGTAGTATCACTTATTCAATCAAACAAAAGAAATCTATGAAGAAACGGGGATCTCCTTCTAAATGCATTCCTATGCGACTCCAATCCTAGCCACTTATGTTCTCACGCTTAACCACATTAACACCTGAAAGAGACACTAAAACACGTCAACAATAATGTTGGTGAGAGTCATAGGTTTAGACTCCAATGCCAAAATCAAGTTATGAGCTATGAATAATAACCATCAACCAAAGAACATATGGACAATATGCTACAATTATGTATTAACGACTAACATTCAAGATTAACCATTCACCACAATTCCAAGGCTCCCAGCCTTACCAAACACCATGGTCTCATAGGCGCCCATAAACCTATGAACCAATCCCAAGGCCCCTCCTTGTCAACATCCCCTTGGTACCAAGTCAAACCACAACAACTGAGACGGTACGTGTCCCCCGATCCAAATCACAAGCACAATCAAGAATCACATAGTAGTTAATCACATAAGTGTACACACAAGTCCATCGCAAACCATAAAAACATTCACAGCAAGAGTTACAAAACCATACAGTGTCTCTTCCATCCCATCTGGAAGTAAAAAAACATAAAAAGATATGGGACTATGAAACTCACCTGATTTTGTATCTCTAACAATCCACGCACTAGCAAAAAGCTAACAAACAAATGCACCCAATCAATACATGAACCAAATACTAAAATTATTCATCAACCTATGATGGATATCTAACATTATCCCATATATATACCCCGTTTATATGCTCTAAGCATTCCATTTCCCGTCCCTAACAAGTTCTTAACTTAGTTAAACTTGATACCTATCCTGTTTACTTTTCTCCCAAAACAGTCCCGGTTTTTAGTCATCAAACTATTAACCAAACGTTAACCTAACCAAACCCATGCTCTCTGTAAAAGAAATCCTATGCCCTTAAATGTTTTAGCTAACTCCTCCCTTTTGACCCAACCTTAAAGCTACTGTTAAGGCCTCGATATATATATATATATATATATATATATATATATATATATATATATATATATATATATATATATATATATATATATATATATATATATATATATATATATATATATATATATATATATATATATATATATATATATATACTTCTGTCGTACCCTAACCCATTGGCTTAGCCCTCCTCCAAGTCTCTTATTTAATATATAAAACAACTCCCACATTTAATAGAGGATTCAATTGTACTTCTAAGTACCCCAATCACCTTAAAACACAGATTGAAAACCCGCTGTCCCAAAAACTGTTTTGACCTCCGCCTGTTGTAACCTGTTTTTGACCCACCTCACGACCTCCAATTTAGTTCTTGTTTCTTGCATTAGAAAGCCAACTCAATTACCTTTTCAGGGGTACTTGGATCGCATCATGAATGTTCCTAGAACTCTAGACATGATCAAAACAATGGATCAAAATTCTGCCCAGTTTTTAAAAACGATTTTCTCATAATTAATCTAATTAATCATACATAAACCCTAATTAAAACCTAAAAACGATTTCCAATGATAAAAACCCATTAATTACATTATTAATTACAGATCATTAACAAACCCTAATCAAAAATTATGAATCTCAAACCCTAATCCATCATAGTAGGTTACAAATACGTAAATTAACGTTAATCAACCTAGTTTAATTACGTACATTTACATCCTGAGAATAAATTCGACTCTTCTTGATCATACATTGCTATTTGACTGACTTAGAGTTTAATTTAAGGTTTATGGGTCGTTTTTGGGGTCTTGGGGTGTTTATATATGCTTTGGTAACCTCCTGATCAAGTTTAGGCCCAATTAGGACTCTTATATGGTAATTATCTTTTTTTTATTAAAATATTCTGCTATGGGGCCCACAATTCCGACTCCCCCTTCATTATTTTATTAATTTAATTTCTGTTGACTTATTATACTATGATTTTTACTCGTTGAAAGTTTGTTCTCGGTGTCTAATCGAATTGATTTCCGGTTGAATTGTGTGAGATTAGTTGTTCTTGGTGAAACAAATATTTTTGGTTTTGGAAAATAAATGAGCAAGACTGAATAATAAATGACGAGAAACAAGTTAAAATGAAAACGGTGTGATATTTAAAACTTTAAAAGTAAATGACGAAAACTGAAAGGACGTAAAATTAAAACTTAACAAAAAGTAAATGATGCAAATAAAAAACTTAAACTAAAAGAAAAGTGAATAAAAATTCAAATTCAAATAAATAAAAGGCGGGAAGAATCAAACTTGAAATTAAAAGAAGAAAGCTTAAAATTAAAAACAAACAGAAAGAAGACTGACAGACCTTCATTCGGAACTTCAAGACTTCCGGATGAAGGTACCTTCATTCGGAACTTCAAGACTTCCGAATGAAGGGTCCTTCATTCGGAACTTCAAGACTTCCGAATGAAGGAATGTTCAACCGGAACTTTCAAAGTTCCGAATGAAACACTCTTTACCCGGAACTTCTTAAACTTCCGAATGAAACCCTTTACCCGGAACTTCTTAAACTTCTGAATGAGGCCCTTTACCCGGAACTTCTTGAACTTCCGAATGAATGAATGTTCACCTGGAAATTTCAATGTTCCGAATGAAACACCCTTCACTCGGAACTTTTAAGACTTCCGAATGAAAGATCATTGATCCGGAACTTCTGGAAATACAGTAACTTCAGAAACTAATCAAACCGAAGAACAAGGAAGGTACATTAACACGAATCAATCCTTAAATTAATCAGATTCAAACAAAATATTAAAACGAAACAACCAATAAGCATCAACTAACAATAATCAATCAAAACAAATCATCAAAACTAACAAACATAACCAAATTAATCAAAACTCACTTGATCAAAACCATAAAAACTCAAGAACATGAACAATCAAAATAAGGAACAAATCAAACAAGAAATGTAGAAGGAGATTGGCTAAAAGATAAAGATTAACAACAATTAAAGGTAAACTTACTTGGTATTGAAAGAAGATTAAAGGTGCAATACATAAAGATTAAAATGCATAAATTTAAAGAGCAAGAGAAATGAAAAATGGGGAAGGGAGGCTTGTCAAGCCTCCAACAACCTAAACAAAAAATGAAGGAGAACTATATATAGGGGAATTAGGGAGGAGCTTAGGAAGCTTCCTCCCTCTTTCTTCTTTCTCTTAATTGCACTTTTAAGTCCTTGATCTTCTTAATCTTTTGTTAATCTCTTAATACTTAGACTTTGTCTTGGGATTTCTTCAAACTCGTCTTGTATTCTTCAATAAATTAGACTTGAGTTCTTTGGCTTTTGGTAAACTTCCGTCTTTTGACTTTTTCTTCGATAAATCTTCAGAATTGGTCTTGGACTTCCGTTCTTTTTTCCACTCTTGATCTTTCGACTCCATCTTTTGTTTTTTACTTCAATAAACGCCCGTGAAAGCCGTGTTTTCTCCACTTTTCACCATCTAGACCCTGAAACACAATAAAAACACAAACCACGCATAATTCCGCCATTTACGACATAAAAGATACGTTTAGGTCCCGTTTTAATGTAATTAAGTGGTAGAAAAGATGGGTGTTTTCACACCTATCAAATCCCCTACACTTAACCATTGCAATGTCCTCATGCAATGCTTAGTGATAAAGCAAGGTTTACACTTTCCATCATAATCAACCTACCTTGGCCTTTATTAAACAACTAAGGAAAATCAAAAAGATAGAAAATAACAAGATGCAATCAAGGAAGAAACATGTAAAGAAATCTAAGACTTACATTAGGGCTTGTGTGTCATGAATCTTTATCAACCTCAAGTTTCACGTTCCTCATGCCAAGCTTAAAATCAAGATCATTGTTAGTACAAGTTAGCATAACAAACATTTACTCATGCGGTTCAATTAATCACTTAAACTCCCTTATTCCTATGGGTAACTCTTATGTTTTATTGATGTCTTGAATGATCACGAGGATGCATTGTTGACTTATTTCGATAATTTATTTAAGCTGAAAGCAAAGTAGGACGATTTGATAAATAGTTAGCATAAAGGACAAAATCTCTTAAAACTGCTTCTCGGGATATCAAAAAGTTCATATCTTGGCATAACTTGGTTCACGATTTGAGACCTTTCTCGGGCCGATATTTGGCATGTACTTCATACTTCATATCTTGAGAGACGTGCTTGAGATAATGGTCTTCTCATCGTTCATAGAGTTTCATCACTTGGAGACTTTTGAGAGGTACTCCAACTTTGTTGACCACGACTTCATGATTATTTCTTCAATCTCTATTTGGGATTTTGAGATACAACGATCCGCCTCCTTTTCGGACTTGGATCTATTTATCCTCATACCTTGTTAGGGTCTTTTCGGATAGACTTCTCCATGATCTTTATGGGAGTTTATTGCTTTTCGTCGTGAGTCTTGATCCTTCATATTAATTTCGGGAATAATGATTTTCACATCGCTTTGGATCTTCAGCAATAAAATTGAACCCTCATGCCTTGTTAGGGCCTTTTTTGACTCGCCAATCTTCGCGCCCCGCTTCATAAGTTATGCCTTGGCTATGAACTCTCGTCATTACCGAGCAACTTTTAAACGATCTTGGGCTAGTAGCTAAGTAACTTTTCAAATCGTACGACCTTACTTATTGCAGATAATTTATTAGCAAGTGATGGGAGAAAAAGATCATAATTAACTCATATAAGTTAATGAGAGAATACCAAACTTGTAACCAACTCTATCATTTCTCGTTCTCCACAATTTAAAATCTCAAGGAATGAGACTCGTGGATGCTTAGCCTAATAAACCAATTAAGGTCTACATGGTTAAGGATACTAGCTAGAGTGAACTTGGATAAGTAAACTCGGGTTGAGTCAAAATATTCACAACGGGCCTAATATATCTAAGATATCTAAACTTGCTAAAACCATTTTATTAAAATAAGAGAAAAATAGCAAAAATAATGGGAACTACACTAGGCCAAAATAGATTAAAAATTTTGAAAAATGTCGAAAAATTGATTTTCCGGTTAAAATGAGGGCAAATACAAGGAAAAGATCACTTAACTTCGATAGAAGTCCCCCTACACTTAATATAAACATTGTCCTTAATGTTTAAGCATGTGGGAGTAAACTCCCCTACACTTATGACATTGTGCACTTTGTTTAAATCTCGTTAAGGAAAAGACCACTAAAGAGATTCCTATTTTAATATTGAGAAATATAAAATAGTGAATCGAAAAGAGTTTGGGATAGAACCGGGAAGAAGGGAACACGGAATCACGGTTCGTCAAAAGTCATCAAGAGTGTGTTTTTGAAGCTCGAATCCCTGCATATGAGAAGAAAGAGAACAAGAAACACCAACGGGGCTCCCCCCTACACTTATGGTGAAATAAGATAGATAATTGGGTTGCCTCCCAAAAAGCGCTTCTTTTTGTTGACCGAGTCACGAGCCTGACTCGTCCCCGAATTAAATGGTCCATGGGGAAGCCTCGAATGTGATACCGAGATCAAAGACCTTGTCCTCGTTCCCGGTTGACATCAACAAAGGAGAGGCGGGGGGATAAGTCTTGAAAGGGAGAAAGGTCCTTTCAACATACGTATAGTATGTGAATTCAAGATCCACGGGAGGTGGGTTGGGTATAGTGAGCACATTGTCCTCCCCCAAAGACAATGGAAGTTGAGCAAACGGCAAAGCCGTGATGGTATCACTCATAGCATAATCAATGTCACCTCCCGGGTCAAAGCACTCATTCTCATTTCCCGGTATAAAACGAGTAGAGTAAAAGTGATACATCACCCGCTTGGGTGTGCACGTGGGAGGATGAGGTGGCAATATAATATGAGAAGTATGAGAACAATTACCTTCCACCTGCGTCCCTTTTTCAGTAGATTCACATCTTTCCACCTCTGGGATAGAAGGTGTAGTGTCATCGTGTAATAAATCCTCTAGAAAAAGTATATCTCCTTCCACATCAGCATACCCGGATATGTATTCCATGGGTGTATCAATATCAAGAAACTCATCGATCTCAGGAATGTGAAAACCATCATCACTAAGGAGTGAAGTATTTTGCTTTAGAAATTCTTCCTCGTCAAAAATAACCTCAATATCGTCATCACTTTCCTCATTATTTATAGGGCCAATAATATGCTCAGGGATATGGGTACTCGTCTGATCTTGCTGCTGGAAAAATGACTCCATACAAGTTCGCAGCGTGTGTAAAAGCTCTTTTGATTGCGCTTGACAAGCTGTAGCAAGATCGACAATTGGTTCTTGGTAACTCATCCCTTGACGAGGCTGATGATCGGGTGAGTGCGGTGGGGGCTCATAGTGTTGAAAACCGGAATTATAGCACGGTTGTGGCTCATAGTTGTTCATCGGTGGAGAATAATTAGAAACCGTGGTTGGTTCATAATAATCCATAGGTGAAGAAAACTGAGGACACGGAGTTGGCTCATAACAATTCATTGGTTGACAGTAATAGGTATCGTGAGGACCCCCACAGTTGTTGCAAACCGGGTAAGGAGAAAAATCAAGTGCATCTTGTGGATAGCTATTATCATTGTCATAATTGTACCCCGGTTCTTGCCCGTGACCATACGGGTATCGAACCGGGCACGAAACATGCCAATGAGAATCGCTTCCATAATAAATGCACGGGGGAACAGGAGGTGGGTTCAAAAAGAGTGAATTAGTCGAATTGCACAAGGGACAAAATCCGAATTGTGTGTAGTCGATATCGTTTCCGCACCGCTCACATGTACACCATTGACAAGAGTTGTTCCCAGATAATTGTTTCCCACACCGGACGCAATGGACATAAAAATCCATAAAGAAAGATAGATAAGCAAGAAGAATATTTTTGGTGCAAAACTTTGAAAAAAGAAATGCTTTTTATGATTTTTCAAATGTTTTTGGATTTTTGAAAATTTTTGACAAGAAAAATAACGTTCACAAGTGAACGGATCCCAAAAGCCAACGCGTCACTCACAAAAACCTTCGATCTTCACGAAAAGAGCCGGCAGCGGCGCCATTTTAATAACAAGATTTTTACTCGTTGAAAGTTCGTTCTCGGTATCTCTTCGAATTGATTTCCGATTGAATTGTGTGAGATTAGTTGTTCTTGGTGAAACAAATATTTTTGGTTTTGGAAAATAAATGAGCAAGACTGAATAATAAATGACGAGAAACAAGTTAAAATGAAAACGGAGTGATATTTAAAACTTTAAAAGTAAATGACGAAAACTGAAAGGACGTAAAATTAAAACTTAACAAAAAGTAAATGATGCAAATAAAAAATTTAAACTAAAAGAAAAGTGAATAAAAATTCAAATTCAATTAAATAAAAGGCGGGAAGAATCAAACTTGAAATTAAAAGAAGAAAGCTTAAAATTAAAAACAAACAAAAAGAAGACTGACAGACCTTCATTCGGAACTTCAAGACTTCCGGATGAAGGTACCTTCATTCGGAACTTCAAGACTTCCGAATGAAGCGTCCTTCATTCGGAACTTCAAGACTTCCGAATGAAGGAATGTTCACCCGGAACTTTCAAAGTTCCGAATGAAACACTCTTTACCCGGAACTTCTTAAACTTCCGAGTGAAGCCCTTTACCCGGAACTTCTTAAACTTCCGAATGAGGCCCTTTACCCGGAACTTCTTGAACTTCCGAATGAATGAATGTTCACCCGGAACTTTCAATGTTCCGAATAAAACACCCTTCACCCGGAACTTTTAAGACTTCCGAATGAAAGATCATTGATCCGGAACTTCTGGAAATACAGTAACTTCAGAAACTAATCAAACCGAAGAACAAGGAAGGTACAGTAACACGAATCAATCCTTAAATTAATCAGATTCAAACAAAATATTAAAACGAAACAACCAATAAGCATCAACTAATAATAATCAATCAAAACAAATCATCAAAACTAACAAACATAACCAAATTAATCAAAACCCACTTGATCAAAACCATAAAAACTCAAGAACATGAACAATCAAAATAAGGAACAAATCAAACAAGAAAGATAGAAGAAGATTGGCTAAAAGATAAAGATTAACAACAATTAAAGGTAAACTTACTTGGTATTGAAAGAAGATTAAAGGTGCGATACATAAAGATTAAAATGCATAAATTTAAAGAACAAGAGAAATGAAAAATGGGGAAGGGAGGCTTGTCAAGCCTCCAACAACCTAAATAAAAAATGAAGGAGAACTATATATAGGGGAACTAGGGAGGAGCTTAGGAAGCTTCCTCCCTCTTTCTTCTTTCTCTTAATTGCACTTTTAAGTCCTTGATCTTCTTAATCTTTTGTTAATCTCTTAATACTTGGACTTTGTCTTGGGATTTCTTCAAACTCGTCTTGTATTCTTCAATAAATTAGACTTGAGTTCTTTGGATTTTGGTAAACTTCCGTCTTTTGACTTTTTCTTCGATAAATCTTCAGAATTGGTCTTGGACTTCCGTTCTTTTTTCCACTCTTGATCTTTCGACTCCATCTTTTGTCTTTTACTTCAATAAACGCCCGTGAAAGCCGTGTTTTCTCCACTTTTCACCATCTAGACCCTGAAACACAATAAAAACACAAACCACGCATAATTCCGCCATTTACGACATAAAATATACGTTTAGGTCCCGTTTTAATGTAATTAAGTGGTAGAAAAGATGGGTGTTTTCACACCTATCAACTTATAATTACCATTAGTTAACATCTAGACCCTTCCGGATCAAAACCGGACACCTATTCGCTAATTTTTCGACTTTCTACGTAATTTCCGAACTAACTATCATTTCCAAAAGTTTCTAATTATGGAAAGTATCTCTAAAACTTATCCTAACCATATAATATGTACTTAATACATACATACAACATACGACACGTACACGAAACCTTGTAAAAATGATATTTGAACTTTCCCGCAGTTCATTTCTGAACTCATTTCATTTCATTTCATTTCCAACCCGTACCATGATTTACAAATCATGTACCTCATTTCGTCCATTATCATCCCCAAAATCACACATATAAACGCATAAATCACATAAATCACATAGTCACACAAAATACCCCAAAAATAAGACTAAGTGACGAACCTCAAAAACCGGGGTTGTCACATCACTCCCTCCTAATAGAAATCTCGTCCCGAGATTTACTCCTTAGGATCATCATTAGCAAATATCTAAGGATACTTGTTCCTCATAAATCCTTCCCGTTCCCACGTGAACTCTAGTCTACGTTCCAAATTCCATCTAACCATAACTACGGTATATTACCCTTTTTTCCAACGTCTTAGCTTCACGACCTAAAATCTCTACTGGTTCTTCGATGAAACGAAGACTCGTATCCATACTAATATCATCTAACGGTACTTGCAAGTCGGTTCTTGCTAAGCGTTTCCTCAAGCTTGATACATGAAATACATCATGCACACTACTGAATTCTCCCAGTAATTCCTCAACCTATAAGCCACTGGTCCAATCCTTTCAAGGATTTCGAACGGACCAATGATTCAAGGTGTTAACTTACCTTTCATCCCAAACCACGTCACTTCTTTCCATGGTAAAACCTATAGCATAACCTTATCCCCAATCTCAAATCCAAACGGCTTACGCCTCTTGTCCACACAGCTCTCTTGTCAGTCATTTGCCATTTTCAACCTCTACTTAAGCACTGCCACCACCTCTTGTAGTTTTCCGTTCTAACTTCGGTCCAATATGTTGACTGCTTCTAACTTCACCCCACAGTAACGGTGATCCACCTCATCTTCTATGGATTATCTCCATCAATTTCTACTACATTTCCTATCACCAGACCTAACGGTTTTCCCTTCTATATCACTACACTATCTTGACAACCCTTTGCTCCCTCAAGCCATGCTTCCTCCATACTACTTCTCGCTTGTCTCTCCATAATCTTAATTTCCATACCATCTTCTATCTCATCTTCAACCAATAATTTAGGCGATCCTCTTTTATTCCCTACATTCTCATCAGTGAGGAATACGCCCCTCTCACTAGTGACTCTCTTTGTAGAAGAATTCTTCCTAAATAAAATGCATTCTCCAACTATCTCCAAACTGCACGCCAAAGCTCTAGGCGTCTTTCTTAGTTACCCCTATAGTATGCTCATACCAACCATAAGTCTATCAACGGTATACTACGCTTGCTTCACATCGTTTCTTCCCTTGCCATAATCCTTCATAAGACATTCCATACCTATTAGGTTAACTACGTGACTTCTCATTCCTCTTGAAATATAGGATGAATTAGACAGTCTATCGACTATCACCCAACTCTCATCGTACTTATTCCTCACCCCATTATGTATCCCTTCCACCAACTTCATCCTTATATCGCCCCTTTCTAAGCTACTCCTATCTATGTAGGAAGTATAGTCTACGTCCCTTTTTCTCCATACGATTATCCAAGCCACACAACATAAATGTTGTCGCGTTCTCTGCTTTAGACAACTCAACTCGTGCAACCTACATCCTTCATCCAAACCACCCTAATACGTCATCCATATAGTTCAAGTTTGTCTCAGCTTCACTTCCTTCTTCTTATTCCATGTCTCATCAACCATGCTTGCCTTTCCCAGATGGTACTTGGCCTTGCAATTTTCTTTCGTCAATTAACTCCACCCATCACCTTTGCCAAATGTTCAATCAAGAGGATTGAATATGTGTTGGAGGCGTTCATGATCCGTATAGATCATTATCTACGTCTCGTACCCCAAATACCTCTAGCATTCCAGGCAGATATACAATCCAGCTCAACTAACTAAGTCTTATCTAGTTCTTCCAAATCTTCAGTTCTTGCAACGTATAAGCAATCGCCTTTCTTTGTCGTTCTCGTACACATCCAAATCCTTGCTCCATGTATCGTCATGCTTCGCGAATTAATCCAGTCCTTCTGATAATGCCAAGATCGGCTTATTATCCAATCCACCTCTTCAGCCTCCAAAATGCTTCCTCATCCTTCTTCACTTCGCCCCTTGCTGGTTCCATGATATGCCATCATATCTAACTACTCATCATGGTAAATTTAATACTAAAACTCACACTTGAAAATCTCACGTATAATTCCACTCCAAAACCAACACATAATTCGCCTCACTCTCCTTCTTAGACTTTGAGTAGATCAAGATGTCATCGATACTCCCGATGACAACTCGTTTATATACGTTCATGCACACTCGCTTCATTGACTCCATTAAAATCGCTAGTGCTTTGGTGAAGCCAAATGCATAACCGTAAACCCAAAAGCGTCCATTCAACATTCTTAACACCATCCCTGCATCCTCTCTTGGCAGCAACACAAACAAATTTCTACCTCTTTCTACTCGCGAAATTCTACACACATTCTAAAAGATCGATACTCCTGCTTATCAACTCATCCAACCACTTTGACATCACATTTACTACCAGGCAACTCATCCTTTATCTTGAATCCCTTGCAATTTCTAACAACTCCTGTCTTTAAAATCATTCCATCAACAATTTCCTTGGAAAGGCACTAACTACAACTCATCTTGCTCCTTCTACTGGCTCTGTTCATGGTTCTACTTCAAGATAATAGGTAAACCTACTAAATCTTCAGAAATTTTCAGAAAATTTTACATACCTAACGAATATCACAAGTACCTTTGAAATATCACATCCCCTTCCAACATTCTATATGATGCGTTACTTGTGCCAATATCCATACTTTATACAAATCTCTATTCGTCTCCCTTGGCACTCCTAAGAGACCTCATGACCAAATTAGTTCGTCTTTCTACGAACTTCTAACTCCTTACCTATCACAAAGGGCATTCCAACTATTCTCTCATATGACTATATCAATGCTCTCAATCAATACAAAACCAAAACTACATCTGGAACCCACCAGGCACGACCAACGAATCAAAACTATGGATAACTAACGACATTTCACGTGCACCAGATAAACAAGTCAAAAACCACGCGACAAAGAAAACTCAAACTAAAACATGTATCAATTCAAAATGACCCATGACAACGAAAAATAATCCAAGAAACACCCAATGGCAACCAAAACATATTACGCCCCGCGACATATTTTTTTTAAACCTTGCACGACATTGACTTTTCATAAAAGAATATTTTTCTTTACCTCTCCACATCTATGTGACTCAAACTATCTACAAACAACCCTCTATACGATCACAAGACTCAACTCAAAGACTAGGTACTCCGAACATCCCAAATCCTAAGTTTAAAAACTACTATTCGAAACTCAACCTTGAACCCGACACTTGTACAAAAATTTCGACCAGGCTAATGACCTCCCATGACTATGCATTCTGAATATTTTAAAAGTACGTTCCGAGTACATAATTTTAGGCTTTTAAATCACCCAAAAAGCTTTAAAAATGAACAAGTTATGACCAAAACAATTTTATACTAGTTGTTTTAAAAACTAAAGAATCATCTTAGTAATTAACGTAATCATTTTTAAATGAAAAGAAATAAATGCATGTGAAATTTTCATGAACTTTGTTTAGACTTGTATAAATAATTATAAATGACGTATATCGATTAAGCTCACTTATATGAAATATTTAAGTAGGAAACTTTTATTTTGCTTTATTTTAAAGAACGTCTTTTAGAATTTAAAATAAATAAGTGTTGATTACATAAAAAAAACTTATTTTATATCTTGTAGCAAACACGAATCCTACACCCTACCCTTATTTTACCAAATACAACCAACTATCTAACTATATAGTAGATTTCCAAGTCCTTTTTTCAATATATACCGACCAAAAGAAATGTAAGACTCAACATAAAAGATTTCATTATCCCAAAAGAGATACCAAGTTATTTTGAATAGACTTAAAACCAAAAACACCATTTTAAAACGGACACGTGAAATAGGAAACTCGAAGAATACGCTACAACGGAGGTTTAATATCTAAAAAGAAGCGAGCTAGCCACCCTCCTAAGGATACAATCGTTAATTGTTATGCATATATAGGCATATTAGGATACATATACTCAAATCCGTCCAACATCTACTATACAAGCATGTATTAATCCTCTTTCATGCAATCATACTTAGGAATCCATTGAAGTTGTGGTACTTGTATAACTATGTTGGCCACCATACTTATACAATTACCCTTTCTCCAATACACTCCATCCTATGATGACACTTATAAGAATCAATACAACACATAAATCCATCAACTCACCTAAGCACATAACCACATAAACAATAAGGTCAAAAACTCTAACTGGTAAAATAACATAGTCAAACCCTTGGAATACAGAAATCCATAGTCTAGCTAAAACAGCATAGACAAAATCCAAAACAAAAACATAATCAATTATAATTCATGTCGCCCATCAGAATGGAAACACCTTAAAATCCTTCCTACCCATGTACTCCTAGTAACTCTAACCACCACATGATTCTTAGGGAACATGACTTAAACATCAAAAGAAAAATAATATACCTCAGGTACATAAAATAACTCAACAAAAGATAGTAACTATCCTGTACCAAATTATGTACTATAATGTACAATTTAAGCAAAATACAACAATGACTAGCGTGGACGATTATGGTTCAACCCGCACTAGTCACAACACGAAAAGAAAATAACATGTAGCTAAGTATGAACTACTATGGTTCAACCCATACTAGTCAAAACTTAACATACATCACAAGTAAAAACCAATAACATCAAGAAAAACTTCAATTAATATAAAATGCACACATACTCCTACGACGCCTATATGTGAGGACCCTTAAGCTATAGACTAGGCTACGAGACTAGGCAACCTAATTCTCTATAACCATTGTCTCTGATACCATTCTGTCACACCCCACTATGGCGGAATATGGGGCACGACGTATGGATATCATCACAACAATAGCGTGTCTATAGAGAGAACTATATGAACTAGAAATGTCATAAAAGATGACACAAATGTCATGACAATATATCAACAATGCAGGAGTCTAGGTAAGTAGATAAAAGTCCCACCTCTTACCAAAGACAAACAAATAAAACAAACATCAATATAAAGGTACTCGTAGTATCACTTATTCAATCAAACAAAAGAAATATATGAAGGAACGGGGATATCCTTCTAAATGCATTCCTATGCGACTCCAATCCTAGCCACTTATGTTCTCACGCTTAACCACATTAACACCTGAAAGAGACACTAAAACACGTCAACAATAATGTTGGTGAGAGTCATAGGTTTAGACTCCAACGCCAAAATAAAGTTATGAGCTGTGAATAATAACCATCAACCAAAGAACATATGGACAATGTGCTACAATTATGTATTAACAACTAACATTCAAGATTAACCATTCACCACAATTCTAAGGCTCCTAGCCTTACCAAACACCATGGTCCCATAGGCGCCCATAAACCTATGAACCAATCCCAAGGCCCCGCATTGTCAACATCCCCTTGGTACCAAGTCAAACCACAATAACTGAGACGGTACGTGTCCCCCGATCCAAATCATAAGCACAATCAAGAATCACATAGCAGTTAATCACATACGTGTACACACAAGTCCATCGCAAACCATAAAAACATTCACAGCAAGAGTTACAAAACCATACAGTGTCTCTTCCATCCTATCTGAAAGTAAAAAATATAAAAAGATATGGGACTATGAAACTCACCTGATTGAGTTTCTCCAACAATCCACGCACTAGCAAAAAGCTAACAAACAAATGCACCCAATCAATACATGAACCAAATACTAAAATGATTCATCAACCTATGATGGATATCTAACATTATCCCATATATATACCCCGTTTATATGTTCTAATCATTCCATTTCCCGTCCCTAACAAGTCCTTAACTTAGTTAAACTTGATACCTATCCCGTTTACTTTTCTCCTAAAACAGTCCCGGTTTTTAGTCATCAAACTATTAGCCAAACGCCAACCTAATCAAACCCATGCTCTCTGTAAAAGTAATCCTATTCCCTTACATGTTTTAGCTAACTCCTCCCTTTTGACCCAATCTTAAAGCTAATGTTAAAGCCTCGGTATATATATATATATATATATGTACTTTTGTCTATCCAGATTTTACTGATTTTAAACATACAAAAAGTTCGTTATGATTAGGGGGTCGTACCCTAACTCATTTGCTTAGACCTCCTCTAGGTCTCTTATTTAATATATAAAACAACTCTTACATTTAATAGAGGGTTCAATTGTACTTCTAAGTACCCCAATCACCTTAAAACATAAATTGAAAACCCGTTGTCCCAAAAACTGTTTTGACCTCCGCCTGTTGTAACCTGTTTTTGACCTACCTCCCGACCTCCAATTTAGTTCTCCTTTCTTGCATTAGAAATCCAACTCAATTACCTTTTTAGGGGTACTTGGATCGCATCATGAATGTTCCTAGAACTCTAGATATGATCAAAACAATGGACCAAAATTCTGCCCAATTTTTAAAAACGATTTTCTCATAATTAATCTAATTAATCATACATAAACCCTAATTAAAACCTAAAAACGATTTCCAATGATAAAAACCCATTAATTACATTATTAATTATAGATAATTAACAAACCCTAATCAAAAATTATGAATCTCAAACCCTAATCCATCATAGTAGGTTACAAATACGTAAATTAACGTTAATCAACCTAGTTTAATTACGTATCTTTAAATCCTGAGCATAAATTCGACTCTTCTTGATTATCCATTGCTATTTGACTGACTTAGAGTTTAATTTAAGGTTTATGGGTCGTTTTTGGGGTCTTGGGGTGTTTATATATGCTTTGGTAACCTCCTGATCAAGTTTAGGCCCAATTAGGACTCTTATATGGTAATTATGTTTTTTTTATTAAAATATTCTGCTATGGGGCTCACAATTCCGACTCCCCCTTCATTATTTTATTAATTTAATTTCTATTAACTTATAATTACCATTAGTTAACATCTAGACCCTTCCGGATCAAAACCGGACACCTATTCGCTAATTTTTCGACTTTGTACGTAATTTCCGAACTAACCGTCATTTCCAAAAGTTTCTAATTATAGAAAGTATCTTTAAAACTTATCCTAACCATATAATATGTACTTAATACATACATACAACATACGATACATACACGAAACCTTGTAAAAATGATATCTGAACTTTCCCGCAGTTCATTTCTGAACTCATTTCATTTCATTTCATTTCTAACTCGTACCATGATTTACAAATCATGTACCTCATTTCGTCCATTCTCATCCCCAAAATCACACATAAATCACATAAATTATATAGTCACACAAAATACCCCAAAAATAAGACTAAGTGATGAACCTCAAAAACCGGGGTTGTCACAGCTTATTAGCTTATGCAGGTTTATGATAGGATCATCATTTTCTTTCCAAAGCTATTAGTTTAGTTTGTATTCAGTTAGACTTTGAAACTAATTCATCCATTAATGGAAGCTTTTGATCTCTTTCTCTCTGTCAAATCTGTTAAAAAAAGTTAGTAAAGTTGGTTACAATTCAAGTCAGTCTAGAATTTGTTAGAAAATCAGTTAATTCAGTTGTTTAGTTTCTTTTAATGAAAAATCATGTTTTTCAAATTATTCGTTACTGTTCCTTCAGCATTTAAATCTTACAAGCTAGTTGTTTCAATCTTACTAATGGAGTTGATTTCAGTATTAGAAGCTTTTCATTTCAAAGTTTTTGATCAGATAGTATTTTAGTGTAATAAGCTCTTATAAAACAGTCTTAGTTGTTTAAATTCAGAGATCATTATCTTGAAATCTGTAAGTTTTGATTCTGCAAGAGATCAGTAGAGATAATAAGATTCCAAAAAGTTCAATTCCGTTAGGAGATTTGTGTAGATCAGTTTTGCAAGAATTATGTTTTGCAGGTGTTCATATTTGCAGGTTTATAAAGATGAGGTGAGGTCGGTGATGTTTTATGTTCAGTCAGTGTAGTGTTCGTTTGCTACAAGCCATCTCAGCGTTGAGCTTCATCCACAACGGAGGCTTGATTCAGATGGTTAAGCACTAACTCAATTTCTGCGAATCTGTAGCTTAGCTTGATTTTGTTAACATAAGATTAGTTTTTCTTGCATATTGATACTTGAGATTTGTTCTTGACTGTGTTTGGTCGTTTTGCATAATTGCTTTTTGTTCTCTCTAGTAGCAGTCTCAGCGTTTTTGAATATTCTAGCATTTAGTTCTTTTACTGTGTTTGGGACAGTTAGTTTCGATGTGCATTCGCTGAGATTTGTAGCCTGTTTGGGTTAGCTGAACTTTGGTAGCTTATTAATTTCATAGCGTATTATATCAGCAGACTTGAATCAGTAAAAAAAGCTACAGATAGGCTGGTTAAATAGTGTTCAAGTTTAGAGGACTTTTGGTTATAGGTTTGTGTTATCAAAGTTAGGACAAGGTACGTAGTATGTTCATTTACTTGATCCAGATTTGTTAGTGATAAGCTGTTGTAGGAATTTTAGAATATCAGTTTATTGAACTTTCTTATAAGTCAGCTAAAAATAAGTTTAGTCAGCCAAGTAATGGTGTTAGAAATCTCAAAAATGATTAATTGTGGAAATTTAGTTTTAATTCATAAGTTTGATTTTTGATAATTAAATTGATAATGAGTAGATAGGAAATGAGCTTTGTGATAAGGATTTTGTTGTGAGAAAATAATAATGACAATTGGTAGTTGTTTAGGATCGAACTTAAAACCTGATTGTTAAACACTTTGTAAAACATTTAGTTGAAATACATTCTTAGTCCCTGATTTTGTATCCTTATGTTACAGTTACAGTTACAGTCCATATATTAGTTAGTCAGTTAATGATCGTTAGACTTTGTATGATTGTTGAACTGTTGTTAAAATTTGTTGGGCTAGTCTTATTTTGGGCCAAAGTTTAGACGTTATTTTAGTTTTGTGAATTCACTAGTTACAAGTTAAACGTAGATTTTAGATTTTTATAAAAAGTTAGATTTAAAACTCTTAGATTTTATAAATTTGATATTAGTTTTTCTAAAAAGTGTATTAGTTTTAAAATTATTTTATTTTTCATTTTACATTTGTAGAATAATCTTGTGTTTTCAATTTCACATTTTGTGCACTTAATTGTGATAATTTCTAAATATTTCTAGTTTAGTACGTATATGTAGATAGATATTATTTTATATTTTTTTACGTGCTTTAAGTGCAAGTAGCTTAAAAAACAAAAATTACGAACTATAACCAAAACAATTAAGTCTTTGCTTGAAAACGTTTAGTCAATTCGAATCGATACCGAGAAAAAACGAACTTAAAAAAAACGAATATTAAATGGCGTTGCTGCCGGTTCTTTTCGTGAAGACTGACGGTTTCTAGTGAGACGTATTGGATTTTGGGATCCGTTCACTTTGTGAACGTTATTTTTGTTGCTAATAAAAAACATAAAAAAATATCAAAAAGATAAATATATAAAAATAAAAAATCACAAAAATCAATTCTTTTCCTAAAGAACTGAGCCAAAAAAATAAAAAATACAAAAGTAATCTTTTTGCTAAAAGATTACACCAAAAATATATTGTATATATTGTTTTCAATCGTATTTACGTACATATTATATTTTCTTTAAAAATCAAATAAATACAAAAATATTTTCTCTATATTATTATATGTAAATAAGTATACGTAGATACGAACAACCAATCCACCTATTACCACAAGTATTGCATTGCAATACACCGTTTGTAGCGGTGTTCCGGTGCCACTTACGTGTATCGATCGAATTTAATTAAGGCACAATAGATAAATACTGCAATCTACTTGAACTTGAGAAAGAGGCCACTGTGTGTGGGGGGTATAAGACGAGTGTATTTCACATTCTAAAGAAGCCAGCTCTTAAGTGCTACGTGCCGCCTCATTTCTCCGCTTCCTTGTGGGTCTTTCGAAGGTGATAGTAGTGAGTGGTGTGGCACCAAATTAGTACTACATATCTATATATTTTCTTGTGGATATTAATTATCGAACCTCGAGAGAGATAATCTTTTCTCTCTCAAAAGTCGACCGAGAGCTCCTCTCTCACTCCTCGAGTTTACTTATACGTGTACTCGCATGCGTGTAAACATACCATTTGGTGTATTACTTCCTCCTTTAAGGAAGTGTTAAAACGTCATTCACTTGTATATACATCCGACCACCTTGTTACACATGGATACTCGTTCTATGTTGGAGATGTTGCAACAACGAACCGCCAACGCTAATTATTCGCCTTGTTCGAATTGTGGTGGTCCACGTGATACTTATTTATGTGATCAAAACAATGGCTATTATGGGAGGGTTATGCTTATAATGAAATCGAGAACCCTAATTTTCAACCTAACTTTCAAAGGGATTACACTTGTAATGACTATATGGGATATTCCGATTTTTCATCACAAAATCTACCATCATTTCATGATCAAACCTTTAATGAGCCTATTAGGACCTATGAAATAGATATTTGTAATAGATGAACTAGGAGGTATGTAGTTCCTCCTAGTCCTAGTAGTAGTAGGAGCAACACGTGCTCCTGGTCTAGTAGAAAGTCAAACAATATTATTCTTAGTAGTTTGTTAGGATATGCATGAGATATCTTAGGAAAGGATATGCATATCAGGAGTTACACATTTTATGTTTAATGTAGTTTAGGGTTTCCTTGTAGTATAAAAGGAACCCATTGGCAGAAGGGTTAGACACACCTTTCACCAGTATTCATTTCATATCAATAGTAGAAATCCTTAGTAAGGATCAAGTTATTTAGTTATTCTGTTTCTTCTTGATCTTAGTATTTGTATTCCGCACACATACTTTGTATTTTATTAAGAGTCTCTCTATGAATAAACTTGTGATTATAGAAGTCGTTCACCATCCTTAACAAGCTGCAAGATCTACATCTAGTGGACCCAACAAGTGGTATCAGAGCCTGGGAGAGTCTCTACACAAGAAGAACCAATTTTTTTTAATAACTATTTTGTCTAATCATGTCTGCTTCTAGTTCTACTTAAACAGGACAACCAAGCACCACCACAATACATCAAACACAACGTTGCTACTATTTCCAATACAAATGGAAAATTCCCACTCTTGAAGATGGAGGAGTATGATAGCTGGGCCATGAAGATGGAGTGTTGGATCACCAACACTTATCTAGACCTTTGGAAAATTGTTCAGAATGGCAACAATAAGAAGACTACTGGTAGAGACAAGAATGGTAATATCACCATTCTAGATCCTAAAACTCATGAAGAAATCACTGTTGTTCAGAAGGAAATCAAAGCAAAAACTATTTTGCTTCATTATCTTCCTGATGATCATATGGGCGATTTCTATCACTTGGATGATGCTAGGGGGATTTGGAATGGGATAAAGGCAAGATTTGGAGGGAATGGGGAATCCAAGAATATTCGCATATCAATGCTGAGAGATGATTTTACAGAATTCGAGATTTCTGAGACGAAAGGTCTTCATCAATGCTATGACAGGTTTCAAAAGATTCTCAGCCAATTGAACCAACTCTGGTCCAAACCTGAAAATGAAGACATGAATGCCAGGTTTCTTAGAGTCCTGTCTCATTCATGGAACTAGGTAGTCATCTCTCTAAAAACTAAAGGTGGACTTGAGTATCTCTCTTTTGATGACTTATTTTACAAACTCAAAACTTTTGAGTCTCATGTGAGAGGGTACTCAAGTGATTCCTACTCTACTCCTGCTAATTCTGCTTTTGTGAGTTCCATGGGCTCTAGTCTGATGTCTTATACCAGTAGCCCAAGCTATACTTTGTCATCCCAACATACTTTTACTCCTGAATCAAAAGTCAATACTAGTAGCATGGTGGAAACTGTTCTTCACTCCTTTGTTGCTGATGTTGATCCACAACAATAACTAGCTTTTGATGATTCCAAACAGGTTGATAAACTTGACTTGGATGAAATGGACCTTAAGTGGCAGATGGCTATGCTTACTCTCCGAGTTCATAAGTTTGAAAAGAAGGTTGGTCGAAAATTTAGTTACAACCCAAGAGAGCCAGCCAGATCTGATAGGAACAAAGTCAAATGCTATACCTCTCAGCAGCAAGGACATTTTTCTAGGCAATGCCCTAACAAAAATGACCAGGAGAAGAACAAGTATTCAACTTTCATGGTTCAAGAGCTCAAGGATGAAAAGAAAGCTTTGGTATCGGTTGATACCATGGTCAACTAGAATGAGCATGAGACTCCAGCATTAGAATCAGTTGAGTCTTCTACTGATGTGTTTGCTATGATTGTTGGTCACATATCTGATGCAGAGGAAGCAAAGGAGTTTGCTCTCATAGGAATCTCTCCTCAGGTACAAAATTGCCCTCTTGGTTGTGATGATAAATACTCAGACCTCTTAACTCAATGCAATGAACTAAATGCTCAAAATGACAAATATTTTTTTCAAAGTTCAAGATTATAAGAGTTCTCTAAAAACTTTAGAACAACAAAAGAAGTGGCTACAAAATACTCAACTTGAATATGAGGATAAGATTAGAGTGTTAAGTATCGATTTAGAGAATACCACTAACATGCTTAAGTATACTGAAAAACATAACACTGAGAGTATTCAGGCAAAACAAGAAATGCAAGAAAAATTGGATGCTACACTATTAAGATTTGATAAATGGCAAAAAGCACCCAAGAATCTTTCCAAACTAATAGATAGTAGCATGTTTGGTAGAACTAAGAGATGGTTAGGTTTTGACAAATATATTGGTCCAGATGATGTTTTTGATTTATCCTTTTCAAGTGTCTTTGATCCTGACAAAGAGGAGGAGGGAAAACCTAGTTACAATAGGTTTAAACCAGCTACAGCAATACATGTTGTTCCTCCACCTCTTACGGGAACATTTATGCCCACATCCATGCATACAGACTTGAATGAATCACATATGCATGAGTCTCCCAAAAGCTCTACTAATACTAATGACTTTATCTCTTGTACTTTCAGTGACAAGGCAAGTGACTATGCATCCTGTGGTT
This sequence comes from Glebionis coronaria, assembly GCA_025667525.1. Classification (NCBI taxonomy): domain Eukaryota; kingdom Viridiplantae; phylum Streptophyta; class Magnoliopsida; order Asterales; family Asteraceae; genus Glebionis; species Glebionis coronaria. The sequence goes on from JANFOE010000391.1 coordinate 90,835, forward strand.
CAAGTGACGAGTCGAGACCTTCGAGTCCCAAGACAAATGACACTGATACTACTAGTGCTAGGATGAGTGATGAGAGAGTTGCTACTGTTTCTACTTCCATTGTTTTTAATTCTAGTTTGTTAAAGTCTAGGAATGTTGATTCTCCTATAGTGGTTTGTAATAAGAATAGCAGTTTAAAACAATGTCATTTGAATAAAAGGTCTTTTAAAACATGCTTTGTTTGTGGTAGTAAATTTCATTTGATTAAAGATTGTGATTTTTATGATCAAAAGCCTCTTGGTTATCCAGCTTATGTTGCTCCTATTGGTGTGGGTTTTGCTTCTAGAAGATTAAATCTATGTGCACAATCTTTTCCTTCTACTAGAAGGACCTCTCCTTCAGCTTCTACTACTTAGAGAAGCAATTCATGTACCCCTAATAGACCAACCAGCAATTATTTTCAAAATTTTAATCAACATTATGTTACTACTTCAGACCAAATGAATTTTGGATTGGGATATTTGGGTTCTGTTGTTAAGCCCTCAGCAGGTTGTTCTTGGTCACAAAATAACACCCATATGATGCATAGGCAAAGCATGAAAAATAGTGGATCTCATCAATCTTCTTGGCTATCTACTAATGATCCACAAGGCAGACTCAAGCCAGAAATGGTTTGGGTCCCCTTAAGACACTAACTGTTACATATGTCTTTTGTGTTGTTGTAGATTACTCCATACCAAGATCCATCTCTTGGAATTGTAGATAGTGGATGCTCTAGAAGCATGACAGGGAATAAAGGACTTTTGACTAACTTTGTACCATTTCAAGGCAGAAAGGTGTACTTTGGAGGTGGTGAAGGAAGGATCTCTGCCAAATGAACCATTCAGACCCCTAACCTTACTTTTGAGCAGGTTTACTATGTGGAAGCACTTCAACACTTCAACTTGACTTCTGTATCTCGGATTTGTGACAATAAGCAGTTTGTCCTCTTTACGGATACTGAAGCACTGGTGTTGTCCAAAGACTTTAAGTTACCAGATGACTCCCATGTTCTACTCAAAATCCCAAGAAGACATAACCTTTACAGTATCAGGTTGAATGAAGTTAATCCTACTTGTCAACTAGCCTGTTTGGTTGCAAAAGCATTAGAAGATGAAGCCATAAAATGGCATAGGAGGATGGGGCATGTAAACTTCAAGACCATTCACAAACTAGCTAATATGAACTTGGTCTCTGGTTTACCTCCCAAAACATTCAAGAATGACATCAATTGCCTTGCGTGCAGCAAAGGCAAACAACACAAAGCATCCTTCAAAGCCATTACTGGTCCTACCTCTATTAGGAGCATTGACCATAAACACTATTGTCTTGTTGTAACTGATGGCTATATCAGGTTTACGTGGGTTTTCTTTCTGGTTGCTAAAAGTGAGACCTACTCCATTCTCAAAGACTTCATTGCACTCATTGAGAATCAGTTGTCCAAGGAGGTGAAAGGTATCCGTTGTGACAACGGAACTGAGTTCAAGAATGCAGACCTTATAGCACTTTACAATTCCATAGGTATCAAAAGAGATTATAGTGCTTCCAGGTAGGGATGAGCATTTGGACCCGAATCCCGAAACCGAACCGGAACCGTACCGGAACCGTACCGATTCCCGGTACCCGAATCCAGTTCGGTACGGTACCGGTACCACGAAATAAGGTGAAAAAAAATTCGGTACCACTAATTCGGTACGGGACCGGTACCAAATCGGGAAATTCCCGAAAAAAAAGGAGAAAATCCCGATTTCCCGGTACCGATACCGATACCGGTACCGGTACCGATATCCGAATCCCGTTCGGTACGGTACCGGTACCATTAATTTATGCTCGGGAAAAATTCGGTACCACTAATTCGGTACCGGTTCGGTACGGTACCGGTACCGTGCTCATCCCTACTTCCAGGACTCCTCAACAGAATGGTGTCGCAGAAAGGAAAACCGGACCCTTATAGAAGCTGCAAGAACCATGCTTGTTGATTCCAAGCTTCTGACTATATTTTGGACAGAAGCTGTAAACACTGCGTGTTATGTGTTGAATAGGGTTTCCATTGCCAATCCACATAAGAAGACTCCCTATGAACAACTTACAGCCAAAGTCCCAAGCATTACACATTTGAAGCCATTTGGCTGTACGGTAACCATTCTAAATACTAGTGACTATTTGGGTAAATTTGATGGCAAGGCGGATGAAGGCTACATTGTGGGATTATAGGGTCTACAATCTTACTGCCAAGCGTGTCATTGAAACTATCAATCTAAGGTACTTCGAGGAAAAGACGAACATCCAAGGCAAAGGTCCTGAATGGTATTTTGATCTTGATTATCTTAGTGACTCATTAGGATATTTTCGCTTCAGAACTAACCAAAATGCAGGTCCACAAGTGTTTGCGTCTTCTAGTGCAGGTGCTACGTCTAGCTTTTCAGACTCGGATGAGGATGATGACATTTTTGTCATACCATCCTATTCCACAACAGTCACTCCCGACAACACTGCTACTCCTGTTGGTTCTACTTCATCAGACATCGTGGACTTACAAGGATCTCTTGATACACTTCTTAAGCAACAACAAGATGCTACTACATCAGCTACTCAAGGAGGATTTGAGTTTCCTTTGGGTACTCATGTTGTACCAGTTACTCCTAGTGATCCTATTGTTTCTCCTAGTCAAGTTCAACACCTATTGGAAGCCCTATTAGTGATCCAACTTCCACAACTAGGTTCTCTGGTCCTTCTGATCTGGGAAACTATCAAAAGAAGTCTTCAACTAAGCTGGATGATATTCATAAGCAACCAATAGATGGCATTTTTGACTCTGCTTCATATGATGATGGCATAGTTAGGGATCTTAATAACTTGTCACCAGAAGTAGAAGTAGCTACTACTCCTATTCAGCAGATCCATAAAGTGCATCCTACTACTCAAATCATAGGAGATCCTGGTTCTACTATCAAGACTTGCGGCATGCATAAGAAAGCAACTTCTGGTCATCATGCTCTTGTGAGCTACATTGAAGACCAAAAGCGTAATAATCACACAGATTTTCTTCACTGTTTGTTTGCTTGTTTTCTAACACATGTGGAACCTAGGTCTCTCACATGCTCTTGAGTATCCAAGTTGGGTGGAGGATATGCAGGAGGAGATGCAGCAATTCTTGTTTCAGAATGTTTGGATCCTAGTTGATTTACCAGATGGCAAGATAGCAATAGGTACCAAATGGATTCTTAAAAACAAGAAAGATGCAAGGGTATTGTGGTGAGGAATAAGGCTAGACTAGTAGCACAAGGTCACACTCAACTTGAAGGCATTGACTATACTGAAGTTTTTGCCCCTGTTGCAAGAATTGAGGCCATTCGTCTGTTTTTGGCTTTTGCTTCTTATATTGGCTTTACGGTTTTTCAGATGGATGTCAAGAGTGCATTTCTATATGGCAAGATTGACGAGGAAGTATATGTCACTCAACCTAAGGGCTTTGTGGATCCCCTTCATCCTAAGAAAGTCTACAAGGTGGTCAAAGCTCTTTATGACTTCATCAAGCTCCTAGACCTTGGTATGAGCGCCTATCCACTTTCTTGTTGAAGCATGGTTGCAGAAGAGGCACTATTGACAAAACATTGTTCCTTAAAAGGAATGCCAAAGACATCATCCTGGTTCAGGTATATGTGGATGACATTATCTTTGGTTTTAATAGGAAGGAATGGTGTGATGAGTTTGAACAGCTAATGAAAGGTGAATTTCAGATGAGTGTCATGGGAGAACTAACTTTTTTCCTTGGTCTCCGAGTCAAGCAGCAGTCGGATGGTATCTTCATTAGTCAAGATACGTATGTTCATGAAATAATTCAGAAGTTTGATGTGGAACCTCTTAGACCCGCAACAACACCTTATGAGGTAACTAAAGTCAAAATCAAGAATGAGCCAAATCCCCCGATAAATGTTCATATGTATAGGTCAATGATTGGCTCACTCATGTATTTGACTGCCTCACGCCCGGACATTATGTTTGCTGTTAGTGCTTGTTCTACACATCAGGTGGCACCCACCGTGTCTAATTTGAATGTTGTCAAGAAAATCTTCAGGTATATTGATATTGAGTATATTGAAGTTTGTTTTCTCTTGATTCTTGACCAATTGAAAGTCCTAAAAATCTCAAGTTTATTATTGTTCTTGGTTGATAGGGTATTTGGATATTCTATGTCTATTTCAAACAACAAGTAAAAAGGGTGAAAAATATTAAGCTGTTTATCCGTAAAACACTTAGCAAATACCAAATATTATTCACAAAATTCCAAAATGTAAAAACATGAAAGTTAAGTGCTTGAAATCTAAAGTAATTGAAAGTACAAAGCTTAAAATGTAAAGTTAAGAAAGTAAAAGGACCTAAATTGTAAATTCTAACAACTTGTAACAAACTATTAACAACTTCACAAACTGCCTAACTAAATTTGACAAGTAACTAAAAGATTAAGGGGTGTAAATTTGCAAAACCTAATAACAAGGAAGTTTATCTAGAAATTGAAACTGTTAACAACTTGAAGGATCAAAATGCAATTAATAAGAAAATTATAACAAAAACGGGCATACAACAAAGAATAAGCTCGTATGAGCTTATTATTGGACCAAATAAGCTCAAACTGGTTTTAAAATGCTTAAAATTGAAAATCAACTAGGCTTGTATGAGGAAACTACTTAAAACCAAGTAGAACTCAAATAAGCTCATTCTAATAAGCCAACTTTAAGCTAACTGAAAAGCCAGACATCCACATCTTGATTTTAATGCTCAAACTTGTTAAACAGCTTAATGAGAGTATGGAATGTCTTTTCTTTTTGAAAATGATCCACTGAATAAGCTAGAAAATGGAATTAAGCTGAAAATAGCTTATTTGACCAAGTTTGACCAAAATTATGAAAGAGCTGAAAAGTTCAAATTCTACTTAAGACATGTTTCTAAACAGGTTTGTGAAGAAAAATGGGAACATTTGTGAAGTAGAATTGGCTAAACAGGTAAACAGTCCACTTTCTATATCAGAAACTTACATTTGCTATAGAGCTTATTAAAAAGCTAATTTCTAACTGAAATCTAAAAACTGTAGAATTTCCTTAAAGAGGCTTAAACTTTGTATGTTTAACTACAACTAGAAACTGGTTTCAAGCAATTTGGTTAAGAAATAAAGAAATGGCATGGATTTGAATTAAGCAAGTTTTCTAAATAAGAGTATTCACAGACCTTGACCCAAACCTTATTTGTACCTTTTGCCTTTTTGACCTGAATTTTGACCATAAAACTAACATAAATGTTTCCACTGGTTACCAAATGAAATCAAGCTAATTTTAATTGATCTAACAAACTTTAATCACAAGAACAAGACAGATCCAAACACCAGTTAACAAGGTTGATATGAACTTTTACAAAGTGATTTTGATTAAAAGAGTGAAACAAACTAAGTCTGATATTAAGACATGTTCTGTGAGTAAAATGAAGGTAAATGTGACTGATTTTAGGCTTATTAACAGACTACTAAACAAAATGCTCTTAAAAACTAATTGCTTATGAAAAACAAAAGGAAAATCAAATAAATGCCAATTCAAGCTACAAGATTACTCACAAGCTATCAACTTCACAAGATTACACTAAAACAGAACCAAACACATGATCATAACAGCACAAAGTGTTTACACTAGGAATGAAGCATGCAAATTTAGTTTAGAGGAAATTAAACAAGAAACCAAGTGCCTTTTAGCTAGAAGCCTCCTTTGATGGAGTAGTGTGGCGATGAGCCAACTAGAATCTACAAGAACAACACCAGAACACCACCATTAACCACATTAATCACCTCTATAAGCTATATCTGCTCAAATCAAACCAACTGCTACAATCTGCTACTCAGGAACTGAATAGGACTGATAAGGCTGAATTAATCATAACAAGCTTCCACAATATCTTAAAAACACTTCATTGATCACTTAAGATCAATGAAATCACAAACAGTAACAGGATTATAGGTATGAGTAAGTGAAATGAAGATAAGAGAATAGGAAATGGATATTTTTGTGATTTTTATTGATTTATGAAGGAAAAGTTGTTACAACTGCTTAACTAATTCTATAACTAACTCTCAAGTGTGTGTCAAACACTTGAGAGAAGTTTCCTAACTGAATGAAAAACATAATTGAGAGGAAAATATAAGTGTGTGTTTTTTCACACTTAGCTACATACTGAAAATGAATGTACAATATCCTATTTATAGAGGTTGATGATGATGAGCTAGGGTAGCATGACGTGTCTTAGCCAATGAGGAGGTGCCAGGTGTCAAAGTCTGGTGGATTGCAGTTTTCACTCCAAGAACACAAAAGGGGTTTTCTTCTCCTTTGATTTTCAGTTTAATTGACTTATGTAGTTGAATTCGTCATCTCAATCCGAGTATTTTTCATGTAGAAAACTTTTTGTGAAATGCATTGTAGCTCATACTCGTTCCTGGGTTTGTTGATAGTTGGAGATGACACGTGTCATGCTCTTATTGGACGATGGCCCTTCACACGGATCGTTATCCATATTAGATAAAAGGTATTATTGAGTGTTGATCTCTGATTGGCTGAAAGAAAATAAGTGTGTTGCACTGTTTGGATATTAAGTTTACTAAATGAAGGGTGAGTTGGCAGTCCAGCTGGGGATCCACTACTCATTTTTCTTGTATTATGATTGGCTAATAGGCATGTGACACGGATCAATATCAAACCTGATGCATATTTGACACTTTCAACCCCTTATCTTTAACAAATTATCAAAATGAGCTCCGTTCTTCATTCCAATGGCAAATTTGGTCCTTTGACTTGTAATCTTGCTTATTTGACTCCCTTGACTTGGTTGACTTAAAGTTTGACCAAGTTTGACTTTAATCTTGACTTTTCAAAAGTTTGCATTTAAGTCCCTCAACTTTTGAGTATTGTCAAGATAGGTCCTTCTTCTTCAAATGACTTGTCAACTTTGATCCTTCTCTTGTCTTTTCATCATAAATGAGCTTGATTTCCTCTTGTTTGCTTGAAATTGTATCCTTGTTACCTATTTAAGCACAAACACAAAACATACCACATAATACTGCTTTATAGCACAAAAGTTAGATATTTTCTATGTGTTTTAGGGTGATTTGTTGATTAATTGATATGAGATTTTACTCATATCATATATCAAGGCACAACCCAAGCTAGGATTGTGGTATCCAAGGGAATAACCTTTTGTTCTTGAAGCCTATAGTGATAGTGATTATGCAGGTGCTAATAGTGATAGGAAGTCAACTACTGGTGGTTGTCAATTTTTGGGACGAAGACTCATCTCATGGCAATGTAAGAAACAGACAATAGTAGCTACTTCCTCAACAGAAGCTGAATATGTAGTTGCTGCTAGTTGTTGTGGACAAGTCTTGTGGATACAAAGCCAAATGCTGGATTATGGGTTCAACTTTATGAACACCAAAATCTTCATCGACAATCAAAGCACCATCTGCATTCTGAAGAATCATGTGTTTCATCAACGCACCAAGCATATCGAGATTCGACACCATTTTATACGCGATGCCAATGAAAAGAATCTAATACAGGTTCTCAAGGTACATACGGATGATAATGTTGCTGATTTATTGACTAAAGCGTTTGATGGTCCAAGGTTTAACCACTTGGTGGTTCACATTGGTATGGTCAATCCGTAAGGTCTAGGATTAAAGGGAGACACAACCTAAGGGGAGGCTTCTTGTACATGTATACTTGTACACTCTTACTTATGGTAGCTACTTACGACATTTTTCATGGATATTTGTTGTGTGTGCAACTTCTGGTGGAAGAATTTGGTTACTCCTAGTGGCACTCTTCTGCTCCTAGTGGGTTAAAACCCCTATTATCCACTTGTGTTTGGCTTCTCGTATCACTTTGGGTCACTGTTCATTATGTTGACTTTTGTTGACCACTCGTTGCTCCTAGCGTTGACCTCTAGCCGTGTTGACTTTCAGTCAATGCAAGTTACTTCTGGTACCCATATTTGTTTATCTTTGGTAACTAGGATTCTCTAATAATGGATTAAAGGGCAAGTGGTTACTCACCATTAATGCTTTAACTTGGAAATGGCAACCCCATAATTAGGGCTCAATGAACACTTTTCCCTCACCATTATTTATGGTCAAAGGGATCATTTGACTCACTTATCACAACCTAAACACACACACACACGCTCCTACCCTTAACCATCTTCAAGCAATCATCTTCCAATCCTCAATCATCATCAATGGCATCTCTTCAGTACAAATCCGATCATAACAAGGTTGCTTATCTCGGAGAAGGCCCCATAAGGGAGGAGTTCCTTGACATCTTGGAGTACATCGAGGCTTCTAATCTCAGGTATGCCTTGACTATTTGCCCCACTGTGTATGACTCTATCATTCGTCATTTATGGGCTACTGCCAACATCCACGCGGTCTTGGGTTGCCCATTGGAGCTCCATGCTACTATTGACGGTCGCTCCTATGTGGTGACTGAAGCATCCATCCGGTCTGCCCTTCATGGCATTATTTCTCTTCCCAATGCGGAAGTGTTGGATGGGATGGCTGCCATTGGGTACAATCATGAGGGGAAGTTAAACTTTCAGAAAAATCGGTTTTCCCCTCAATGGAAGCTGCTTGTCCACTTCTTGATACAATGCTTGAGTCCCAAAGCTAGGAGTTGGGATGCATTTCCCATTTCCCTTGCTACTGGTTTGGTGTGTATTGCCCAAGGTTGTAGGTTTAACTTCTATCGTTATCTGCTTGATGGTTTGGTTGGCAATCTTAGTGCTACTAGTTCGAAAAAGAAGTTTCTCATGTATCCTAGGTTCTTACAACAGATTCTTATGTGCTTGCCTAGGAATAGGAAAGAATATGTGCCTTCTAAGCTCACTCCTAAAGTGTATGCAAATATGACGATTGGATACCTTGGTCCTCAAAGGCCCCTCACTGCTGCTATGCTGGGCCTTACCCAAGGGGGGTCCTAATGTGGTTCCTCCGGCTACTCAAGCCGAGGAGGAACCTCAATTGGTTGATGATCCCATGGAGGAGGAGGTTCCTACTGCTGGGGTACCTCATGTGGAGGTTGAGGAATCGACTAGAGAGGTGGTGGTGGAAATGTCATTTACCTCAAAGGCTACCTCTTCTTCTCGCCCACATGTGTCCTCATTTGCTGATTCTCCCCCTCCTAGCCCAGTTCACCCTTCTGTTGAGGAGGCTTCTAGCTCTCGTGATCATATGGTTGACCAATCTTTTGCTTCTGGTCCCAATGAAGCATCCCCAAACCAAGTCCTCTTGGTAGGAAAGCTGAGGAACCTGTTACTCTCACTTCATTGCTTGCTTTAGTGCACATGTACTATGAGAAGATACTATCTTTGGAGGATGAGCTCAACAAGCATTGAAAGCTCACTAGGGATTTTGTGCTCCCTTTGGCAAACAGGGTCAAGTCGTTGGAAAAGTTGCTGAAGCACCATAAGAAGAAGATGGTTTTATCTGATACTGAAGAAGACGAGGAGGAAGATGGTTTGATTGTTTTGGCCAGAGCTGCTTTTGCCGCAAAGCCGAGTGAAGACTTACCTGCTCCTCCTAGTGCTTCAAGCATTCCATCTACTGCTGGTGGCTCCGTGCCAACGACTGATACTTATGGTCCTTCATCCTCAACTCCTGGTCCCTCTCATGACCCCAAGGGTAAAGCCCCTATGACTGATGCACCCTCCCCTCATAGGAAACGCACCCGCAGGCAATTAAAGGAAGAAAGGATAGGAGAGGAGGCCGCTCAGAAACTCCAAGAGGAGCTATACCAAGAGGCTGTGATTGCCTCAACGGCTGCGGCTGAGGATGAAGCTTTGAAGAAACAACGCTATGAACAGGTTAAGCACAACGCCACGTTTTAGGATAACAAGGAGTGGATGGATGTGGTTACCATCCTTACCGTGGATGTTTCTCGGTTCTCTGACATCTTGGGTTCGAATGTGAACCAAGGAAATGGGGTGAAGCGTGATATGTCTCTGGTTCAACGACAAAAGGAAAGCTTGGCTGTTCAACTTAGACAGCTTCTCCTCAACAGACCTCTCTTTTATGCTGAACAAAAGAAGCTAATGTAGCAATAAAATCAATCTAGATCCTACTTCACCTATGGCTGGACTTGGAAGAGGGTCAAGCAGTTGTCTGATGATGAGCTTAAGGACTTGTACACTAAGATGATCAAGCAGAAGGATGCGCCCATGCCTGCTAATGCAATCTATCGCCCACCTCCTCCTGTTGTTCAACCCCCAAATCCTACTGTTGCTCCCACTCCATCCTCTAGTGTTCAAGAAGAAAGTACCTCTGGTTTCTCAGCTTCTGCTGAAGCTACTTCTGTTGTTCCCTCGAATTATTCTTCAAAGGTTGATCCCACCCCTTATCCTGTTGACAATACCACCACATCTGATGTTGATACCACACCTGCTGTTAATCCTACTCCTGTTGATGATCCTACTCCTCCACCGGTTTCTGAACCAACCCCTACACAACTTGAAGATGAAGCTACTACTGATCCAAAGAATGTTGATCTGACTAGACAAAATGATGCTTATCTTTCTACTGCTGCTTCCATTACTGTCAAGGTTAAGGAGGAACCCTCTACTACTGTCCCCACTCCTCGCCGGTCTATTTGTAAGAAAAAGGCTCGTTATGGTAAGGCAGTCCCATGGGAGAAGAGGGATCCTACCCACTTGATTGACACCGCTTCTGATAGCGAGGATGACATGCCCCTTGGCCGTGGCTGGATTGTGCATTGGGAAGTTCAGCCATCCCCCATTGTTGCTGATAAATTTACACATTTGATCAAGACTAGTGATGGCTACCACAAATATGTCTCTAGGCTGCAAAGCATGTTATCTTGGGTAGAATGTCGTGATCTTATGCTATTGTGAGGATTGGTTGATGTTGCTATCCCAAAGTCTCCTAGTGATGTTCCTAACTGGCCTGGGTTGGTCCTTTGGGGTGATTTGAAGATGATGTTAGATTGTCCCCCTGATTCTCCTAGTGCTGGTGTATGGAAGGAACAACCCCGCTGGGTGATTTCTAGGTGGAAGTTGTATGCGGTTTGTGGTGTGCATATGTTAGAGTTGGAATATGGTGCTTATGTGTTTATGCTTGTGGATTTGGAGTATCCTCTTACCATTGCTAGCATGGAAGCTATGTTGGAGTGTTACATGGTGGTGTCAAATGCTCCTTCTGGTAACGAGTCTGCTATGGCCACCACCTTGGTTGAAGGTATTCAAGCTCAGCTTCTTGCAGATAAGATTGCTGCTTCTGGTCAGTGATTGGTTTGTTTCTTCTATTCTTTTGATTTCTTATACATTCTTTTCACCAATATGTATAGTGATTGGTGACTAACACTTTCATTGTTTTTTTTAAACCACCAAAACAAAAAGCTATACTTTCATATAATATATGCTTATACTTCTAACATGTGATGGAAATTTCAAAGCTTGTAAATCATATGATATCTGCTTATACTTTTCCATTAAGAAACTCTTTATATCTTGGATTTTTCACACTTGGGCTGTTCTGTGCTGTACTACTGGTGTTGGATTTCTTCCACACAACAAATGGTGTTCAGCTCACCATGTCTTACAGACAAGAAAGAGTTGGTTCACCATGAGGGTACGACTCTGGTGTGATTCTCAAATCCGTTGATTGTTGCCAGTTTACCCAAAATTAGAGGGTTTTCACTTGCCTTGGTCATAGACTGAAATGTGTCAAGGGGTACGACTCTTGGTAAAGACTTTTATCAAATCCGTTGATAGCTGTAATAGCTTGCTTAAAGCTATAGGGTTTTCAGCTCAGCGATGCTTTATTGCTAAGAGTTGGCTAGTCCGGAAGGGTACGGCTTCTGGTAAAGACTTCAATCAAATCCGTTGACGGCTGTGATGATTTGCCCAAAATCATTAGGGTACTCCCACTCACCATTGATTTACGTTCTAAGAGTTGCACTGGGTTCTGGTCTCCCAGGGTGATGTTTATTCCACCAAAAAGACTAGTTAGCCCAAGAGCGAGCAGCTACTTGGTAAAGGCTTATCAAATCTGCTCATGTTTCTGTGAAGATTCAACACGTGCAGATATGTTCCAAGCTTTCAAGAAGCTTCTCAGAGTTCTTAGTTGCAGCGTTCTTTGTGCTTTCGTTTTGTTGTTTCAATCCTCATGCTGCTTTTGCAAGATCTACCAAGAAACTTGAACTCGACTAGTCAAATTCAAGTTTAGGGGATGATTGTTAGGACCTATGTAATAGATATTTGTAATAGATGAACTAGGAGGTATGTAGTTCCTCCTGGTCCTAGTAGTAGTAGGAGCAACATGTGCTCCTGGTCTAGTAGAAAGTCAAACAATATTATTCTTAGTAGTTTGTTAGGATATGCATGAGATATCTTAGGAAAGGATATGCATATCATGAGTTACACGTTTTATGTTTAATGTAGTTTAGGGTTTCCTTGTAGTATAAAAGGAACCCATTGGCAGAAGGGTTAGACACACCTTTCACCAGTATTCATTTCATATCAATAGTAGAAATCCTTAGTAAGGATCAAGTTATTTAGTTATTATGTTTCTTTTTGATCTTAGTATTTGTATTCCGCACACATACTTTGTATTTTGTTAAGAGTCTCTCTGTGAATAGACTTGTGATTACAGAAGTCGTTCACCATCCTTAACAGGCTGCAAGATCTACATCTAGTGGACCCAACAGAGCCATACCAAAACCAAGGATTTTCCAATCATGAGGGTTCTCAAAATAATGATAATTTTTAAGGCTATAATCAAGAAACCTTTCATAACCAAGAATTTTCCAATTAAGGAGGCTTTCAAAATGATGAAAATTTTCAATGCTATAATCAAGATACCTTTCAAAATCAAGGATTTCACCTAATGAGGGTTTTCAAAATAAAGGGAATTTCCAACGTTATAATTATGAGAACTTTTATAATCAAGGCTCTTTTCTAACCTATAATCCACCTAATTATGGAAATCCACCTCCACCCTATTCTTCGACTTATTCATGTGAGTTTTGTGGAAACGTACCCCATTATGGTTATGATTGTCGACCGAGGGATCCGCCATCCTATGCCCCTAATATTTCCAATGAGTTTTATTCTTTACTTGAGCAACTACGAAAGAACAACGATAAACTCATGGAATATTATCGTATAAAAGAAATGAGCCTTGAGGAAATGAAAAAGGAGCATTTGTGGATAGTGGGAGAAATAAAATATCTTCGTGATGAGGCAATGACCAAACCATATGATCAAGAGCAAATTTGTGATGAAAATAGTGAAGCGTTGAACATTAAATATCATCAACTTCAGCAAGATTTACCTACTTTGCTCTTAGAGATGGAAAAAAAGAAGATGAATACATATAAGAAGAATATCTTGCTACTCGTAGGCCTTATCGATTCTTCTATGACGATGATGACGAACCTTCGATTTGCCTGACACTTAATAATGACACACCTTCATCACCTTTACCTCACATGGAACCCAACAACTCTTTAACCATGGGGATGAGCCTCTTAACACTACTATAAACACCTATTCGGATGAATTAATCACCTCTAGTGTTGAGAACCTTATCCCAATCCAAAGAGAGCTTGAGGGTGTTTCCGATGAACCATGTGACGAGTTTTGTATTTATACTTCGTCTCCTCATGATCATATTGAGATTTCATCACATGATGACATTCATGATACTACTAGTGATTTTGGTGATTTCGATCTTGATGAATTATTCAAAGAAAGGGATAATGAGATTAAGGAAGAGTTTTTGCAAGACTTGTCACAAATGGAGGATGATGATTGTGAATCTAGTGAAGCATCTTATGATATATCATCTGATGCCTTTTCATGTCAAGACGACCTTCCTAATTTTGATGAAGATGTTGCTCCTATAGAAGAAGTGGAAGATGTTGATATTCGTGAGGTTTTATCAAACGTTTATCTTCTTATCTCCTCGATTGAAGCATTGAATGCAAATCCTAATGATGATTCCATAGAAGAAGAACCTTTCATTGATATTTCTTCACCGGTTTTTGAGGTTACACCTATTGACTTTCATGATCATATAGTCCCTTTGAGTGATTCTCTCATTAATACACCTTCTTTTGAGCCTTCTATTCCCACCCTTACACCCTTGAAGTTGTTTATTGATGAAGAAAATCCTATACTCTTAGAGATTGATCCTTTTTCACCTAGGGAAACTTTAGAACCCAAAACCTTTGATATAGATTCTCTTATGGATATTGATGCCATCATAGAGGCTACTCTTGATAATACTGATTTAGAGGTCGATGATAGTGTTTCTAATTGGGAAGATGATATTAGTCTTATTGAGAACATGCTTTTTGGGAACATAGCTCCTACACCTCCACTAGAAGACACTATTAATCTTGATCCTCCTTTCGCTGTGCCTTCTCTGGGAGATTCCCCACCTTTTGATGATGAGGAGGAGCACCACATGGACATAATCGTTATGAATGCTTTAATTCCCACACCCTCATTTTCTCATGATGATATGATGATTAAGGGGGAATCTTATATGGTGGATACGAGCTCATCTTCTTATTTTCCCATGAAGGGAAAGGTTTTTGATCCTGGGATCCGTATATTTGGGAAATATTGGTTTTCATCTACTCCACTTACGAGTGTGACTTTGATTGATATGGGCTTCTCGTATGAGCTTACTTTGTTGATGCTACCTACTTTGGAGTTGTTCACATGTAGAGATGGAAACTATGTATTTGATCCTGGTGTGATTTCTATATGAGAGCTTTCTATGTTGGATAAACTTGAGACACGTTGGACCGTTCCATTTATCGAGGCGGATATTGTAAATCTTATAGTAAATGGCAACGTGCTAAGTTTGAGTGTATCATGTGAGATGCGCTTTGTAACACCCCCAAATTTATACAACTCAATACAGCGGAAGACTAGTTGGTGTTACGGGATAGCACATTACTCACATCATAGACAATGCATAAAAATCGCGTCGTTTATTAATAAAAGCATTTCCATTCATAAATATCAAATTTACATAGGTCCCAAGTCATTGTATTTAATACAGGTTTTACAAACATTTGAATGGAAATTATAATTTAAGTGCGGGCCATGAATTCTTGTCGTCTTCCCGAGAATTACCTTCAAGTACCTGAGATAAAACATGTTAAAAGAAAAGGTCAGCGATAACGCCGAGTGAATTCATAGAGTTTAATAAACCATCAATATAATATCGGTATAAAATCATTACCGAAAATCATTTTGTACAAATCATTTTAATAGGCCATAAAATAGCCAAAGTCATTTTATACAAATCCTTATCGAAAATCATAATATAGGCATTTGCCTTAAAAATCATTATACGAGCCAATGTCGTAAAAACATCATACAATACGTCTTACGACGTTGTATAAAGTTAAATAAAAACCGTTATATGAATATGGTTATGAAAACCAAAACACGAACATAATATCAATAGTATGACCCTGTATTGCTAGTCAGGCAATACATCGAAATTCGGAGCGTCTAGTAGTATTTCGTTAGTTCGGATTATTATAAGCCGCATGACATTGTTACCTTACTAAACCAACAACGGGTAGCAAACCTGATACTCAATTTGCCCATCTAAAGTAGTGTGTCGTCACAAAGGTCACGCTATTGAAATCTTCTCATACATAAATTCGCTTACCAATCAATGTGGCACGACGGGGATCAACCGTCAAGGCGCGAACTGGGGTGATCGTCCCCAAATAGTACTATTATATGCACAAGCGTCTACCAAATCCCGGTAGTTCACAATTCATGCTAATGGGACTTTTAGTGACATAACCTAACTTTAATAATCCATTTTATTTCATCTATCGGGTCCTTTAATCATTTATCGGGTCATACAATCGGGTCATACAATTATTCGGGTCCAAATCAATAAACAAACAGTCGGGACAATTTGTGTCCTATTTCATAAAAACTAACATGTTATCTCCCTCGCGGGTTTATAAAACATTTCATAAAAACATTTAAAAGAGTGCGAGGCTATGAACTCACGTTGATGTGGGAAGGCGGGTTATCGGCAATTCGGACGTACGGTACGTGCTTCAATCACGGAAACCTAGACAAATAATACTCGTCTTAGACTCATGTCCAATGACTTTATAAAAATAACAATTATGTAAACATATGATGATTTTATATATATGATGATCAAGTGTGTTTACATATTCTCGTTTACTCATTTTAGTGTTATATCTCGATAACTTTTATACTAGTTTTCTAGTTTTACCTATTTACGTGTTTTAAGTCCAATATACTTATTATAGGTTCTTTAACTCTTATTAATCCTTTTCATACTTATATTATCAGTAGTTATACTTTATATGTTGGGCCCAAATGGGTTAAGCCCAATAATAAGTTCATATGTGTCTTAGTCCATTTTGTTGTATTATTAGTCCAATAACGTTAACTTAGTCCGTTAATGTCCGTATGTTAATTAGTTCGGGTTTTATCGGTTTTTACTTGTATTAGATACTTATATATCAGTATATGACTTTTAAAAACTTTACATTAGACGGGTTTGATCGTCTAAGTTTTAATTGGCGAAAAACGTTAATTTTACGGTAATAGCCGAAAAAGTCGTAAAAATCAAGTTTATAGTTTTTATTACTTATAAGTGTTATTCCACTACCATTTTTATAATTTATACACTTATTTAACCTTTTACATATTTATATAAATAAAATCCATAAGTTAGTGGGTTTTAACTTTACATTTTATACAATATAATTTTAAGTGCTTATATAATAGTAATAAACATTAATTCTCAAAATCTGATTTTTATTTTCATTTTCACCAAAACTGCCATATCTAGAGTTCTATATGGAGATAGAAGCTCAAATTTTTATCACATAAACTACATGATATGTTCTCCATTTAAATCTACTATAGCTACTGTTGAATCATCATCTAAGTATTTTCTAAAAATCGTCCAAAACAGTGAACTCAGATTTGTACTTTAAACTTGTTTTGATCATATCTCACTCATTACAATGATTCCATTGCATGGCCAACTCTCACATGTGTACAAGACCCATAGCTTACTGTATATTAATTCTACTTCATCATTTTATCAGTTCATGACATGTTTCTTTACTGTTTTATACAGCCAACAAAATTAAATAAGATTTTAGCCTTGTTTCTTATAGTTTTCACCTTTTCAAGCATGTTTATCAACACCAAATCCACATATAACATTTTTATCATCATATAATCATCATATACATATACAATAGGAAATAAAATACATGGTTACATAATCAAAATAACTAGAGGATGAGGAGGACAATCTTTATACCACCAAGTTGATGTAGGTTGTGATCAAAACATGGATTTTGATGGAGAAACTTGTGGATAACCAAGACCATCTTCAAGACCACCATTCTTCATGAACACCTTGTGGAAAATAAGCCCCAAGACTCCATGGAAACTCCTCCTTGGATGTTATAATCACCACCAATCAATAGAGTTTCAAAAGGGCTTCAAGGTTTCTTCATTATATGTGTAGATAACACATAGTTTATGGCTAGAAATGATCAAAATTTGATCAAAATGGCATTTTAGAGAGAGAGTGGACAAAATTAGGGAGAGAAGGAGAGAGTGGTTTGCATGTATGAGTTTTGGAGAAGTGGTTTTGTGTGTGTAGTTTTGAGGTAGAGTAGTTGTAAGCTTAGCTTACATGTGAAGCTAGTTACAAGTGTTAAGACTTGTTGGTTAAGCTTGACACCTCATGGGATGAGGTGTTGCATCATTGGCCATCCCATATGTTAGTGGGGTGGGATAAACTTGTTTTGTCCCATCCCGCTAATTTACGGGTATTCCTCGATTCTAGTTTCCTCGATTTGCGTGCCCTCGGGTCATTTTACGAAAAACATTTTTATAAATTATGAATCAACGGCACAAAACGAATCTAATAAAAATTGTCTCATCAAAAACGGAGTTCGAAAACGTAAATACGTAATCCTAAGGTTTCCGATTTAGTCGTAAAGGACGTTAAAATAAAATCGTAAGTCCTAATCTCTTCTCGTAAATTTTTGAGTTTATGAACTATCACAAATTTAAAACTTCAAAATAATATTCACGGATAAATTTATTTTCTGAAATGTCGGACTGTCACCAAAGACGGTGTATGTAAACGTAAGCACGTAACGTTGAATCCTCCGGTTTAGACGTAGTCAACGCTACTTCAAGACGTAAATCCAAATTACTTCCCAAAAATAAATGAGTTCATATTGTAACATTAAAATAATGTTTTCAAATAAATATTGAGAATAAAATATCGACCATAAATTGACGGATTGTCACAGCATTTACCCCTAAACAGGATCTTTGTCCTCAAAGATCATCGTACCTTACTACTCGCTTCTTATAGAGCTAAAGCCATGTGGGTATTTCCTCCACATTCGGTCTTTTCTCACAAGTGTAATTCATTACAATACGCGAGTTTCATCAAACATAACTACGGGAATAAGATCAGGCTAAATGTTGACTTACTTTCTCTATCCATGATGTTCATGGGTTTCTGATGAATGCAACTTTTCGCCGATCTAAACTTTACTAAGGAACAATCAGATTTTCACTTGATAGATATTCCATCAAGTTCGATATACGAAACATAATTCACGCATCTCTTGAAGTCCTTGGGTAGATCCAGCTTATATGCCTTTCAAACCAAATCTTTTACATCATCTCAATGGTCCCATACAACGGGGACTTATATCTCATGATTTGTCAGATCATTAATTCATTTCTCCAAGGTTAAAAATTGTGGCATAACTTCGCTACCCATCTGGCACTCCAAGATCTACATTTCATATTCACATAACCTCTTGCCCACTACCGGCAGTCAATAATCAGATCCTAATTTACACAATCATTTCAGGATTCACGGGTCGGGTATTTTGTAAGGTTAGGTTCGCCATCATAGGAAACCTTAAACCTAAAAGACATGTCCAACTCACAATGGGTGTATGTCGGGTTTCTTCATCCCAACTCCTGCTTACAGATGCTCTAATATACAAGATTCGATCTTGATCCTAATATGATAATTATCAATGATAATCTCTCCAAAGGAAAACGATTTTACAGTTTATTACCAAAGGTCAATCATTCAAACATAGAACAGTGCGTATAGTATTTTGTATCGTTACTTTACCTCGTCCCTTCGATTGGGGTGGTACATAGTACTCTCATCAAGATTCGTTCTTAATGACTTCTGAGCAAATCTCTAGAAATTCAATGCGAAGCGAGGATCTTGATAGAGATGTTCGACACAGGCACACCATGTTTACACAACTCTTTTAAATACAAAAGAGTCAATTTCTACATCAAGAATCTATCATTAACAGGAATGATATTAGCAGATTTGGTCAGTCTGTCGACGATGACCCAAATCGAATCAAATTCAGATGATGACCTTTGCAATAGCTAGACGTTTACTAATGTATGAGGCGATGTCTGCCTTCATAATTGCCATTAGTACAACTTCTTCATACAAAGATTCTTTCAGTCATAAATGACATAAATAGAATACTTATACTTACAAATTCCAACATAACTATATCTCACAATCTTCCATATTTAGACAATCACAAATGGACTTTTATACATCTAAGGCCATCGACTTCTTAATTCTAATGGTTCACATTAGCTACGAACCCCTTTTTATTATCTATATTATCCTTTTTACAAACATTAGTTATTTTTAAGTTGTTCGGCAATTTATTTTGCACATTCATTATTAAGAATACATCGTAATTGACTCTTCATATTTTCTACATAATGTGTCAGTATTTACATTCATCTTTCTTGACGAAATAAATATTCACGTCTACAATTTACTCAGGAATTCTTTCTTCATATTTTCTAAGTCTTAGTTTCGTTTCAGCTATCATTTTTTATCAGTTTTTCTTAATCCGACGTTTAAAGCGTCGAAAATTATTACAAGTAATTAAATAATAGATATTTAATTTTTAAGAAACGTAAACGTAAAGATTTTAAATTTCTTAGTCCGTCCAATTATATGAAAATGTTCAAAATAATTTTTAATATAATTAACACGATTTTTGTTGATTTATCAAAAATAATTAAAATAATTAATAAGATCCGAAAATGTTCGAGAAATTCTTGGTTATACTTTGGTAAAATTTTCTTAGTTAAAAGAAAAAAGTGTCGTTTCAAATTTTAAGTCATGGTTTAAATGGTTTCCTCAATTCTTCTTAAGTTGTCTAGAAGTATACACAAACATTTACCCCTAAATAGAAGTTTAGTTAAATGGTTTGTGTATAAGGGAATAATCCCTTAAAATCCTTTGTTAAAACATTTGTCAAAATATATTTGCACTTTCTTTTAATCACATGGTCAAATAATGCAAATGATTAAGTCTTTAATCACATGTTAAATACTCAAGGTACAGGTTTTTATCGTTCGGCTAATTCAGGGCAATCTATAAATAATTATTAACTCATTCTTATTCTTATAAACAAACAAATGGTCCTTAATGATCACGAGCATGAATTTATCAAATTACAGCCTACACACACGATTCATCATATTTATGAATACTACATGTGCATTGTCAATCCAAACGACATCACGTGAAACTCATAACGTTCATTACAAGTACCGGATGTAGTGATTGGAATAGATAATCCTTTTCGCAGATGTGAAGTTGATGATAACCATGCTGAGGATCAAAAACCTTGTAAATGATCGAACAAATCTTCCATTTCGAGTTATGGATATCGTTTTCGATTGTCAATTTACTCAGTTCACGGTAATCTATAAATATAAGGAATGATAATACCATAGCTCTTCATAATGACGAGCTCGGTAGAATAAAATTCTTTCTCCGACAACTCTCTCAGTTGTATGGTAATTCCTTAAATTCAGATGGTGCTGACGTACAGTGCACATGCCACAGGTGCAGCACCGAGAATATAATCAATACCAATTTCGACTTGCCTTAGTGGCGAAAGTCTAGGTAATTCATCAACAAATACTTCCTAAAGTTTCAGATAACGAAAACATCTTTTAATAAATTCATATTAGGTTCTTTCTATATTATAATGTCTATGACTAGTTCACAACCATTAATGGTATAATTTCAAGTCTAAATGCAGGATATGGTCATTCATCAAGAATTATTTAGATCACTTTTGATAATCAACATCTTATCATTTAGGGGAATTCTGCTCGAGTTCCCATCAATTAAGACAATGTCGTCATGTCATAATCAATCAATCCATTCTACTGGAATTATCAACTTTCCAGTTTCATTACCGTTGATAAGATGTGAACTTCTCAAAAGACTAATAATAACTCATATTCCTTCACAGATTCAAGGATATCAGGAGACATAACTACCTTAAAAGAGTAAGGTCAACGCATAATCTATGCGAGAGAATTTCAAATCAGATACAGATGAAAACATTTAACGAATATAATATATCCCGTGTTTTCATAATTTGAGTACGCATTCGAATGCTCCTCGGATCGTTACCCAGATCATTCAAATGAAATCAAATCATAAGAAGTGATAAGAACGTCAATACATCCAGTCGGGTATCAACACTCGGTAATCATATACTTTTCCTAAGAATCTCACTACGGGAGAATTGGACAAGAAGGAAATATCAATTGTCAAATAAGAAAAATTCCACAGATGAGTAAATTCGACTCAGAAGAATAGACGCTACAGGCACATATGTAGGTGTCCCTAACACTATGTCCTTATTTTTCACTTCTTGTAGATCCCATAAAATTTAATCTTTCACAATCTTCAAAGAAAATGTAGTGTTTATTCATTAGTTTTATGGTGACTACTAATCAGTCTTGCATGGTTCATTCCAAATTGTATGTAGGCGCGCAACTATATACAATTTCAAGATTAACGATGCAATACTCAGTTCATCAAAATTTTATCATCATGTTTATAATGAAAACATTTTCATGCTTAATTCTTAAATAAGAATCAAAAATAAGTTTACAAAGATTTTCTTTGTTATGAAAACAATTAGGTTTTCCAAAGTGTTTTATAAACAACTTCATTTCAATAACAATCACTTATAAATCTCACTATGAATAATCCTTATAGTGATGAAAATTCAATTTTTCTCAAAGGATACTATCGTATCTTATAAAAACAATGAGTGATCTGCAAAAGAGTGATGAAAAGTTGTTCACCAAGAACTAACTACAATATGATAGGAAATGAGCTTAGCCAATTAATCATGAGGTTCATGACCTCGATGGCACTCAAAAGAGAATAATTCACAACGTAACTCAAATCAAGATGAGTATTTGTTCAATGGTTGCATCACTAATGCGAACACTAGGATGAAGCAATAAGAGATAGATAACATCGATACATGTAGAATTTAGCAATCAAAGGTAATCTTTTCATTAATCACAAACAAGTAAAAATTGTACCCTAACACATTACGCGTCACTATGTCATATAATTCTCAGAACTCATCCTACCAACCGATATCTCAGTTAAGTTAGGGATTTTTAAAAGATACCCTAATGAATACTAATCTACAAGAGTCATTAGGTGTTCCACATGCCCCAGAAGATCCATCGGTCTCAATTCAGAAGAAGATTTCTTCAATTTATTTATTGGACACTAGGCATCCTCATTAGTGGACAATGGCCTAGGAACAACCCTTAACACGAACTAAAAATCAATTAAAACCTTATAATTCTATCACAGGACTTAACGAATTCTTCTTAACAATCTCATATTCCATACAGGTTAAGTTTTACTTTATTCAAGTTTCAATCATCTTACACTCAATTCGATATCCTACTTCATTCTTCAATACTTCAACTTTTTATTTATAAACCTTAATAGGGCAATAAAAGCTCGATATGATCAACACTTAATTCCAATACTATAGCTCTGTTGTCCCATATATTTGTGATGATTAAGCAATGGAGAGAGAAAGAAAATAGATGAAGAAGAGATGAATTCCTAGAGAGAGAAAGTAGTGAGAGAAAGTAGAGAGAGATGATTAACTTGGTGAGATTAGATTAGAGAAAAGAATTTGTTACAAATGACCATCCACCCTCCTAACATGCTAGGAGGGTAGTATATATAGTCCACCCACATGCGGGCTTTAATGGACTATATATTGGGCCGGGCTTGACTTTTGGACTTTAATTAGTTTAAATCCAAGCCCGTGAACCACGACTAAATAACTACTTATTACAACGTTCTAATAAATATTACAATAGAAACCTATGACCGAACATTCTTGTTTGACTCAATATTTTGAGGCTAACAATCTCCCCCAATGTGAGGTCATTCCTCTTTGATATTTTAGATTCCAATGGAGTTTTATGAATTTCGTCATAAATGAGTCTTGAACGTGTAACAGTAGTTTTGTTCCTTCATGCTGTGATCTTTGAGCCTTTGTCGTTGTCTTTCGACTTTGTCTTTAAGTCTTGAGATCTTCAAATCATCCTTGACTTGTCATTGCCATCTTGCGATCTTGTGTCTTTATCCACATGCTCACACTATCAATTGTTGGATAAGTCTTTGGGCATGAATATGTGGTTGTGAATCTTTGACTTTGCTGAGTACACCGTGACGCCACCTTCTCGAGACAAAACATAGACACGGACTGAATGGCTTTGACATTCGTCCTAAATCGGTAGCGTTTTACCTCCGGTCGGTGAAGACCGTTATACGATATTAAATATTGTACCTGTGATCAGGTAGAATCAATTAAGGATCTCCTTGACAGGGTTTCGCGGCTGTACTAGCCGTTCTCTTTACTCGACCGTCTCAAAGCAAGACTGCGAACATAAAGAGTGAATCAATTGGATAAATATCCGCTTGATTAAAGTCGTCAATTCAAATTCCTGGAACAAGTTTGATTCATTAAGAATCTTACCATTGTTGCTTTCCAGTTGACACAAGTTTGATTCATAAGAATCTCACAAGTCACCTACCGTAGCGCTGTTTGATGTTGACGCTAGAAGGATTTCCATTCGTCACTGTGAATATTAATGAATATCACTCTGAATGTTCTGGCAAGACCATAAAGATATTGCGTAGAAGCCTGAAACGAGTTTGAATCAATTCAGAATCAAACCACTGTTGCTTTTCAGTTTTACATATGTTCAATTCATAAAGAATCTTGCATATGACCTACCGCAGTGCTGTTTGATGTTAATACTGGAAGGATTTCCACTCATCATCGTGAATACTAAGTAGTATCACTCTGAGTGTTCTAGCAATATCACAAGGATATAGCGTAGGACTCTCTTGATCTTCATCCGTGTGTCCTAACGAGATTTGATTGATCTCTTGGCTCTAGACTCGATTTGTGCACATTTAGTGGTCGGAGGCTGGAGCAGATGCCACCTATTCAATATCAACTATCTCAGAGTGAGAAAGTCAATAGAAGTCGTGTTGATCTCCGTGACAATAAAACAAACTTCTTTTGAGAGAAGTCTGAGTAGCTAGGAAAGGGTTGTGCTTCACATCACTGGGTCCATGATGAGTTTGTCTTCATGATGAGTTGACCCGGTTTCTGCCTAAGTTGTATGGAGGGCTTCTTTCTTTACACCCTTTATCCTTACATTTCTTTTTCATTCTTCAACCCCTTCAATGCTTACCAAGACATCATTACTAACACCTTGTTGTGATTGTTCCAGTGCTAGCATCAGTACTTAGTCGGCATTCAGCTACGTTCACATTCTACTCCATCTTTCCTAAGGACTTCTAATAATCTATTGGATTGTCCCTGGGAAGATCCCTCCGGTTCTGGTTGGATCATAGGACTTAAACCTAACCACCCTTTTGACACCAATAACGTCGTGAATTAAAGATGTTGTGGGTATTTGATCGTAACCATGAAAACCACTTTAAATTCTAACAAAGTGTTTGAAAAACATTTAACACCTTGCTAGTTTTGTCGTTTCAGAAATGCTCCCCCTTCACATGTGCATCGATAATCGAAAGTGTTTCGCACATGTGGGTAAGAGTTAAAGTGCTTGAGTCTTATAGATCACATTTTAATCACATTTTCTCCCCCTATCTCTAATATATAAAATCGTTTGATATTAGAGATACCAAATTTGATTAAAATATATTTTGAAAAATAGTCTTGAAAATCTTCGGGAGAAAGATGTGTTAATCTTTTGCATGAAGTTGAATTGCTCCCCCTCAAAAATTGATCCAATTGAATTGTCATTATAAGGATATGATCCACATTTTGCTTTTTTGAGGATGGGAGTTGTTGAACACACAATTTTTGAAAGATTTTGAATATCAATGAGAAATTCTTGAAAAAATTGTGTTCAACGCTTTTTGAAAAATCAATTCTTTTTGACGAAAAGGTTTTTCTAAAGCATAAACTTGAGTTCATAGACTTTGAATGTCTTGACGAATCCACTCAAGTGTAAGAAGATTTAACTTCTTTTGCTAAGGGTAAGAGTACAAAAGCGTACACTCCCCCGTGAATTTAGATCCGGGTTGCAATCTGAAATTGATTACAAGCCATTGTGTTGAGCTCAAAACGTTGAATGTTTTGTGACAAGCTCAACCCAAGATAGATTGCTCTACCCGTTGTTGGAAGTATTGTCCAAGATAGACACTTTCCTTTTGAAAAGATAGAAATGACATGTTTTGAAAAATATTTACAACATTCATTCGAGCTTTATGTACGCACCCGTGTCGTTACTGAGCGACATTTCTAGGTACGTCCATATTATCGATACTGAAAGACATGTCGAGAAGAATATTTTTGGATTATCAAAGATTTTTTAATTTTGTATTTTGCTTTTTGATTAATATTTACAGGTAGATGTTTGATAGATGAATCAAGCAGGCTTCTTTGCCAGAACCTCCAGTTCTGCTGGAGTCAAACATCTCATACCAATTTGCCTAACTAGATACGCAAACCTCTCTTTCGAAAGAGCTTTTGTAAACAAGTCAGCTAATTGGTAATCCGTTCCAACAAAGTATAATTCAACAATACCTCTTTCAACTTGTTCCTTAATGAAGTGATATCGGACATCAATGTGCTTCGTGCGGGAATGCTGAACCGGATTGCAGGAGATGGCTATGGCCGACTTTGAGTCACAGTACATAGGTACTTTATCAAAATGGAAGCCATAATCCGTGAGTTGTGTTCTCATCCAAAGAACTTGAGCACAACACGCAGATAGAGACACATACTCCGCTTCGGCTGATGAAAGTGACGTACAATCCTGCTTCTTGGAAGACCATCCCACAAGCTTGTCTTGACCTAGAAATTGTGCACCACCAGAAGTACTTTTACGTGTATCAAGACACCCTGCATGATCAGAATCTGAATAGGCCGTTAGAAAGAAACCGGTTTCCCTCGGATACCAGAGTCCCATGTGAATGGTATTCTTAAGGTACCGAAAGATCCGTTTAACCTCCTTGAGGTGTTTTTCAGTGGGTCGTGCTTGATATCGTGCACAATAACATGTAGCATGATGAATATCAGGTCTGCTTGCTGTCAAGTACATGAGGGACCCGATCATGGAACGATATCTCGTTTGATCAATGGGTAATCCCTCCAAATCAGCATCTAGGGATGTGGTTGATAATGGTGTCCCAACGGGGTCACATGATGTCATACCATGCTTTTTGATTATCTCTTGACAATACTTAGCTTGGTTAATAAAGATACCACTTGGGGATTGGTGAACTTGAATTCCTAGAAAGAATTTTAGTTCGCCCATCATAGACATTTCAAATCTGCTGTGCATTACTTTTTCAAACCATTTTGAAAGTTTTGGGTTTGTAGACCCGAAAATAATGTCATCAACATAAATTTGCACAAGCAGAATGTCATCCCCGTATTTATAAGTGAACAAAGTTAAATCAATGGAACCTTTTGAGAAACCTTTGGAGACCAGAAATTTCGAGAGCTCGTCGTACCACGCCCTTGGAGCTTGCTTGAGTCCATATAGTGCTTTGTGGAGACGATACACCTTGTCAGGATAATGAGGATTGACGAATCCTTCCGGCTACGTGACATAAACTTCTTCCTTCAAAGGACCGTTAAGAAACGTCGTCTTTACGTCCATTTGATAGACAATGAATCCCTTATGTGTAGCATAAGCAAGAAAAATCCTGACAGCTTCCATTCGAGCTACTGGTGCAAATGATTCTTCGAAATCAATACCCTCTTGTTGTCCATACCCTTTAGCCACTAGCCTAGATTTATTCTTGATGATCGTGTTTTCTTCATCCATCTTGTTTTTCCAGATCCATCGAAGATTTAATGGTGTTACATCGTATGGTCTGTCAACAAGTTCCCAGACTTTAAGTCTTTCAAATTGTTGAAGTTCATCCGTCATTGATTCAATCCAAGCATGATCAGCTAATGCTTCTTTGATGTTTTTCGGTTCAGCTGAACTCACGGCGAGTGCGAACATACAAACATCGGCATCAGTGTGAAGCTGTCGTCTTGTACGAACGGGCTGTGAAGGGTTTCCAATTACATGAACCAAAGGATGATCTCGGGTCCAATGATGTGTTGAAGGATGTCGTTGATAGAAAGTATGCATATTTGACGGATCAACATGGCGAGTAGAAGACTCTCCAGTTTCGTGTACCGGTGTACCGAATGGGTTGATGAATTCATCTTCGTCAGATAATGCATTGTCTGCTTGATTTGTGTTCTCTTGAGCAATGACAGTAGTTGTGGATGTTGTAGGATCGATTGTTGAAGTAATATTCTGAGGAGGTAAATCTGCAGCAACCCGTGTTGAAGTAGATGAAGTTGTATCTTGTTGTTGACGATGATCGGTTTCATCATTCTTATCATGAGTGACAGCGGAAGACTTCGATACAACTTGTTTCTCCCCCGTGAAATATTCATCATACATTGGTCCATATAACATTTCCAACTCTTCAATGGTCGTGTCGACTGTCATATCAGCTCTAGGAACATTTTCTGGAACCAGCGTTGAACTTGACGGTTCATTGCTGTGGTCTTGAGTTTCGAGTTCCGTGCGGTTGTGAACGGAAGTCGTTTGTCGTTGTGGGTCGGGACTTAAACTGTTTTGTTCAAGTGCCATTTCTTGAGATTCATCAAATAGGATGTGAATTGTCTCGACAATCAATTTTGTTCTTTTGTTGAACACTCTATATCCCTTAGACTGAGTTGCATATCCCATAAGAATACATGCATCACCTTTTTCTTTCATCTTATCCAAATTTTCACCATCTCGTATAACGTAACAAGTACATCCAAAAACATGAAGGTGTTTGAGTGAAGGTTTTCGATCATGAATTATGTGATATGGTGTCTTTTCGTGTCTTGGGATAATTAAGGAGCGGTTTTGTGTGTAGCATGCGGTTGACACGGCTTCGGCCCAAAAGTACAGTGGAAGTTTTGAAGCGGATAGTAATGTTCGAGCAGCTTCAACCAAAGTACGGTTTCGTCTTTCAACAACGCTGTTTTGTTCGGGTGTTCGAGCAATAGATATTTCATGTTCAATCCCTTCGGCTTCAAAATACTTTCTCAGATTTGAATTCAAAAATTCTGTACCTCTGTCAGTACGAATCACTTTAACTTGAGCTTGAAGACCACGTTGTATCAATTTAAGGAAGCTAATGAGAACATCAGGTGTTTCATCCTTGGACCTCAAGAAGTGAGTCCATGTGTACCTTGAGTAATCATCAACGATGACCAGAATATATTTCTTTCCATTGATACTCTGAACACGCATGGGACCACACAGATCCATGTGAAGAAGATCTAACCGTCCTTTAGAGCTTGGTGTGGTCTTTGTTTTGAAGCTACTTCGTTTAGCTTTACAAAGTTCACAAGAAGAACAAAGATGATCTTTGATGAATTTCAAGCTTGGAAGGCCTCTCACAATATCTTTCTTGGAAAGCAAGTTAATGGTATCAAAGTTGAGATGAGAAAGACGTTGATGCCATAACCATGCCTGAGTCGTTGAAGCTTTAGCCATGAAGCAAATTGGAGTTGATGAAGTTGTGTCTTGAAGTGAAATTGTGTAAAGATCAGTACCCCGTGTACCGGTAAGTAAGTCATTCCCATCATAATCACGAACAAAACATGTCTTCTTTCTGAAAGCAACTTCCAAATCCGCATCACAGAATTGACCAACCGAGAAAAGATTGTGATTGAGCCCTTCGACGTAGTATACCCTTTTAATCGTGATATGCCCCTGAACCAAATCTCCATATCCTAGGATCGGTGCAAATTGATCATTTCCGAATCGGACCGTACCCAGGAACTTCTCCACGAAGTTAATTAGAAGCTTGAGATTCCCCGTCATGTGCTTCGTGCATCCAGAGTCCATTATGAAGAGAATTATTTGTATCACCTGCAGAAGCGTTAGAACACGATGGAGCATTTGCTAAACTGGATACCACAGTAGTTGTGATAGTAGAATCATTAGTGTCCTTATCAACATTTAAAGGCAAACTAACACTCGTTTTCACATTTTCTGTCCTAACTTTAGGCATCCATTTATATCCGGGAGGACATTGATTAGCAAACCACCATTTCCAAGACTTACTGGCAGACTCATATAATTCCTTAATTTTGCTTCTAGGATTCTTAGTGGTGGAGTCTGATGTATTACTTTTCTTAGTGGGGGTTGCACCAGAATGGTTCACTTGGCGTTTGGGTTTACTAGCTCTAATAGGCATTGCAACTTGCTTCTTAGTTCTAGTATCTACGCCTTTGACTTTATTTATAGCACACATAGAATGATTAGCATTAGCACACTTGCCACATTTGACACAAACAAATTTCACATTCATAGCATTCAAATCATTCACAGCATTCAGATCGTCATTACATGCGATAACAGACTTTTTATTCGTAAAAACATTTAAATTCCTAGGGTGTTCTTCTACTTGCTTCATCTTCCCTTGATTCCTGTGTTTCCAGACCTTATCATTCTCTTGAGTGCTCTTAAGCTGAGGCCGGCTAACACTAGTAGTGGAGACTATTCTTGTAGTAGAAGACACACGAATATTAGTGTTTCTAGAAGTCTGAGGCGAGTGAGTATCTTTGTTTGTGGGCTTAGTGGGCATTCTATACATCCCTGGTTTAATCACATTATTGTGCTTAACGCTTGGTGCTATAGGATTCCTTATAGGTTGAGCTTGTGGTAACCTTTCCTTTCCATCCATCTTGGGGGCAAACACAGGTTTAGCAAACGAGGAATTAGATAAAGCAGATGGTTTTCCCAAGATAGAGGATCTATTCTCTTTAGAGGCATTGGGTTGTCTAACAACATTTTTCTTAATGCTAGGTTCCACAATTTTCCCACCCATTTTAGCAATGAGTTTCTGCAACTCAGCTATCGCTCTGTCCCTGTCTTGTAATTGAGCTTTCAACCCTTTAATTTCCAAATTCTGTTCATTCATTTCTCGAAATGTTTGGGAAAGTTTTTCTTGCAATTTATTATCATGTGGAAAACGACCAACATCTTTTTGCAAAGCAAGTTCAAGTGAATGACAATGTTTTTGAAGGAAATCAGTTTTGTGTTGAAGTAACTCAAAAGCCTTTTTGTCAACATTTTCTTTACGTTTCGAAAGCTCAATTTCAAGACGTTCACATTCTTTGATCTTATCAAGATATTGGCATGCAACTTCAGAATATTCATCAATATCAGCACAAGATGTAAAATAAGCACACATAACATCTTTAGAAACGCATTCTTGCAAGAGTAAATCATATTCATCTGAGAAATCAGACTTCTCCATTTGAAGATCATCAATGTGTTTCTCAATAGATTCAACATATTTTAAATCATCAAACATTTCAGTCCGAATGAACTCCTCAAGTTGAAGAACAGTTTCTTTAATCAACGCCGTGTTTGGAATTAAGAGTTCTTTGACAAGCAAGGTAATATATTGAGGAATCGGACGTGTCCATTCAGCATTTTCACGTTTTGCCCAGTCTCGTTCAACAATAGATTTAACATTATCTATGTGATGTTTAAGAATACCTAATGTTTTCCTACTCTTGCTTTTAGGTTCATCTAGAGGGAGGTAGTTGATGTATTTGTAAACATTAGATTTCTTAGGTGCAAATGCTTTCTTCCATTGAATTCTCTTTTGTTTGCATTCTAAGAACACTTCCTCACGAGTTTTCTGAGTTTGTTTGTTGAACAGGCCATAAAGACTATTCTCATAAGCATAATTATATGGTTTAACAAACTCCTTATTAACAAGTGGTTGACTATCAGCATCCCAAAGGGCAGTCTCTTCACTATTGACACTAACAGGCATGCAATCAAGATCTGTCCTTTCAGTCTCATCAAGATAGAGACACGGGTTCGCAGCTTGAGCTTTGGCAAGGTACTCAGGACTTGCAAAGCTAGCTTGACCCTTAAATATCGATGGAGGTGCTAGCATTCTTACGGATTGAATAGAATCATGCGTTTTATAAACAACGTTCTTCAAAAAGTCGACTTGTGCTTCTAGTTTCATAACTTTTTCGGTTTCTTTATCATGTCTACTTTTGAAGTCTTGTTTTAACGCATCTACCTCTTGTTTCTTATCCTCTAGAATTTTAGCAGAATCAGTGGTGGTCATAGAGAGCTTTTGTTCAAGTTCATTAACTTTGGTATTGGCAAGGTACGTTTTTTGACGTTCATCCATTAAGAAAACATTATATTGACGCTTCTCTTTAGCTAATAACTTAAGAGTTGTATTATATTTGTTTTCAAAATCGTCCTTTTGACTTTTTAACTCACTTCCCTTGTACCCCTCAAGCTCTTTGGTTTTCTGAAGGAGCTCATCTCTATAGCTTTCAGTCATCTCAGTAGATTTGATAAGAGCAGCTTTACATTCTTCAAAACTTTGAGTGAGCGTAGCGTTTGCCTTCTTTAATTGCTTTTGACTCTTTTTATTTTCAGTGACATCTTTTTGTAAAGTAGCAATTAAATTAGCAAGCGCAATACGTTCCTCTTCATCATATTCATTTGCATGTTGATCATCCTCAGACTCATTATTGCACATGTCTGATGAATCGGGTGTGGTATTGCTATCAACCGTTTCCATCATACACGTGTCATTAATGGCATTGGGTAGATCACTATGCTCAGGAATATCACCAAACACATTATATTCATCAGTAGTGTGTACCTTATCGATTGGCTCAGTGTCAAAGATAGGACCATTGTCATCTTCAGTGACTTTGAGAACTTCTTCAACCTTTGCCATGTACGAGTAATGTGCATCAAGCTCTTGATCAGAATCTTCATCATCAGTATCATCAAGCATGGCTCCTTCCTCAGCTGACAATTTAACCCCTGCTTCCATCTTTTTGCATAGCAACATCTTTTCCTTGTGATAGCTGGAGTCTCTAACCCTTTTCGGCTTCCTGCATTCCTTTGCCATATGCCCATAACCTTGGCAATTAAAACATTGAACCCCACTCTGCTGAACCACTTGACTTCCAACCGTTTCCCTATTCCCAGTTGCAGCAGCAATCCTCTGAGCATCATACTTGGCAGTTTGTCGATCATATCTTGAAGAACCCTCAACATGTGTTGGATTATGTCGATCATACCTAGAAGGACTTTCACCACGTCGACGTGTGTCATACCTTGGAGGACTCTCAACATATCGGTTCTTTGTGTTAGATGATGTGCGAAGATTGTTGTTGGTGGGTTTGTAGATTTTCTTATAAGTCTTCATTATGTAAGCAATTTGTTGTTTCATCTCTCGGTTCTTTTGAGCTTGGTCTTCATCACTATCTTCTTCAGATGAGGACTCAGATGGTGGTGATGGTGCTCTTGGCGCTTTACCTCGAGATTTTGTGGAAAATGAAGACTTAGATGATGTGGAATATCGTGGTGAAGATGATGTATTGGAGTATGGCTTAGGAGCACGAAAGTGAGGATCTTGAACATGTTGAGTGGTAGTCACTAAAGCAAGTGGATTAGCCGTCTTGGCAACACGTTCAGCTTGAATTTCATTTGCTTCATTCTGAAATTGCTTCAAGATGTCAAAAAGTCGATGATATGAGACCTCGTCTAACTTTTCTTGTTGTTTCACCAAAGTGACGAATCGTGTCCACTCGGGTTGAAGTTGTTGAAGAAATTGGACATTGACTTGCATGGTGGAGACTTGCAGGTTATTTCTTGTCATGTCATTCATCATCTTATAAAACCTAGAGTAGTAAGAGTCAATTGATTCTCCATCCCTTGAAGTAAACTTGCCAAAATTCCAAAACAAGTTTGTTTTGACATCTTGTTTGTTGAGTGATTCTCCTTGTTGCAAGCGTTCAATAGCAGTCCACATTTCATGTGCTGTCGGGCATGCATCAACCGTGGAGTAAATATCATCTCCAATCCCACTTAAAACCATATAGATGGCTTCCTTCTCCGCATCATGCCAAGCACAATTTTCAGGTGTGAGATCAGCTCTTGTTTCATCACGTTCACTTGCAGGTATTGGATCAGTAGTATCTGTGGCTGCTCTTGGAGGAACTGAGATCTTCTTAAATATATATGGTCCATGAGTAATACATTTCCTCAAGGCATCACCATTAGGTCTTGTGTCAAGGTATCGTATGAAACGTGATTGCCATTGAGCATACCTACCAGATACAAGCATTGGTGGTCTCTCTTTGTTACCCGCCACCATTATGTTGTTGTTCGTCACACGATATTCGGCAGTAGAATCCATCTCAATATTCTCTGAAATGATGAAGTGAATATGGATCTTAAGTAGATTTGTTGTGATTGTTGTTGTGGTTTAAATTCCGAAAATTGCAATTTTTCTCCAGGCCGACAATAAATTCTCCAGTCCGACTAAAACGGTAGTCCAAAAATTTTGTAATCGCCAAAATTTGAAATCGAGCTAGAAATGTCCTAAAACTAGTATGGAAAAAATTTGAATTTACTTGACGGAAAAATTTTAACTCTTTTTTTTTTTTTTTTTTTTTTTTTTTTTTTGGATCTTCGTGGAAACGATATTCCGAAACTAGTCTAGATGGTGGCTAAGTCTAAAAAATACTCAAACAAAATTTAGCAAAACACATCATCGGAATAACCAATCGGAATGTTATCGGAATACCCAATCGGAATGTTATCGGAATAACCAATCGGAATGTTATCGGAATAACCAATCGGAATGTTATCGGAATAACCAATCGGAATGTTATCGGAATTCACCAATCGGAATGAGCTAATCGGAATACACCAATCGGAATGAGCTAATCGGAAAACACCAATCGGAATGCAAAATCTAAATGCCAATCGGAATAATGTTGTCCAGTCGGAATGTTGGAAGTCCAATCGGAATGTTGATCGGAATCCCAATCTGAATCAATAAACCCTTTTCAGATTACACCAATCGGAATGTATCCCCCTTTTCTCGGACAAAACTCAACCAATACGTGATTTTAAGCCAAAAAATGATCAAAAAACCCAAAAATTTTGTGTTTTTAGCCAAAGTAAATATACCAAATCACTACTACAACTATGTATAAGATGTAGATGAAGAAGTAAAGCACGGAAACAAAAAAAAAA
This sequence comes from Glebionis coronaria, assembly GCA_025667525.1. NCBI lineage: Eukaryota > Viridiplantae > Streptophyta > Magnoliopsida > Asterales > Asteraceae > Glebionis > Glebionis coronaria. Next base: position 125,473 of record JANFOE010000391.1, read on the forward strand.
TTTGAATCCGAGATGATTTATGGATTAAATCATTCGAATCAAATATAATAACACCAACCAATCACAAATCTACCCCGTGGCGATTGATACCAAATGTTGTCCCATATATTTGTGATGATTAAGAAATGGAGAGAGAAAGAAAATAGATGAAGAAGAGATGAATTCCTAGAGAGAGAAAGTAGTGAGAGAAAGTACAGAGAGAGATGATTAACTTGGTGAGATTAGATTAGAGAAAAGAATTTGTTACAAATGACCATCCACCCTCCTAACATGCTAGGAGGGTAGTATATATAGTCCACCCACATGCGGGCTTTAATGGACTATATATTGGGCCGGGCTTGACTTTTGGACTTTAATTAGTTTAAATCCAAGCCCGTGAACCACGACTAAATAACTACTTATTACAACGTTCTAATAAATATTACAATAGAAACCTATGACCGAACATTCTTGTTTGACTCAATATTTTGAGGCTAACAAGCTCTTACAACAACAATTATCAAATGAGTCCCTAGTATGAGATGACTCATACATTCAATTAGACTTCTCGGAAAGGTATTAGTGGCATGAGGCTTTTGGGTAATGGTTCCAATGACAGCCTCAAGTGCAACATTCACCCTTTGGATTTCAATTTAAGAATTGGATGACAACGAGTCAGATGACATATTTCTAGGTGGTAACGTTTTGTCAAACTCCACTCTATAAGGAAAGATCGTCATGACATCGATATCAGTTTTAATCTCGCCAATTCTTTTTCAATATCATAATCAACTAATATCTACATTCCTACGAATATCAACCATTTGTTGGGATCATAAATATCCACAACTTGGTTTAGATCTAGGATAGCTAGAATTCCTACGAGAATAGCTTCGATTAATTTACTAGGGGATTTAGGGTTTCTTGTGACAATCTACGTCGTATAAATACCTCGTATAAATATCAAAATAATCATTAACTAATCACGTAATCAAATTACATCATATGTATATATATATAATCCAAGTTATATATATATATATATTAAAATAACACTTCTCAGTCTTGGCCTTGTCGGTAACTCGGGAATTCTTCGGCACCGTTATAGTCAAAAGATTTTTAGACATTTTTAGAAAAATATTTGTAGTTAAAAGATTTTGAAATGTTTTATTCAAAACCTTGGTTTTAAAAATCTTTCGTTCTCTATAACGAGAGCTCTGGTACCAAACTGTAACACCCCCAAATTTATACAACTCAATACAGCGGAAGACTAGTTGGTGTTACGGGATAGCACATTACTCACATCATAGACAACGCATAAAAATCACGTCGTTTATTAATAAAAGCATTTCCATTCATAAATATCAAACTTACATAGGTCCCAAGTCATTGTATTAAATACAGGTTTTACAAACATTTGAATGGAAATTATAATTTAAGTGCGGGCCATGAATTCTTGTCGTCTTCCCGAGAATTACCTTCAAGTACCTGAGATAAAACATGTTAAAAGAAAAGGTCAGCGATAACGCCGAGTGAATTCATAGAGTTTAATAAACCGTCAATATAATATCGGTATAAAATCATTACCGAAAATCATTTTGTACAAATCATTTTAATAGGCCATAAAATAGCCAAAGTCATTTTATACAAATCCTTATCGAAAATCATAATATAAGCATTTGCCTTAAAAATCATTATACGAGCCAATGTCGTAAAAACATCATACAATACGTCTTACGACGTTGTATAAAGTTAAATAAAAACTGTTATATGAATATGGTTATGAAAACCAAAACACGAACATAATATCAATAGTATGACCCTGTATTGCTAGTCAGGCAATACATCGAAATTCGGAGCGTCTAGTAGTATTTCGTTAGTTCGGATTATTATAAGCCGCATGACATTGTTACCTTACTAAACCAACAACGGGTAGCTAACCCGATACTCAATTTGCCCATCTAAAGTAGCGTGTCGTCACAAAGGTCACACTATTGAAATCTTCTCATACATAAATTCGCTTACCAATCAATGTGGCACGACGGGGATCAACCGTCAAGGCGCGAACTGGGGTAGTTCACAATTCATGCTAATGGGATTTTTAGTGACATAACCTAACTTTAATAATACATTTTATTTCATCTATCGGGTCCTTTAATCATTTATCGGGTCATACAATCGGGTCATACAATTATTCGGGTTCAAATCAATAAACAAACAATCGGGACAATTTGTATCCTATTTCATAAAAACTAACATGTTATCTCCCTCGCGGGTTTATAAAACATTTCATAAAAACATTTAAAAGAGTGCGAGGCTATGAACTCACGTTGATGTGGGAAGGCGGGTTATCGGCAATTCGGACGTACGGTACGTGCTTCAATCACGGAAACCTAGACAAATAATACTCGTCTTATATATAAGTATATGAATTTTAAAAACTTTACATTAGACGGGTTTGATCGTCTAAGTTTTAATTGGCGAAAAACGATAATTTTACGGTAATAGCCGAAAAAGTCGTAAAAATCAAGTTTATAGTTTTTATTACTTATAAGTGTTATTCCACTACCATTTTTATAATTTATACACTTATTTAACCTTTTACATATTTATATAAATAAAATCCATAAGTTAGTGGGTTTTAACTTTACATTTTATACAATATAATTTTGAGTGCTTATATAATAGTAATAAACATTAATTCTCAAAATCTGATTTTTATTTTCATTTTCACCAAAACTGCCATATCTAGAGTTCTATATGGAGATAGAAGCTCAAATTTTTATCACATAAACTACATGATATGTGCTCCATTTAAATCTTCTATAGCTACTGTTGAATCATCATCTAAGTATTTTCTAAAAATCGTCCAAAACAGTGAACTCAGATTTGTACTTTAAACTTGTTTTGATCATATCTCACTCATTACAATGATTCCATTGCATGGCCAACTCTCACATGTGTACAAGACCCATAGCTTACTGTATATTAATTCTACTTCATCATTTTATCAGTTCATGACATGTTTCTTTACTGTTTTATACAGCCAACAAATTTAAATAAGATTTTAGCCTTGTTTCTTATAGTTTTCACCTTTTCAAGCATGTTTATCAACACCAAATCCACACATAACATTTTTATCATCATATAATCATCATATACATATACAATAGGAAATAAATACATGGTTACATAATCAAAATAACTAGAGGATGAGGAGGACAATCTTTATACCATCAAGTTGATGTAGGTTGTGATCAAAACATGGATTTTGATGGAGAAACTTGTGGATAACCAAGACCATCTTCAAGACCACCATTCTTCATGAAAACCTTGTGGAAAATAAGCCCCAAGACTCCATGGAAACTCCTCCTTGGATGTTATAATCACCACCAATCAATAGGGTTTCAAAAGGGCTTCAAGGTTTCTTCATTATATGTGTAGATAACACATAGTTTATGGCTAGAAATGATCAAAATTTGATCAAAATGGCATTTTAGAGAGAGAGTGGACAAAATTAGGGAGAGAAGGAGAGAGTGGTTTGCATGTATGAGTTTTGGAGAAGTGGTTTTGTGTGTGTAGTTTTGAGGTGGAGTAGTTGTAAGCTTAGCTTACATGTGAAGCTAGTTACAAGTGTTAAGACTTGTTGGTTAAGCTTGACACCTCATGGGATGAGGTGTTGCATCCTTGGCCATCCCATATGTTAGTGGGGTGGGATAAACTTGTTTTGTCCCATCCCGCTAATTTACGGGTATTCCTCGATTCTAGTTTCCTCGATTTGTGTGCCCTCGGGTCATTTTACGAAAAACGTTTTTATAAATTATGAATCAACGGCACAAAACGAATCTAATAAAAATTGTCTCATCAAAAACGGAGTTCGAAAGCGTAAATACGTAATCCTAAGGTTTCCGGTTTAGTCGTAAAGGACGTTAAAATAAAATCGTAAGTCCTAATCTCTTCTCGTAAATTTTTGAGTTTATGAACTAACACAAATTTAAAACTTCAAAATAATATTCACGGATAAATTTATTTTCTGAAATGTTGGACTGTCACCAAATACGGTGTATGTAAACGTAAGCACGTAACGTTGAATCCTCCGATTTAGACGTAGTCGACGCTACTTCAAGACGTAAATCCAAATTACTTCCCAAAAATAAGTGAGTTCATATTGTAACATTAAAATAATGTTTTCAAATAAATATTGAGAATAAAATATCGACCATAAATTGACGGATTGTCACACGCTTCAAAGTGGACATCCTTTATTCTCAATGATGGTTTCCCCAAGGACAACCTAATTCGGGACCGAGTCGAGCTAGAGAATTAGGGTTAAAAAATCAAGCATTGAATACCTAGGTCAGAAAACGTAGAGTAGATCTTAATATGTTAGGTTTAATAAGAGGGTGTTATAGTAGAGTTGAAGTGGAGGGGTGGCCTTTCTTCGTCTTTTGGTATTTGTTTCAAGGGTTGCTCTCTCTCATTTCATTTATGGATCTTATGGAGGAGGCCCGTGTATCCGGTTCACTTCGATTAGTTTTTGCTATTGTGATATTCAACCTTGTGCTTAAAATGAATTCACTGTAGTTGTCTCTTCCTTAGCTCGAGTTAAACAAAGTTATCAATGTCATAAGTGTAGGGGAGTTTAATCCAATACTCTTAAACATTGAGGACAATGTTTATCTTAAGTGTAGGGGAGACTTCTATCGAAGTGACCTTGCCTAGAACATTGTCTTGCCTTCATGATAATTGGGAAAATTGATTTTTCAAACATTTTTCAAATTTTTGATCTACTTTGGCCACAAAAAATATGCATTCATAATTTTTGCATTAATCATTTTTCATTTGCATAACATATTTGCATTGTGTATATATTTTTTTTTTTTATTTTTCATCAAAAATATATAAAAAGAAAATATATAATAAAGGATATGGTTTAACAAGTTTAGTTATCTTTGACATATTAGGCCCGCCATGAATATTTTGACTCAACCCGAGTTTGCTTATCCAAGCTTACTCTAGCGAGTATCCTTAACCATGTAGGCCTTTATTGGTTTATTGGCTAAGCATCCACGAGTCTCATTATTTGAGATTTTAAACTGTGGAGAACGAGAAATGGTAGAGTTTGAAGTAAGTGTTAAGGGCTAGATAAACCTCATATTAATTAATTATGGCTTTTATATCCCCTTTCGTAACCTTTACTTTCTTGTCAATGCATGTATATATTGTTAATAAATAATCAATAGCGGTTTTAATCGGTTTGTAGTCTCTTATGCATTTTTGACTAATCATTCGTGGTTGGTATAAGTACGTCTTAAAATTCTAAGTTAGAACGTTTTATGTATATTAGACTTACGTCATGCTTAATACTAATTAGCGGGTATTTTTCCTTTTATTCTTTTCAATTTTCTTTGTGAGGAATAAAAAAAATTAAATAAGAGCGGCTTGAAAAAAATGAGTTGCTAGAACAAAAAGAAAAAAAAATTATACAAGACTCCCAAGAGAGGTAGTGAAGTGTTAATTATAGTAGCTATTAAATTCCAATATTACTCTCACAAGGGTTGCGGGGATTTAATAGTTGATCCAATCTAATATTAACTTGACGGGTTGCGGGACTAAAGATCCAAGGTCTCAAAAAGGCGGCGGATATAAATTATTGTGTGAGTTTTATGCTTAGCGAGTGAATAGCTACTTATTAATGCCTGACATAAGGATCTTACACATAAGGCGAATGACTTATTATTTTGGGTCGGATCTATATTAATTATGGGCGGTTTTTCGAGTAATGGATAAGATGGTTACTTAGGATTAAAACCGTGCTTCCTTATTTTCAGATTTTACACTTCTTATATTTCACGCTTTAAATAATGACAAATTTGATCTCAAGCAATTTGCTCAAATAATAACCTGTCTTAGAGGCAAAATAAGTGGGGGTATAATGGTAACATAATTAATTTATATGAATAAGTCGATGCACTTTCACTTATGAATAACAATGATCTCGTTTTTAAGCTTGGTATGGGGAAAGTGAAACTTGAGGATGATAAGTGTTCATGGTACCAAAACCTTAATTAAAGTCCTTGATTTCTTTATGAGTTATTTCCATCAAAACCATTTCAAGAAAAGTCAAAAATATATAAATAGAATTGTATTCCTTGCATTGCATAGTTAAAATTAAAAATCATGCATCATGTAGTATAGTATAGTATATTAAATCATTAAATGGCCAAGGTGGATTAATTATGCGACATGTGTAATCTAGAGTTTTAAAATACTGCATTGCATGAGGCCATGACAATGGTCAAGTGGAGGGAAGTTGATAAGTGTTAAAACACTCATCATTTATAACCTTAAACCACTTAAAACATGTACAAATATATCATTTTATGCTTAATATTGTCAGAATTACGCGTGTATTTGGTGTTTGTGTGTTTTCAGGTAAAACATGTACATTTGGGACAAATACGAGCTTTTTCGAGATCTATCTGAACAAAAGACGAAGAAAAGACACAACCAAGCATTAAAGGACTAAAGTTGCCGAATTTACAAAGACTAAATGATTTCAAGTGCTAGTGGGAGCTAAAAGTTGAAAAGTGCAAAGTGAAACAAGGGTGAAAATTAAAGGACCAAATGAGAAATAATCTTATTATTAATAAAAAGAAAAAAAGAAACATTATCATATTTAGGCATATATACAGAACACGTCTTCATCCCCAAAACAAGAGAGAGAAAAGAAGCCGACGGTTTTCACTTTCAAACTTCAAGTCCAATCTATGGGAGATGAAGAGAGAGTCAAGTGAAGTTTCAAACTACAAAGATGATCATCTTTTCATCCTCTACAACATGGTAACATTTAATTTGATCAAGAATCAAAAAAGAAGAAGAAACCCCCAATTCGTGATTAGATCAAGAACGATGGCAAAGGACACGTGGAGCTTTCTGGTTGGTCAGATCACGTCATCAACCTCCTCTCAACCTCTATATAAACCTAGATTTTACCTCATTTGTGATAGGTTAGACTAAGTGTAAATTCACACACTTAGATAATTAGTTAGACTACGAGTAGCTTAGTCTAAATTTCTACAAAGTGTTTTCACATTATGTTATTTAGTTATTAAGTAGTCAACATTCTGTTAGCAATTGTAATTGAATTTCTGCCATTAATAAGATTTCATTTTTCTTTTTCAAGCTTTTCACATCCTGTTTCTTTACTGTTTCATAAGCTCACAGCTTATTAGCTTATGAAGGTTTATGATAGGGTCATCATTTTCTTTCCAAAGCTATTAGTTTAGTTTGTATCAGTTAGACTTTGAAACTAATTCATCCATTAATGGAAGCTTTTGATCTCTTTCTCTCTGTCAAATCTGTTAAAAAAAGTTAGTAAAGTTGGTTACAATTCAAGTCAGTTTAGAATTTGTTAGAAAATCAGTTAATTCAGTTGTTTAGTTTCTTTTAATGAAAATTCATGTTTTTCAAATCATTCATTACTGTTCATTTAGCATTTAAATCTTACAAGCTAGTTGTTTCAATATTACTAATGGAGTTGATTTCAGTGTTAGAAGCTTTTCAGTTCAAAGTTTTTGATCAGATAGTATTTTAGAGTAATAAGCTCTTATAAAACAGTCTTAGCTGTTCAAATTCAGAGATCATTATCTTGAAATCTGTAAGTTTTGATTCTGCAAGAGATAAATAGAGATAATAAGATTCCAAAAAGTTCAATTCAGTTAGGAGATTTGTGTAGATCAATTTTGCAAGAATTCTGTTTTGCAGGTGTTCATATTTGCATGTTTATAAAGATGAAGTAAGGTCGTTGATGTTTTATGTTCAGTCAGTGTAGTGTTCGTTTGCTACAAGCCAACTCAGCGCCGAGCTTCGCCTACAATGGAGGCGTGATTCAGATGGTTAAGCACTAACTCAATTTCTGCGAATCTGTAGCTTAGCTTGATTTTGTTAGCATAAGATTAGTTTTGCCTGCATATTGATACTTGAGATTTGTTCTTGATTGTGTTTGGTCGTTGTGCATAATTGCTTTTTGTTCTCTGCAGTAGCATTCTCAGCGTGTTTGAATATTCTAGCATTTAGTTCTTTTACTGTGTTTGGGACAGTTAGTTTCGATGTGCATTCGCTGAGATTTGTAGCCTGTTTGGATTAGATGAACTTTGGTAGCTTATTAATTTCATAGCATATTATATCAGTAGATTTGAATTAGTAAAAAAAGCTACAGATAGGCTGGTTAAATAGTGTTCAAGTTTAGAGGACTTTTGGTTATAGGTTTGTGTTATCAAAGTTAGGACAAGGTACATAGTATGTTCATTACTTGATCTGAATTTGTTAGTGATAAGTTGTTGTAGAAATTTTAGAATATCAATTTATTGAACTTTCTTATAAGTCAGCTAAAAATAAGTTTAGTCAGCCAAGTAATGGTGTTAGAAATCTCAAAAATGATTACTGTGGAAATGTTTTAATTCATAAGTTTGATTTTTGATAATTAAATTGATAATGAGTAAATAGGAAATGAGCTTTGTGATAAGGATTTTGTTGTGAGAAAATAATAATGACAATTGGTAGTTGTTTAGGATCGAACATAAAACCTGATTGTTAAACACTTTGTAAAACTTTTAGCTGAAATACATTCTTAGTCCCTGCTTTTGTATCCTTATGTTACAGTTACAGTTACAGTTACAGTCCATATATTAGTTAGTCAGTTAATGATCGTTAGACTTTGTATGATTGTTAGTTACTAGTCATTGGTCTGATATGGTCCAACATAACATATTAGCTACTTGTACGTCAAAACGAACTGAATCAAAAACCGAACATGAGAAAAAGATTGAACATCTGAATACGTCCGGTCCATGATTCATCATGCTCGTCAAACGACAAACGTTAGTTACCAATCACTAGTCGCTCCGCACACATATTCACTAAAGAAGAAAATACGAAAAGCAAAAAGGCGGTCTCCTAAAACCAATGCAAAACGGATCTGACAGAAAACCCATTTGGCTAAAACACCAAGGATCAACCTAAAACGTGTTTGGTCTGGTTCATCGGTCAAGTATGGTCCAACAAAACATATTGGCCGGCTGTGCATAACACCAAACATGAGAAAAAAGGTGAACATCCAAATACGTCCGGTCCATGATCTATCACGCTCGTCAAATGTTAAACGTTACTCACCAGTCGCTCCAGATACTTTACTCAAAGGGCAGTTTGGTAATGCCTCAACAAACAAGTTGGCCAAAACGTCAATGGACCAAAATGTATTCGGTCCGATTCATCGGTTTGGTATGGTCCAACATAACATATTAGCATTATACGTCAAAACGAACCCAATCAAAAGCCGAACATGAGAAAAAGATTGAACATCTAAATACATCCGGTCCATGATCTATCACGCTCGTCGAACGTTAAGCGTTAGTTACCAGTCACTCCGAACACCGTACCTAGAAAGTAAAAAAACCCAAAAAGCAAAAGGGTAGTTTGGTATAACCTCACTAAACAAGTCGGCCAAAACGTCAATGGACCAAAATGTATTCGGTCCGATTCATCGGTTTGGTATGGTCCAACATAACATATTAGCCAATTATACGTCAAAACGAACCGAATCAAAAACCGAACATGAGAAAAAGATTGAACATCTAAATACGTTCTGTCCATGATCTATCACGCTCGTCAAGCGACAAATGTTAATTACCAGTCGCTCGGATCGATGTACCCGTAAAATAAAAAAACCCAAAAAGCAAAGGGGAAATTTAGTAATACCTCACTATACACGTTGGCCAAAACGTCAATGGACCAAAATGTATCTGATCCGCTTCCTAGTCTACATAAGATATAAGCATGTTCGACGTCAGAGCAAACCGAATCAAAAACTAAACACGAGCAAATAGATGAACATCTAAATAGATATTCAGCCCATGATCCATTATGCTCGTCAAACGTTAAACATTAGTTACTAGTCGTTCTAGAAACGTTAGTTACTAGTCATTGGTATGATATGGTCCAACGTAACATATTAGCTAATCGTACGTCAAGACGAACCGAATCAAAAACCGAACATGAGAAAAAGATTGAACATTTAAATACATCTGGTCCATGATCTATCACGCTCGTCAAACGACAAACGTTAGTTACCAATCACTAGTCGCTCCGCACACATATTCACCAAATAAGAAAATCTGAAAAGCAAAAAGGCGGTCTCCTAAAACCAATGCAAAAGGATCGGACTGAAAACCCAGTTGGCAAAAACGCCAAAAATCAAACTAAAATATGTTCGGTCTGGTTCATCGGTCTGGTATGGTCCAACATAACATATTAGCCAAATGAATGTCAAAGAAAACCGAATCCAAAACCAAACATGAGAAGAAAAGCTGAACATCTAAATACGTTCTATCCATGATCCATGCCTTCCTTCATAACACTAGTCAACTTGCGTACCTGGAAGGAGCTGACACTCGTCGTTAGTTACTAGTCGCCCGAACACCGTATCCACAAAAGGAAAACATGATCGACCTTATATTTAAATGCTAAAACGTTAATTACTAGTCTCTCCAGGTCAAAAACCAAAAACCCAGTTGGTTGTTCAAACCACCAAATATGAAACCAAAATGTGTCTCGTCCAGTTCCCAGTCTACATAACATATTTGGCTGGTTGTACGTCAAAACGAACCGAATCAAAAACCGAACATGAGAAAAAGATTGAACATCTAAATACATCCGGTCCATGATCTATCACGCTCGTTAGACGACAAACGTTAGTTACCAATCACTAGTCGCTCCGCACACATATTCACCAAAGAAGAAAATCTGAAAAGCAAAAAGGCGGTCTCCTAAAACCAATGCAAAACGGATCGGACTGAAAACCCAGTTGGCAAAAACGCCAAAAATCAAACTAAAATATGTTCGGTCTGGTTCATCGGTCTGGTATGGTCCAACATAACATATTAGCCAATTGAATGTCAGAGCAAACCGATTCGAAAACCAAACATGAGAAGAAAAGGTGAACATCTAAATACGTTCTATCCAAGATCCATTCCTTCCTTCATAACACTAGTCAACTTGCGTACCTGGAAGGAGCTGACACTCGTCGTTAGTTACTAGTCGCCCGAACACCGTATCCACAAAAGGAAAACATGATCGACCTTATATTTAAATGCTAAAACGTTAATTATTAGTCTCTCTAGGTCAAAAACCGAAAACCCAGTTGGTTGGTAAAACCACCAAATATGAAACCAAAATGTGTCTCGTCCAGTTCCCAGTCTACATAACATATTTGGCTGGTTGTACGTCAAAACGAAGCGAATCAAAAACCGAACATGAGAAAAAGATTGAACATCTAAATACATCCGGTCCATGATCTATCACGCTCGTCAAACGACAAACGTTAGTTACCAATCACTAGTCGCACCACACACATATTCACCAAAGAAGAAAATCTGAAAAGCAAAAAGGCGGTCTCCTAAAACCAATGCAAAACGGATCGGACTAAAAACCTAGTTGGCAAAAACGCCAAAAATCAAACTAAAATATGTTCGGTGTGGTTCATCGGTCTGGTATGGTCCAACATAACATATTAGCCAGTTGAATTTCAGAGCAAACCGAATCGAAAACCAAACATGAGAAGAAAAGGTGAACATCTAAATACGTTATATCCATGATCCATGCCTTCCTTTCATAACACTAGTCAACTTGCGTACTTGGAAGGAGGTAGTTACTATTCGCCCATACACCGTATCCACAAAAGGATAACGTGATCGGCCTTATCTTTAAATGCTAAAACGTTAATTACTAGTCTCTCCAGGTCAAAAACCGAAAACCCAGTTGGTTGGTCAAACCACCAAATACGAAACCAAAATGTGTCCGATCCGATTTCCGGGTCTACATAACATATTAGCCGGTTGGACGTCAAACGAACCGAATCAAAAACCAAACATGACAAAAAGATTGAACATCTCAATACATCCGGTCCATGATCCATCACGCTCGTCAAACGTCAAATGTTAATTACCAGTCGCTCGGATCACCGTACCCGTAAAATAAAAAAAACCCAAAAAGCAAAAGGACAGTTTAGTAAAACCACACCAAACAACTTGGCCAAAACGTCAATGGACCAAAATGTATTTGATCCGCTTCCTAGTCTACATAAGATATAAGCCTGTTCGACGTCAGAGCAAACCGAATCAAAAACCAAACACGAGCAAATGGATGAACATCTAAATAGAGATTCGGTCCATGATCCATTATGCTCGTCAAACGTTAAGCGTTAGTTACTAGTCGTTCTAGAAACGTTAGTTACTAGTCATTGGTCTGATATGGTCCAACATAACATATTAGCTAATTATACGTCAAAACGAACCGAATCAAAAACCAAACATGAGAAAAAGATTAAACATCTAGATATGTCCGGTCCATGATCTATCACGCTCGTCAAACGACAAACGTTAGTTACTAGTCGCTCGGATCGCCGTACCCGTAAAATAAAAAAAAACCCAAAAAGCAAAGGGGCAGTTTAGTAAAACCTCACCAAACAAGTTGGCCAAAACGTCAATGGACCAAAATGTATCTGGTCCACTTCCTAGTCTACATAAGATATAAGCCTGTTCGACGTCAGAGCAAACCGAATCAAAAACCAAACACGAGCAAATGAATGAACATCTAAATATATATTCAGTCTATGTTCCATTATGCTCGTCAAACGTTAAACGTTAGTTACTAGTCGTTCTAGAAACGTTAGTTACTAGTCATTGGTCTGATATGGTCCAACATAACATATTAGCTAATTGTACGTCAAAACGAACCGGATCAAAAACGGAACATGACAAAAAGGTTGAACATCTCAATACATCCGGTCCATGATCCATCACGCTCGTCAAACGATAAACATTAGTTACCAATCACTAGTCGCTCCGCACACATATTCACAAAAGAAGAAAATACGAAAAGCAAAAAGCAAAAAGGAGGTCTCCTAAAACCAATGCAAAACAGATCGGACTGAAAACCCAGTTGGCAAAAACGCTAAAAATCAAACTAAAATATGTTCAGTCTGGTTCATCGGTTTGGTATGGTCCAACATAACATATTAGCCAATTGAATGTTAGAGCAAACCGAATCCAAAACCAAACATGAGAAGAAAAGGCGAACATCTAAATACGTTCTATCCATGATCCATGCCTTCCTTCATAACACTAGTCAACTTGCGTACCTGGAAGGAGCTGATACTCGTCGTTAATTACTAGTCGCCCGGACACCGTATCCACAAAAGGATAACGTGATCAACCTTATCTTTAAATGCTAAAACGTTAATTACTAGTCTATCCAGGTCAAAAACCGAAAACCCAGTTGGTTGGTCAAACCACCAAATATGAAACCAAAATGTGTCCGATCCGATTTTCGGTCTACATAACATATGTTGTCCCTAATATATGAATGATATAAGACGAATTATTAAGAAAGAAAGGTAGAAATGAGAAGAATTCTAGAGAGAGAAAGTAGTGAGAGAAAGTGAGAGAGAAATGGTTGGAACTAGGTGAATGTTAGATTAAAGAATGAGAATACAAATGAACCAACCAACCACCCTCCTAACATGCTAGGAGGGTAGTATATATAGTCCACCCACATGCGGGCTTTAATGGACTATATATTGGGCCGGGCTTGTATTTTGGACTTTAATTAGTTTAAATCCAAGCCCGTGAATCACGACTAAATAACTAATTATTACAACGTTCTAATAAATATTACAATAGAAACCTATGACCGAACATTCTTGTTTGACTCAATATTTTAAGGCTAACAATCTCCCCCAATGTGAGGTCATTCCTCTTTGATATTTGGATTCCAATGGAGATTTATGAATTTCGTCATAAATGAGTCTTGAACGTGTAACAGTAGTTTTGTTCCTTCATGCTGTGATCTTTGAGCCTTTGTCGTTGTCTTTCGACTTTGTCTTTAAGTCTTGAGATATTCAAATCATCCTTGACTTGTCATTGCCATCTTGCGATCTTGTGTCTTTGTCCACATGCTCACACTATCAATTGTTGGATAAGTCTTTGGGCATGAATATGTGGTTGTGAATCTTTGACTTTGATGAGTACACCGCGACGCCACCTTCTCGAGACAAAACATAGACACGGACTGAATGGCTTTGACATTCGTCCTAAATCGGTAGCGTTTTACCTCCGGTCGGTGAAGACCGTTATACGATATTAAATATCGTACCTGTGATCAGGTAGATTCAATTAAGAATCTCCTTGACAGGGTTTCGCGACAGTACTAGCCGTTCTCTTTACTCGACCGTCTCAAAGCAAGACTGCGAACATAAAGAGTGAATCAATTGGATAAATATCCGCTTGATTAAAGTCGTCAATTCAAGTTCCTGGAACAAGTTTGATTCATAAAGAATCTTACCATTGTTGCTTTCCAGTTGACACAAGTTTGATTCATAAGAATCTCACAAGTTACCTACCGTAGCGCTGTTTGATGTTGACGCTAGAAGGATTTCCATTCGTCACTGTGAATATTAATAAATATCACTCTGAATGTTCTGGCAAGACCATAAAGATATTGCGTAGAAACCTGAAACGAGTTTGAATCAATTCAGAATCAAACCACTGTTGCTTTTCAGTTTTACATATGTTCAATTCATAAAGAATCTTGCATATGACCTACCGCAGTGCTGTTTGATGTTAACACTGGAAGGATTTCCACTCATCATTGTGAATACTAAGTAGTATCACTCTGAGTGTTCTAGCAATATCACAAGGATATAGCGTAGGACTCTCTTGATCTTCATCCGTGTGTCCTAACGAGATTTGATGGATCTCTTGGCTCTAGACTCGATTTGTGCACTTTTAGTGGTCGGAAGCTGGAGCAGATGCCACCTATTCAATATCAACAATCTCGGAGTGAGAAAGGCAATAGAAGTCGTGTTGATCTCCGTGACAATAAAACAAACTTCTTTTGAGAGAAGCCTGAGTAGCTAGGAAAGGGTTGTGCTTCACATCACTGGGTCCATGATGAGTTTGTCTTCATGATGAGTTGACCCGGTTTCTGCCTAAGTTGTATGGAGGGCTTCTTTCTTTAGACCCTTTATCCTTACATTTCTTTTTCATTCTTCAACCCCTTCAATGCTTACCAAGACATCATTACTAGCACCTTGTTGTGATTGTTCCAGTGCTAGCATCAGTACTTAGTCGGCATTCAGCTACGTTCACATTCTACTCCGTCTTTCCTAAGGACTTCTAATAATCTATTGGATTGTCCCTTGGAAGATCCCTCCGGTTCTGGTTGGATCATAGGACTTAAACCTAACCACCCTTTTGACACCAATAACGTCGTGAATTAGAGATGTTGTGGGTATTTGATCGTAACCATGAAAAACCACTTTAAATTCTAACAAAGTGTTTGAAAAACATTTAACACCTTGCTAGTTTTGTCGTTTCAGAAAAGCTCCCCCTTCACATGTGCATCGATAATCGAAAGTGTTTCGCACATGTAGGTAAGAGTTAAAGTGCTTGAGTCTTATATATGATCACATTTTAATCACATTTTCTCCCCCTATCTCTAATATATAAAATCTTTTGATATTAGAGATACCAAATTTGATTAAAATATATTTTGAAAAATAGTCTTGAAAATCTTCGGGAGAAAGATGTGTTAATCTTTTGCATGAAGTTGAATTGCTCCCCCTCAAAAATTGATCCAATGGAATTGTCATTACGAGGATTTGATCCACATTAAACTTTTGAGGATAGGAGTTGTTGAACACACAATTTTTGAAAGATTTTGAATATCATTGAGAAATTCTTGAAAAAATTGTGTTCAACGCTTTTTGAAAAATCAATTCTTTTTGACGAAAAGGTTTTTCTAAAGCATAAACTTGAGTTCATAGACTTTGAATGTCTTGACGAATCCACTCAAGTGTAAGAAGATTTAACTTCTTTTGCTAAGGGTAAGAGTACAAAAGCGTACACTCCCCCGTGAATTTAGATCCGGGTTGCAATCTGAAAGTGATTACAAGCCATTGTGTTGAGCTCAAAACGTTGAATGTTTTGTGACAAGCTCAACCCGTGATAGATTGCTCTACCCGTTTGTTAGGATATGGTATCTTTAAAGATACACTTTCCTTTATTTGAGGTCCGAGTTACAGTCTGACATTTAACTGTAAGTCGTTTACATGAGCTTAAAACCTTTGAATGTTTTTAATGAGAGCTCATGACCGAGAAAATTTATTTTCCCGTTGTTAAGGATAAGTTATCATTCGTGATCAACTTTCCTTTCTTGGAAGTACGAGTCACAATCTGAGGTAATTGTAAATCATTGAAATGACATGTTTTGAAAAATATTTACAACTTTCATTCGAGCTTTATGTACACACCCGTGTCGTTATTGAGCGACATTTCTAGGTACGTCCATATTATCGATACTGAAAGACATGTCGAGAGGAATATTTTTGGTGTTTTGAAAGTTTTTCCATTTTTTAATTTGTTTTTCTATGGATATTTACATTTTATTATATTTTTGTGTTTTCTCAAGTTTTTCGAAAATAATCCAAAAAAGACTTTTGTACAGCAGAAGAAGGTGATATAGAATGTACAGAATTGGAACCCTTTGAAGAAGGAGAAGTGGGTTCAGAATCCGCTGTTGTACCTGCAATCACAGAAGAAGAATTTGCACAAATACTAGAATTAGGAGTAACAAATTCCTTTTCAGCGTGTAGAACAGTAGCATTAGTGCTGGTGCAGGTGTCATCACTCTTCTCTATTGGAATCCACTTAAGACCAACTTCCGTGAAGATCCGACCCGTTGGTTTCCACTGAAGACTAGATTTAGGAGTAGCTTTCTCTTGCACAGCGGAAGACTTTTTTTGAGAGAAACTATGTCCTTTTTGAATCCACGTTTCAGATTTGGTGTGGTTGCTTTTCGTTGCGACGGGTTTGTATCTCCTTGTTGTCTTATGGGATTCTGTATTCGATCTCTGTTCAAAGGAACGAGATTTGGCCTCATAGAGGTATTGCAAAATGCAATGGTCATGATTTCCATTGTGAATGCCCTTTTTGCAAGTGGGACATACAGGGAATTTGGGATTCACGAAAGTACTTGTATTCCTTTGTTTTCCAAATCGTTCAGGCGTAGTGTTTGAAGCACGACTATTCATGGATGGTCTCCAAGTCCTAGATTGCTGAAGAGGGATCCTAGGTTTTGGTTGACGACCATTATGAGTGTGTTGAACTCTAGCGGGATTTGGTGAACTAGGTTTTGAATACACGGGTTTGTCTTTCTGAATCTTCCCTGTGTGTTTAGCATCCTCTAGGTTGTTGGTATGAACAAGGTCATTTGAACCTACAGATTCCTTTGTTGACGCGAATGTCACACGTTTTGGAGGAGTCCTAGAAGTGCTAGGTGCATTCACATGGTTGGGTTTAGCAACAGTGTGCTTTCTAAATGGAGGAACATAGGGTGATATGGATGGTTTTGGAACACTTGGTTGCACATCAGTCTTAGGGGGTAACCTAGATTTCATATGAGAAGAATTGGAAAACGGAGTTGGTTTTCCTAAGATAGACGGCTTTGGATCCTTGTAGGCATTGGGTTGTCGAACAACAGGTTTCACAACTTTAGGTTCCACAACTTTCCCACCCATTTTAGCAACGAGTTTTTGCAACTCTGCTATTGCTCTGTCCCTGTCTTGTAATTGAGCTTTCAACCCTTGAATTTCCAAATTCTGTTCATTCATTTCTCGAAATGTTTGGGAAAGTTTTTCTTGCAATTTATTATCATGTGGAAAACGACCAACGTCTTTTTGCAAAGCAAGTTCAAGAGAATGACAATGTTTTTGAAGGAAATCAGTTTTGTGTTGAAGTAACTCAAAAGCCTTTTTGTCAACATTTTCTTTACGTTTCGAAAGCTCAATTTCAAGACGTTCACATTCTTTGCTCTTATCAAGATATTGGCATGCAACTTCAGAATATTCATCAATATCAGCACAAGATGTAAAATAAGCACATATAATATCTTTAGAAACGCATTCTTGCAAGAGTAAATCATATTCATCAGAAAAAGCGGACTTGTCCATTTGAAGATCATCAATTGCTTTCTCAAGAGACTCAACATATTGTAAATCATCAAACATTTCAGACCGAATTAAGCTTTCGAATTTAAGAACATTTTCTTTTAGTGTGGCCGCGTTCGGTATTAAGATTTGTTTGACAAGCACAGTTATGTCTTGAGGAATTGGTTTCTTCCACTCGTCATTTTGTCGTTGTTTCTAATCATTATCAATAATGGAATTAATATTATCTATGTAATGAGTAAGAAACCCAAATATCTGCCTACTCTTGCTTTTAGAAGCATCTAGGGGCAAGTAGTTGATGAACTTAGAAACGTTTGTTTTCTTAGTGGCAAACGTTTTCTTCCATTGAATTCTCTTTTGCCTGCATTCTAAAAATACTTCCTCACGAGATTTCTGAGTTTGTTTGGTGAACAAACCATAAAGACTATTCTCATAAGCATAATTATATGGTTTCACAAACTCCTTATTAACTGATGGTTGACTCTCATCATCCCAAAGGGCAGTCTCGTTACTATCAAGCTTAGCAAGAGGGCATGCAGGATCGGTCCATTCGGACTCATCCAGATAAAGACGCGGGTTCGCAGCTTGAGCTTTGGCAAGGTACTCGGGACTTGCGAAGCTTGCTTGACCCTTAAACATCGATGGAGGTGCTAGCATTCTTACGGATTGAATAGAATCATGCGTTTTATAAACAACGTTCTTCAAAAAGTCGACTTGTGCTTCTAATTTCGTAACCTTTTCAGTTTCTTTATCATATCTACTTTTGAAGTCTTGTTTTAACGCATCTACCTCTTGTTTCTTATCCTCAAGAATTTTAGCAGAATCAGTAGTGGTCATAGAGAGCTTTTGTTCAAGTTCATTTGCTTTGGTATTGGCAAGGTACGTTTTTTGACGTTCATCCATTAAGAAAACATTATACTGACGCTTCTCTTTAGCTAATAACTCCAGAGTTGTATTATATTTGTTTTCAAAATCGTCCTTTTGACTTTTTAACGCACTTCCCTTGTACCCCTCAAGCTCTTTGGTCTTTTGAAGAAGCTCAGCCCTATTGCTTTCAAGGGTCTCATTAGATTTAATTAGAGCGGCTTTGCATTCTTCAAAGTTTTGAGTGAGCGCTGCGTTTGCCTTCTTTAATTGCTTTTGACTCTTTCTAGTTTCATTGACATCTTTTTGTAAACTAGCAATTAAATTAGCAAGCGCGACACGCTCCTCATCATCATACTCATTTGCATGTTGATCATTGTCAGAGGATTTATTGCACGTGTCTAATGGATCAGGTATGGTATTGCTATCAACCTTTTCCGTTATACATGTGGGAATAATGGTATGAGTTTGATCACTATGCTCATGCGTATTAGCATTTCCAAACACATTATATTCATCATAGTGTACCTCTTCCAATGGCTCAGAATCGAAAACAGGACCATTATCATAGGAAGGTGTATTGCTGATGACATTCTCAGAGTCGATGTGTTGTGTGTCAGAGCTGCTGTTGTCTGTCCCTGAGCTGTTATGTTCATTCTGCTCACCATGCGTTGTTTTCCCTGTTTTGTAGCTGTCAGTTGCATTACTCGATATTGTCTTGTTACTTACAGTTGAGACTGGACTCGTATCCACTCCATGAATCTTTGCAACCGTGCATTCTTGCATTTTCAGCCTTTTGTCATTCATCTTCTTGATCATGTCTTTTGCATGAAGTAGGCGTTCATCCAAAAGTCTTTCAATTGATTCCATGTTTCCAAAAATCAAGTCTCTGAATGATTTTGCTTCCATTGTAGTGTAGTCTTTGAAGTGTTGATTTGCATCTCGAACTTCGGACTCAAAATTGGGATTCTTGAATAGCTTTGAAGCAAAGAATGGTTGAAACGGTGTTCTGAGTGTTTTGAAGGCTTTCTTGGAATTTGTCTCATGGAGGTTTTTGTTGAGTAATTCATTCTCAAGATTCTTCAAGTGGTCTCTTAAGTCATAAGTGAACGTGCGATGATCATTTCCGAAAAAGGAATGAAAAGCACGCATATACAAAGGATTGTACGAGAAGGTCTCTCTTTCCAGACGTTTTAGATTCGTTTTAAGATCACTGAAAGCTTGCATACAACGTTGTTTAAGGACTTGTTCTTGTAGTTGCATCTCTCGTTCTTCTCTGTCTGAACACGCATTGCTCGTTTCCATGATGATGGTTTCTCAGTTGATGAAGTGAAAATGGATCTTAAGTAGATGTGTTGTGATTGGTTTGTGGTTTGAATTTCGAAAATTCCAATTTTTTTTCCCAGTCCGACAGTAAATTCCTCAGTCCGACAAAACGGTAAACTGAAAATTTTGTCTTACCAAATTTTGAAATCAAGTCCGAAATAGCCAAAAACTAATAGGGAAAAAATTTGAAAAGATAAAAATTTTGACAAAAATAAAACCTAAAAATGGCCTAAAAATTTGAATTTTGGTCCGAAAATTTGAATTTTTGGTCGAAAAATTTTTCGCATCGCCAAAATTTTTCGCATCGCCTAAAAATGGTCTAGGAAAAAATAAATTTTAAAATGGTTTTCCCGCCAAAAAACTCTTTTTTTTTTTTTTTTTTTTTTTTTTTTTATCTTCGTGTAAACGATATTACGAAACTAGTCTAGATGGTGGCTAAGTCGAAAAAATACTCGAACAAAATTTAGCTAAACATGTCATCGGAATGTGCCATCGGAATGTGCCATCGGAATGTCCATCGGAATGTCCATCGGAATGTGGCTTAGATCGCAATGCACTGTCGGAATCCCAGATCGCAATGTACTGTCGTAAACCCAGATCGCAATGTTCAGATCGGAATGTCCAGATCGGAATGTGTCTAAAACAAATTTGGCAGAGTAACGACTCAAAAGTTCCTTGAAACCGTCGGAATCCCAGATCGCAATGTACGATCGGAATGTCCAGATCGGAATAAGGTATCGGAATCCTTAGATCGCAAAGTGGAACCAGTTGGTTATTGCGATCAAACCCTCTTTTGTACTTTCTGATGGGTACCTTTGCTAGAATTTCGGAAAGATGAAAAACCAAGGATTTTTGAACGTTTGATCCAAGAAAGTTTGTGTTTTTAACCAAAAACCAAGATATCCAAGTCACAATGGCACGAATCAAGAAGGTATACGAATAGAAAAACACTAAAAAACAAGAAAAATCTTGAATTCGTGGAAGAAATATGGATCAAATCAAACGGATCATATGAAAACACAACAACCAATCACAATACTACCCCATGGCGATTGATACCAATTGTTGTCCCTAATATATGAATGATATAAGACGAATTATTAAGAAAGAAAGGTAGAAATGAGAAGAATTCTAGAGAGAGAAAGTAGTGAGAGAAAGTGAGAGAGAAATGGTTGGAACTAGGTGAATGTTAGATTAAAGAATGAGAATACAAATGAACCAACCAACCACCCTCCTAACATGCTAGGAGGGTAGTATATATAGTCCACCCACATGCGGGCTTTAATGGACTATATATTGGGCCGGGCTTGTATTTTGGACTTTAATTAGTTTAAATCCAAGCCCGTGAATCACGACTAAATAACTACTTATTACAACGTTCTAATAAATATTACAATAGAAACCTATGACCGAACATTCTTGTTTGACTCAATATTTTGAGGCTAACAACATATTAGCCGGTTGGACGTCATAACGAACCGAATCAAAAACCGAACATGATAAAAAGGTTGAACATCTAAATACATCCGGTCTATGATCCACTATGCTCGTCAAACGTCAAACGTTAGTTACTAGTCATTATAGAAACGTTAGTTACTAGTCATTGGTCTGATATGGTCCAACATAACATATTAGCCAATTATACGTCAAAACGAACCAAATCAAAAACCGAACTTGACAAAAAGATTGAACATCTAAATACGTCCGGTCCATGACCCATTCTGCTCGTCAAACGTTAAACGTTAGTTACTAGTCATTGGACTGATACGGTCCAACATAACATATTAGCCAATTGTACATCAAAACGAACCAAATCAAAAACCGAACATGAGAAAAAGTGCGAACATCTCAATACGTCCGGTCCATGACCCATTATGCTCGTCAAACGTTAAACATTAGTTACCAGTCATTGGTCTGATATGGTCCAACATAACATATTAGCCAATCGTACGTCAAAACGAACCGAATCAAAAAACGAACATGACAAAATGATTGAACATCTCAATACGTCCGGTCCATGACTCATTCTGCTCGTCAAACGTTAAACATTAGTTACCAGTCATTGGTCTGATATGGTCCAACATAACATATTAGCCAATTATACGTTAAAACGAATCGAATCAAAAACCGAACATGAGAAAAAGGTGAACATCTAAATACGTCCGGTCCATGATCCATCACGCTCATCAAACGCTAAACGTTAGTTACCAGTCGCTCGGATCGCCGTACCCGTAAAATAAAAAACCCTAAAAAGCAAAGGGGCAGTTAAGTAAAACCACACCAAACAACTTGGCCAAAACGTCAATGGACCAAAACGTATCTGATCCGCTTCCTAGTCTACATAAGATATAAGCCTGTTCGACGTTAGAGCAAACCGAATCAAAAACCAAACACGAGCAAATGGATGAACATCTAAATAGATATTCGGTCCATGATCCATTATGCTCGTCAAACGTTAAACACTAGTCATTGGTCTGATATGGTCCAACATAACATATTAGCTAATTGTACGTCAAAACGAACCGAATAAAAAACGGAACATGACAAAAAGGTTGAACATCTCAATACATCCGGTCCATGATCCATCACGCCCGTCAGACGATAAACGTTAGTTACCAATCAATAGTCGCTCCGCACACATATTCACCAAAGAAGAAAATACGAAAAGCAAAAAGGCGGTCTCCTAAAACCAATGCAAAACAGAGCGGACTGAAAACCCAGTTGGCAAAAACGCCAAAAATCAAACTAAAATATGTTCAGTCTGGTTCATCGGTCTGGTATGGTCCAACATAACATATTATCCAATTGAATGTCAGAGCAAACCGAATCCAAAACCAAACATGAGAAGAAAAGGTGAACATCTAAATACGTTCTATCCATGATTCCTTCATAACACTAGTCAACTTGCGTACCTGGAAGGAGGTGACACTCGTCGTTAGTTACTAGTCGCTTTAGACACCGCATCCACACAAAAGGAAAACGTAATCAACTTTAACTTTAAACGCTAAAACGTTAGTTACTAGTCTCTCTAGTTCAAAAACCGAAAACCTAGTTGGTTGGTCAAACCACCAAATATGAAACCAAAATGTATCCGATCCGCTTCCCACTCTACATAACATATTAGCCGGTTGGACGTCAGAGCAAACCGAATCAAAATCAATGAACATCCAAATACATTCGGTCCATGATCTATTATGCTCATCAAACGTTAAACGTTAGTCACTAATTGGTTCACACACACAATTTCCACAAAGGTAACTGTAAAGCAAAAAAGGCAGTCTCCTAAAATCAATGCAAGAAAGACCAGACCAAAAACCTAGTGGGTCGGTCAAACCACCGAAAACGAAACCGAAAT
This sequence comes from Glebionis coronaria, assembly GCA_025667525.1. NCBI lineage: Eukaryota > Viridiplantae > Streptophyta > Magnoliopsida > Asterales > Asteraceae > Glebionis > Glebionis coronaria. The sequence goes on from JANFOE010000391.1 coordinate 149,061, forward strand.
GCATCCGATCCGCTTCCCAGTCTACATAACATATTAACCGGTTGGACGTCATAACAAACCGAATCAAAAACCATGAGCATCCAAATACGTTCGATCCATGATCCGTTACGCTCGTCAAACGCTAAACGTTAGTTACCAGTCGCTCGGATCGCTGTACCCGTAAAATAAAAAAACCCAAACACCAAAGGGGGGCAGTTTGGTAAAACCTCAAGAAACAAAACAAAACCAGATCATCTTCTTCTTCTTCTTCATCGTCTTCTTCAACCTCCATTTTTTCCCCTATTTTCATAACCCCAAAACTTAACAAAAAATCACACAAAATCAATCAAAACTGTAGATCCAACATTAAATCAATAGTAAACAATCGATGATTAGGTTGTGTTAATGATCCGTAATCATCGGAGATCGCATTCAAAGCTTCGTAAATTTAGGTACTTTTTTTTTTTTATTTTTTTTTGGGTTTTTTAGTATTGCATTTTGATGTTGAACAATACCCAGATTCCAGAATTTTATTTTTGTTACTTAATTTTGTGTAATTTGTGTTTATGTGTGATTCTACTTAGTGTTTTTATTTTTTTTTGGTTTTTTAGTGTTGGATTTTGATGTTGAGCAATACCCAGATTCCAGAATTTTATTTTTGTTACTTGGTTTTGTTTAATTTGAGTTACTTTAGTGTTGCGTTGTCGAGCTTTTAGGCGGCGCGATATAATTATGTGATAGTTAGGATTTAGGTAGTACTATTATGTGCGGTATTAGTAATGATCTGTAATAATCGGAGGTTGCATTCAAACCTTCGTAAATTTAGGTAACTTTTTTTTTTTTTTTGGTTTTTTAGTATTGCATTTTGATGTTGAGCAATACCCAGATTCCAAAATTTGATTTTTATGACTTGGTTTTATGTAATTTGAGTTACTTTAGTGTCATTTAGGCGGCGCGATATAGTTATGTGCTAGTTAGGTATCCTATGTTGTTGAGAGTCGATATTTAAGTGCTAGTTAGGATTTAGGCCACACGATATAGTTATGTGCTAGTTAGGATTTAGGTAGTACTTTTATGCGCGGTATTGTTCAGAAGTAATGATCTGTAATAATTAGAGGCCACATTCAAAGCTTCGTAAATTTAGGTACTTTTTTTTAATTTTTTTGTTTTGTTTTTTAGTATTGCATTTTGACGTTGAGCAATACCCAGATTCCAGAATTTTATTTTTGTTACTTGGTTTTGTGTAATTTGTGTTTATGTGTGATTCTAGTTGATTTTTTTATTTTTTATTTTTGGTTTTTAGTATTGGGATTTTGATGTTGAGCAATACCCAGTTGTCAAAATTTGATTTTTTTTACTTGGTTTTGTGTAAGTTGAGTTACTTTAGTGTTGTGTTATCGAGCGTTTAGGCCGCGATATAATTATATGCTAGTTATGTTTCCTATGCTGTTCACAGGTGATGCGAAATGTAGCTTTTAGCGTTCCACAGGTCTAAGCGTTTAGGTGTAATTTGAGTTACTTTAGTGTCATTTGGGCGGCGCGATACAATTATGTGCTAGTTAGGATTTAGGAAGTACTTTTATGCGCGGTAATGTGTATGGCGATATTATGCGCGTTATTGTTCAGAAGTAATGATCTGTAATAATTGGTGATCGCATTCAAAGCTTCGTAAATTTAGGTACTTTTTTTTTCTTTTTTAATTCTTTTTGGGTTTTTTAGTATTGCATTTTGATGTTGAGCAATACCCAGTTGTCAAAATTTGATTTTTTTTACTTGGTTTTACGTAAGTTGAGTTACTTTAGTGTCATTTAGGCGGCGCGATACAATTATGTGCTAGTTAGGATTTAGGCCACACGATATAATTATGTACTAGTTAGGATTTAGGTAGTACTTTTAAGCGCGGTATTAGTAATGATGTGTAATAATCGGAGGTTGCATTCAAAGCTTCGTAAATTTAGGTAAATTTTTTTTTTTTGGGTTTTTAGTATTGCATTTTGACGTTGAGCAATACCCAATTCCAGAATTTTATTTTTGTTACTTGGTTTTGTGTAATTTGTGTTTATGTGTGATTCTAGTTGATTTTTTTATAATTTTTTTTGGTTTTTAGTTTTGGATTTTGATGTTGAGCAATACCCAGATTCCAGAATTTGATTTTTATTACTTGGTTTTGTGTATTTTGAGTTACTTTAGTGTTGCGTTTAGGCGGTGCAATATAATTATGTGCTAGTTAGTATTTAGGTGGTACTTTTATGCATGATATTGTGTATGGCAATACAAAATGTAAATTTTAGTGTTCCATAGGTAATACGCATTTAGGCGGCGCGATTAATTATGTGCTAGTTAGGTATCCTATGTTGTTGAGGGGTGTTGATGTCGTGTACCGTAATTTGGTGATATGAAATGTAGGTTTTAGCGTTCCGTAGGTAAAAGTGTTTAGGTGCACATTGTAGAGTTGATGATATAGTGTATTGTAATTAGGTGATACGAAATATAAATTTTAGCGTTCTGTAGGTAAAACGTCTAGGTTGTTCTGACACTGTCTGTGATGATCGGATTTTTGTATGGAAAGTGAGGGAATGGATTCAGTCTGCATTTAGGCCGTGCGATAATTACGTGCTAGTTAGGTATCACCTAAAAAGCGTTTAGGTGATAAAAAATGTAAATTTGAGGTAAAAGCATTTAGGTGTTCACATTGTGTTCATAGGGTTAGGTGTTTTTATCTAGACACTGTCCGTGATGATCGGATTGTTTATGGAAAGTGAGGGAAATGGGTTTAGGGGGTGTTTGTTTCGGCTTATATGTGGGCTTATGAGCTTATTTCATTTCGGCTTATATTTCATAAGCCTCGATTTTCTGGCTTATTTTGGGATTTACAGGCTTATATAAGTTTATTAGGATAAGATAAACTTATATAAGCCCATAACTCTTAAAATAAGCCCTAAATTTTTGGCTTATTTAATCAAATAAGCTCACAAACCCACATATAAGCCGAAACACACACCCCCTACGTATGAGCTAGTTAGGTATCCTATATTGTTCAGAGGTGGTGATAAAAAGCGTATAGGTTATACGGAATGTAAATTTTAGGTAAAAGCGTTTATTGGTGAGAGTTGATGATATAGTGTATGGTACTATGGTACTATGGTAATTAAACAGCTTCCTACTTTTTGTACATTAAAAGTGATGTTCAAGTTTTGCGTGAATTTGAGGAATTCATGGTTTTTTGTACTTAATAGGGGCATAACCAGGATTAGAAGTAACTTGGTGCACAAGTTTTGTTGACCTGTAGTGTAATCGAAAAGTTGAACTAAAATGTACTGTTTTATTAGAACGATAGAGAAATTAGCATGTTGCTTCTTAGTTAGGGCCCCTTGATTATCCATGGTGAAAACAGTACTTGAACTGTTTGTGTCACCTTTTAGCATTTACCAATTGATTGGGGTTTACTATACGAGTCAAAATGAGGTTGTGAAATCAACGTCTCGTTTGGCCCTAATCCGGGATTCAAGTAAGACTCAAAAAGTCCTATGTAAATAGTAGGTGCCAGTATCCATAGGCTCGTAGGTATGAGGATTTAATTGCTGTTATACGAGTCGAACTAAACTGTTCTATTCTACGCTATGTTGAATCATTTTTTTCTTTTCGTTTTGTTTTAATTTGGATCTTATTGTTTTGAAGTTTGATGGGTATAAGTCTTGATTGTGTATGATATTGGCGCTGGAAGAATGAATATCGTAAAAGGTGTTGCCGGTCTTATTCGGAGGACATCAGGCTTCGGTGGTGAGTTTGGCGTAGGGTCACCTTCTCACAGGTTCCCTGTTCCGACTCCAAAAATTCAGTTCAGGTATTTTTCAATATTTGCTGATTTTAATACAGCAACTATAATAAGCATGGTAAATGTATAAATCGTAGTAGGATTCTACTTTAGTTTTAGGATCATGTGAACTGCTTTGATTTTTTAGTAAATATACATTTGGTTAGCAATAGATAAATCATTGTGGAAATGAAAATGTTTAGTTTATAAGTCGGGGCTTCCTAGTGAATTATATGTTTCAAATCCTAGATGATAGGGCTTGGTGCCACGCCCGAAGAAATCTCAATCTGATACAGTGCTTTCATTTCAAGTTAAAAAAAAAACATAGGCAAAATCATCTCTAGGAGAAAGAAGGTTTATAGCACAAAACGTAGGCATAATCATCTCTAGAAGAATGAAGCGTAAAGTTGATTTTTGCTATAAACGTAGTAACATAAAGTCATCTTTGTATTATTTCATGCGCTTATGCAATTATGGATGTTCTACATGCATTTATTAAGCATTTGGTCATCTTTGTATCATTTCAAATTTGATTTTCTATATGCTTCCAACATTATTTACGAACCATGCTTCCAATTTTTTGTTCTTGTCAGTGACATTGGGGATGAGGCGATTTTATCGACGCTTTGGCAGAGATATCAAAGTATTTCTGATAAGGTATGGCTTGAAAAATCTTTGTTTGTTTAGTGGCGATTGTTATTCACTATTCTTGATTTCTTGGTAATACAATACTGGAAACCGGATATCACCATGTTTTTGGAAAGTTTAAATGCTGTGTATTGATACTATATAGCACTTACTATTGAACTTTGTCTACCTCCCCCACACCCCGCTTTTTGTTGCGTATTTAACTACTTTGTACAGCGTCTAACGAAATGTCTAAAATTCCAGGCAGAAAAACAAAAGGCGTTTCATATATTTCTAAAGCAGTTTTTAGTAATTTACAAGAACTGGGAGCCATTTGATATAGATCATTCTTCTTCGGAGGCGGCTTCATCTTCTGTCACATACGGGGACGACTCTCAAAATCCAGATGAGGTCGTCATAGGCTGTTCTGCTGCACATCCTGCCGAAATCATAGTGGTCTTAATAGAAGAAGTTACACACATAACATCGATGGTCACTGAATGTAAGTTTTTGAGCTGATATTCTCATTTCCGCATGCTTTCAATCTTCTTAGTTAGATGACATCGCTAAATATAAATGCTTTGCCATCATCTACAGTCGTATCAGGAACTTCAAGTAACCTGGCCATCAAATCTGAAGGTTTTGCTGTCTTGAATGCTTTGATTATCATAACCCGCTCAATGGCTAATTGTAAAGTGTTGGGCTATTATGGTGGCATTCAAAAGCTGACGGCACTAATGAAAGGTATTCTTTTAGTTTTAGTTGTATTCTAGATAGTTATTAGTATAAGTTTAATAATGAATATATATTACGGCTGGATAAACTCAGTTTACTAATTATCGAGTCGCGATCTTGCATTAAAATTCATAATTTGTGATTGTTCTATCTCTAGCATATAATAATTTAGTATCTTTTTTCAGCGGCTGTTGTCCAATTGAAAACCATTGTTGGGGCGCTTTCAGCTGATGAAACCTTATCAAGTACTAACGTGGGAAAAGCTGGTTTCTTACAAAAGATACTTGTACACGTGATTTCTATTCTATGCGGCTTTATCAATTTACGAGTAGATGTATATGGAAAAGTTCTGATCGACATTGATAATCTGGAGTCTTCTGTTGAAAGAATCGCCACAGCTCCAGAACCTTTTCAAGATTTAAGAGACCCGCTTTCTGAAAAAAGAGTGCAGTGGCATCAGAAGGCAGTCATATCAGTGATGGAGGCTGGTGGTCTTAATTGGTTAGTAGGTAAGGTATGCATCTTCAGGTTTTGTACTGGCGTATGTTGAGAACCAAAAAAAGCTGAATGTCTGAGACTGATAGATGAAATAGGGTTGTTTATCACTGCAGCAGAAAACATCAAAAAAATTTCATTATTTATAATCTCTCGACTCTCCCGTGTAGGTTGTCCCGAAAAAGGATTTTGTATCCTTTTTGAAAGATAATATCAGAAGATACTAGCAAAGACGTTTTTCTTTTTCTATTTAAGTTACATTTCTATAGAGAACTAATAAGTTCATGTGTCTTCCAGAGCTGTTGCGCGTGGTTAGAAGATTAAGCTTGAAAGAACAATGGACAGATTTATCTCTTCAGTATCTGACTTTAAGAACTCTTCAGTTGGCACTAACTGATAACCCACGTGGTCAAAACCATTTTCGGAGCATCGGAGGTCTTGAAGTGCTGTTAGATTATCTAGGCGCTTCGTCAGTTAACTCTTTAAGATCAAGGAATTCCTCTTCTTCTGACAATGGAAGGTAATATACATGTAATTTTCCATTTGTATATCAGGCAAGGGATCATGGATTACCGTTTCCGTATCTCCTTCCGTAATATTTAATTTTGATTGACCTTTGTTTTTCTCAATTTCAGCAGTGACGGAAACCGTTTAAAGTGGATTTTGCAGCTCCATCTTCTTTCTTTGGAGGTTCTCAGAGAAGCTGTGTATCCTTTCACTTGTTGCGCTATTTGTGAACAATAGAAATAAACTACATGCTAGATCTCATTGCACCTTTATAATATTAACCGTGTAAAAACTTGCTAGAGGGAAAGCTAAACCATTCACATTTATCCTCTAAAAAGAATTAAAAAAACATAGCATCGAGCTTGCTGTAGGGTGTTTAATCTGAGTTTGTGAAAGTTAACTACTAACAAAGCGATGGTTTTCGTACTATTTTTTATGATTTGATTCACTTAACCATATTAAAGCTTTGGCAATTTGAATAATCTGCAATTCTTATGTGAAAACGGGAGAGTGCACAAGTTTGCAAATAGCTTTTGTCTGCCAGCGTTCGTGTTTCAAGAATTCATGCAGAAAGTAAGTAACTTACTGGTATTGGATGATAGTGACGGCGAGATGAATGTTCAGAATACAGGAATAACAGAAACTTCTTCGTCTGTTAATACACCTAGTTGCCAATACTGGAGTAATTATACCGTCAGTTTGAGCAAAGCACTGTATTCCTTTGTTCTTACGTTGGAGGATCTAAGATCACATCAAGTGCAATCATCTAGTCGACATACTTATCCATTTTCTTCTGTGTACGGGGAACTTTCAATAAAGTTCATCATGAGGGTTCTTATAACTGTGTTCCCAAGCATCAAGACCTTTTCAGATCAAACCGAGCTTCCCACTCACTTAAGGTGAACCTTTTCTCAACATATTCCTTTCACTAATAAGATTGTGTACGAGACATGTAAGTGATCACTTATAGTTTTCTTCGTGTTCATATGATTGCAGGATATTCTTGTATTCACTGCAACACTATATGCTCTTCGTATTTCGGAAGATTCTTGTTTTATCTCCTTCATTACTTAATGTATTCCGGTCTGAAGGGGTGTGGGATTTTATCTTTTCCGAGCACTTCTATTTTGAAAGTAGTTCAACAGTGATTCCTGAAGCGTATATTAGTTATAGCGATGTTCGTCCTCTGAGCAATGAGCCGTATACTCGTTCGAAATCCTTCAACAAACAAGGACCAAGTAATGAAGCTGACATCCTCCAAACTAACGTAATTTCAGTTATTGAGTTTGCTGCAACGCTGGATGTAATTGCTCATAATATGGTGAGTGCTTTCTCTTTTTTCCACACCTGTTTTGTATATCGTCAAGATCATCTGAAATTATTGTTTAACTATCTAATGTTTTTGTTTCGGCAGCCCGAATGCTCTGTACTCATAAACTCTCTTGAGCAGTTCGCTTGTAATCCCGATGTCGCCACTGGTTTAGCAAAGTGTCTACTCCACATTTTGCAGCTTGCACCTGAGAAAACTGTTTCCTCTTTTAACACGCTTGATGCAATTCCTCGAGTTCTGAAAGTAGCTTGTGTTCAAGCCCAAGAGTCCAAAAGGCCTATGAGTGATTTGAGTAGCAGCCAGGAAATGATTGCTTTATCACCTTCAAATATATCAAATTCACCAGAGATCGTTCTTCGTTGGCGTGACTGTATGGAAGCTTGCATTCAGCTCTTTGCGGAATACTTCGCGGTTACTGAAGAAGCAAAATATCTGGTTTTGGATAGCTCTACATGTATTGATTGTTTGTTCGATCTTTTCTGGGAAGAATCTTTGAGAAGTTCCATGCTTTCTTATATTTTTGCCCTGATGAAGGTATCACTTTGCTCATTTTCATTTCTCTCTCTGTGTGTGTGTTCTTGTATTTGACCTGGTTGCATGGGACGACCTGCAGTTCATTCCATCTTCGGAAGATGACCGAAAGGCAAAGCTATATTTGTGTTCAAAATACTTGGAAACCTTTACACATGTCAAAGAGCGGGAGGAAAACTTTGCGAAATTATCAGTTGATCTGCTGGTTGGGATGAGAGACATGCTTGTGAAAGACCGAATGGTATATTTTTCTGAAATCTTTCTCTTATAATGTAGACCGAATTAATGTCAATTGCTTCTCGAGTTGAAGGGTTCTGAAAATGGGTCCTCCCATTTTTTGTATGTTTGCAGTACTTCCAGACTCTATTCCGTGACGGTGAGTGTTTTCTGCATGTTGTATCTTTATTACATGGGAACGCTGAAGACGAAGAGGGTGAAAAGCTTGTTCTGAATGTTCTACAAACTCTAACGTCTCTGCTTACGGGTAATGATGCATCCAAGGTACCACTTTCGTTTATCTTTATTTATATAGTAGTCTAGGGTTTCATACTCCTTGCACTTTTGCCTATTTGTTGCAAATTAGTTAAAGCCCCACGTTGTCAAACTCTCTTTCACATACCTCGATAAACTACACCATGATTCAGTATTTCAGTCAATCCTTACGGTGTATATCCGCAAATGATGATAGTTTTAACATTTTACACATTTTACGCAGTAGTATTCTGCATAAGCATAAAAAAGATTCTGCTAATGTTTGTAAAGTGTGTAGCCCCCCTTTCTGCATAGACCCACAGACCTGCACCAAAACTTTTGCGAATGGTGTAATTTGCGATTGATTATTAGTTTTTACTGTAGGTCGAGAATTATAGGTTATGATTTAGTATTAGATGTATAGATAAGAAAGTTGGAAGGGTATGATTTTAAGTACTCAGACAAAATACATGTTAGATGTATAGATTATTCGCATCCCTATACACAACCATTAATGTCGATGTGGAGTTAGACGGATTCTTTAGGTTTTGATGTTGTCAATTGTCGCCATTGGAAAGTTCATTGAGAACAACTTTTCAGCGCGCATGTTTATTAATCAACTTTGGTCACATTGTCCATAGTCATTATTGAAAGCCTCAGTGTTTCATTGTAACACGGGATGTTGCACAGGATAAGGCGTAGTCTATTATTTCTTGTTGATGGCAAAAGTCTGTGTAATTCTAAACCATGATTTCATTTCTTCATAGTTTCAATTTTATGGGCACAACCGTTATCAACACCTAATTATTGCGCTGTTTTTTTTTTCGTGTATTATAATCCTATCTCAGAATCTAATTAAATGTTATCCATACCTGAATTTTCTGTAGATCGCTTTCCGAGCTCTTGTTGGCAAGGGCTATCAGACACTGCAAAGTTTGCTGTTAGATTTTTGTCACAGGAGACCAAATGCAGGTCTTTTAACTGCTTTGCTGGATATGCTTGTTGATGGGAAGTTTGATCTTAAGAACAGTCCAATTATGAGGGTATATTTCAAAACCTTGTCTGATACGGATTTGGTATCGGCAGCCTAAGCTCATCTTATGCTATAGTTATTGGCGAACATAACTCAATAGTTGTCAAATGTTAAAACATACTTGACACTTGTGATTAAACCTAGGGATGGCAATCGAGTCGTGTTCGTGTCGACCTGTTCGGGTTCGCGGGTTGACGTGTTATTATAACTTTAACTCAAACACGACCCATTTATTAATCGTGTTAAGAAACTCAACCCTAACCCGCACCTACATAACATGTGTTACCCGTTTTTGACCCGTTTAACCTGTTTAAATAAATATGTCAAACGATATATAAGGTTGATGTTTGTCAATCACACTAATTTATATGAAAAAGATATAAATATGTAAAAACGGATAAACGTAACATACAAACAGTTATGCGATATGTGAATTATAATGACAATTACTCTTATATATTTATTTTTAGAGGCTTATATATATATATATATATATATATATATATATATATATATATATATATATATATATATATATATATATATATATATATATATATATATATATATATATATATATATATATATATATATGTGAATTATAATGACAATTACTCTTATATATTTATTTTTAGAGGCTTATATATATATATATATATATATATATATATATATATATATATATATATATATATATATATATATATATATATATATATATATATATATATATATATATATATATATTTATTTTTAGAGGCTTATATATATATATATATATATATATATATATATATATATATATATATATATATATATATATATATATATATATATATATATATATATATATATTTATATATATATATACTTAAACGGGTTCACGTGTCGACTTGTTTAACACTTACTCAACCCAAACACGACCCAATTATTAAACGGGTTACACGGGTAGACCCTGTTTATCCTTAACCCATACCTGTTTAACTTCGTGTTGGGTTCGTGTCGTTTATCGTGTCGTGTCAAAATTTACCACCTCTAATTAAACCTTCTTAAAAGATGGTTGATTTAGTGGAACAATAGTGTATACTTGCTTCGTATTAATTAGAAATTGTTGTCCGGCAGCTGATTTTGATGTTTTGTCTTTCTTTGGCAGAATGAAGATGTTATCTTGCTTTATCTGAGTGTATTGCAGAAGGTTGGTTAATCGCCTTCCGCTTTGTATCATTGCTCTATTATGTTTTGCATATTATTTTATTCGAATAGGTATAGTTCTGACTCATTACTATTCATTTTTAAACTGGGCAGAGCAGTGACTCGATGCGGAATGAAGGGCTGAACATATTTCTTCATCTGCTGAGAGATTCAATATCAAATAGAGCTTCATGTGTTCGAGTGGGAATGCTTAGCTTTCTTCTTGACTGGTTTCCTTGTGAAGATAGTGAAAGTGTTGTCCTGAAAATCGGGCAATTAATCCAGGTCACTGGTGGACATAGTGTATCTGGGAAGGAAATTCGCAAAATATTTGCTCTACTGCGAAGTGAAAAAGTTGGGATGCGGCAACAGTACTGCTCACTATTGCTAACTAACATCTCCTCGATGCTGAATGAAAAAGGACCAACAGCCTTCTTCAATTTTGATGGATATGATTCGGTAAGTTTGGTGGCATTAATAAATCCTGTAATAATCTTACAGCGAACTTTATTCATCTAAAGTCGGATTTGTTTTTCTTGTAGGGAATAATAATTAACACGCCAGTGCAGTGGCCTCACTATAGGGGATTTTCTTTTTCTTGTTGGCTTCGGGTAGAAAGCTTTCCCACAAGCGGAACAATGGGGCTCTTTAGTTTCCTTTCGGAAAGTAAAAAAGGGTGTTTGGCTGTTATTGCAAAGGATAGGCTATATTTTGAGGTAGATTAATATGTTTCTGTTAAAGTAGCTGTTTATTTTGTTTACGTTGAGCATTTATTCCGTAACAATACCAACTTTGCATGATTGGTATATTGCTTTTCGTTAAGAAGTTTTAGCACAATCTTATTGTTTATTTTTTCGTTATCTTTTGCAGGCTGTTTATCAGAAACGTCAGTGTGTTTCATTCCCTCTGAGTCTGGTTAGTAAGAAATGGCATTTTCTGTGCATAACTCATAGTATCGGCAGAGCTTTCTCAGGAGGGAGTCATTTAAAATGTTATTTGGATGGAGTTCTTGTTTCCTCAGAAAAGTGCAGGTCCCGTCTCACTTCCTTTTTGTGTTACCTTCGTTTTTTAGATTCTTTTTGTATAGGAAATAATTTTGCTCTTATTTTTTTATGTTCATTTATCAGCTATGCGAAAGTCACCGAACCTTTGACGAGCTGCATGATAGGAGCACCAATTTTGCATTCTTTTGAAGGAGACGCTGCTTCCTATTCAAGCACAGAATCATATCCATTTTTTGGTCAAATTGGCCCCGTCTATCTCTTTAATGATGCTATCACTTCTGAGCAAGTGCAAGGAATATATTTTCTAGGACCGAGCTATATGTACTCGTTTCTTGATAATGAATTTGCGGTTTCTGGTGATAACCTGCTGCCCAGTGGAGTCCTTGATGCCAAAGACGGTCTTGCCTCCAAGATTGTTTTCGGACTTAATGCACAGGTTTTCCTTTAAAAGTTCCTTGTTAAGAATACCACCCAAGTATCGAAAAGGTTATAACTTAAGGCCACGCGTACATAAAACAGCATTTCAGGCTACAAAACCGTCAGTTGTATTTTCATAATATGGCAAGTTTTTAGCATTAACAAAACGAATTGATACTTGGGTGCCTTGTAATCATGTTCTGATATCTTGGTGGCCTATGTATATGTTATCCCAAATATATACATGTCTACACAACTAAAAAGCTCGACAATTAAAGAGTTCCGTCTGTTCTCATTTGCAGGCTAGTAACCGTAGGACATTGTTCAATGTTTCACCTCTGCTCGATCATGCACTTGATAAGAGCCCATTTGAGGCAACCGTAAAAAGTGGGACCCAACTATGTTCTCGCCGCTTGCTGCAACAGATTATCTACTGTGCTGGGGGTGTTTCTGTCTTTTTCCCTCTCTTCACTCGCATTGAGCTGTATGAGGATGACAGTCAACAACTTGGACACAATTTGCTTACACCAATAACAAAAGAGCGTTTAACTGCTGAAATCATTGAGCTTATCGCATCTGTTTTGGACGAGAACCTGCCTAATCAACAACAGATGCTCAACTTATCTGGATTTTCAGTTCTTGGTTTTTTGCTGCAATCGGTTCCTTCACAGCAGCTTAATATGGAAACCTTATCCGCCCTGAAACATATGCTGAATGTTATCTCAAATTGTGGTCGGTAACGTTTTCAATATTTTAAATAATCGTCTGTTTATTACACGTCTCTTATTATACTATGTTTGATGTTTGTCCAGGCTTGGCTGAAGTTCTTGTTAAGGATGCAATCTCGCACGTATTTCTCAACCCGTTCATCTGGGTATATGCTGGCTATAAAGTGCAAAGAGAACTTTACATGTTTCTCATTCAGCAATTTGATAACGATCCCAGGCTTCTCAGGAATCTATGTCGTTTCCCACGTATTCTTGATATAATTCAACAGTTTTACTGGGATAACATGACGTCTCATTCCAATGCTGGAAGCAAATCTCTGTTGCCTATTACAAATAAAGACTTCGGAGAGAGGCCTAACAAGGAAGAAATACAAAAAATACGTCTGCTTTTGCTAAGTATCGGTGAGATGAGTCTCAGGTATGCCTTTTTTGACCCATAGTTGATTATCAAGAATTTGTGGTCTCTTTTTTTTGTTACGATCTCGGCTTTTAGCCCGAAATAGCGGGTCTCATTTCTAAGACTATTTTTGCAGGGAGTATATCGCAGTGTCAGATATTGAATCCCTTGTATCCTTTTTGGAGACAAGTCAAGACATGGCATGCATTGAAGATATTTTACATATGATTATCCGAGCTCTTTCTCAAAAATCTTTGCTGGCGTCTTTTCTTGATCAAGTCAATTTAGTTGGTGGCTGTCATCTTTTTATCAATTTACTTCAAAGGTATCATTTTTTGTGATCACGTATCAACTTTTGAACTCTAGTTCAAAATAGAGTTGAGAATTAATTTGTTTTTTGTTTTGTTTTAGGAACCATGAACCAGTCCGATTGCTCGGCTTGCAGCTCCTGGGAAGACTTTTGGTTGCTGTCCCATCTGAGAAGAAGGGGTCGAACTTTTTTACTTTGGCTATAGGAAGATCAAAGTCTCATCTAGAAGGTCCCAAAAGGGTAGAGTCAAGGTTGCAACCCATTTTCTCTGCCATGTCAGACAGGCTGTTCCGATTCCCTCAGACAGACGTTCTCTGTGCAACCTTTTTTGATGTTCTTCTTGGTGGCGCTAGCCCAAAACAGGTGATATAAATACTAGATCTTTTCAGCTTTCTGTAAATATGTGTCATTGCCCCCATGAAGTTTTTAGTGTCGGCAGTTTTCTCTTTCCAATCAAATATGTATTTGATATACTCTTAAAAGGCTCTACTTAGCGGAAGTACTCTTGTGACTGTGATGCAGGTCATACAAAGGCATAATCAGCCAGAGAGGCAAAGGGTCAAAGGCAGCAACTCGCAGTTTTTTCTACCTCAAATTTTAGTCCTCATTTTTAAATTTCTGTCCGACTGTGACGATGTGAATGCAAGAATAAAAATTATGGGAGATCTCCTTGAATTGCTAGACTCGAATGTCTCCAATATTGAGGCATTTATGGTAAGGGGTTTAGTATTAAAATTTTTTAAAGCCTTCTTTATCGTAAATTTTTTGATAATTCAGGGATTTTTTTTTCTAGGAAAATGGATGGAATGGATGGTTAGTTGCTTCCTCGAAGCTTGATGTGTTGAAAACATACAAAATGCCATCACAAGCTCGCAATGACAGGAACTTAGTTGAGCAAGATTGCGCGAAGAACTTATTTTCTGTAGTTCTTTGTCACTATGTCCAGTCGGTAAAAGGTGGATGGCAACATTTAGAAGAAACCGTGAATTTTCTCCTCATCCAGTGTCAACATGTATGTTCATCCTTTTCCATGTCGTATTTTTTTTTTGTTTTCAATTTTCGGTTGGTGCGAGTAATTTTGTTACTTTTGTACAGGGTGGCAAATCATATCAGTATCTGCTTCATGATATATACGAGGACTTGCTAACGCGGCTAGTAGACTTGTCTTCTAAAGAAAATATTCTTTCCTTGCAACCATGTCGTGATAACACATTTTATCTTCTAAAACTAATTGATGAAATGCTGATTTCTGAACTCGATAGCAAGCTTCCGGTATGTTGTTATTCCCGCAGTCCTTCAATTAACTAGATTACTGTGCTAAAATGTAAATAATCAACTACAAATGCTCGTATTGGCTTTACTGAAATGTTCTTTTTATCATCGCTATGCAAAAGCTCTTCAAAATTGAAGCCTGCCGCTACTGACAGTGGCGTGCTAGAGTTTGATTCAGTTCAGACTTCAGAGGCAAGTGACACATTATTAACTTGGTTTATTTTGTATTGTGTTTTTACAGTTTCCAGCATGTGGCTATGATTTCTCTCCTGAACGTATTGAGTTGGAAAATGATAAAGATCTTGTCTCTTCTTTGTACGAGGCTCTTCAGGGAGAGAATCATGATAATATTTCTAGGGATCCAACGGTTGACATGCAGCGTAGCCACCAAGAAGTTGAAAAGACTGACGAATCATGGTGGAATCTTTATGACAAATTGTGGGTTGTCACTAGTGAGATTCACGGGAAAGGGCCAAGCAGATTTTTACAAAAAACATCATCTACCATAGCCCCATCTTTTGGTCAAAGAGCACGTGGTTTGGTCGAGTCGCTGAATATTCCAGCCGCTGAAATGGCCGCAGTTGTTGTATCAGGAGGAATCAGCACTGCGCTTGGTGGAAGGCCAAACAAAGTAATTGATAAAGCTATCCTGCTAAGGTCTGAAAAATGCTCAAGAATTGCTTTTCGGCTTATGATCGTATATTTATGCAAGTCTTCTCTTGAAAGAGCGTCACGATGTGTCCAACAATTCATTCCCATACTGCCTTGTCTCCTGACTTCTGACGACGAGCAAAGCAAAAATAGACTACAACTTTTTATTTGGTATGTTTCTTTGTGACAAAAGGTGGTCTGTTTTGACCCAATTCCCCGACCACCAGCCCACCTCTACTTTTTGTGCATCTTATTTTTTAGTGTCGGTCACTAAGTCAGCTTTCTACATAGGGCGTTGCTTGCGGTCAGATCGCAGTTTGGGATGTTGGATGATGGTGCTCGTTTTCATGTCATCGCACATATAATACGTGAAGCAGTTGACTGTGGAAAGCTGATGTTGGCAACAAGCATCAGTGGAAGAGACGATACACTAGATACAGGAAGCATCTCTAAGGAAGCAGGGACAATTCAGAATCTAATACAAAAGGATCGTGTCCTTGCTGCGGTATATTGTGTTTTGCTGTTACTTATATTTTACGTTAACCAGGAAGAAACAATTCAATGTTAATATGAAATCTAATACAATCGCGGTAAATCTTATTTCTGGTTCAGGTCACCGATGAGGTTAAATATCTAAGACATGCAACTATAGAGCGAAAAAAGCAGTTGGACGAGTTCCCTGTTAGGATGGATGAGAATATGTCTTGCGATTTAAACCTGTGGAGAACTTTTGAAGATGAAATACGCAGTAGCTTAAATGCAATTCTTACAACTGATGACAGCAGAAGAGCTTCCTTTCAGCTTGCTCATGACGAGGAACAGCAAATGACTGCCGTAAGCTTTCAGCTTTATATACCATCTCTGCTGCCTCACATAGGAGGCAAATTCGACCCATTTATTAGAAAATGTGGCCATTTGGGTTGTCTCAAAAACGTCTAATTGTGTAAACCTCAAAATTAAGATAAATTGGAAATGGGTTGAATTGGTCAAACAACATAACTCGCACAAAGTGTATCGAAAATACATATAAGGTGGGTGGCTCGTTATACATCATCTCTACGTATAATGATATATTTAGTACATTACTAGAACAGGCAGAAAAGTTTTTTTGCGTACAACCTGAACTGCATTAAATTCACCCATTTTAACGCGATCGTGGTTTGACCCGTTACTCGCTCTTCCCAAACCGTCATTTTTCCACCTTTAAAGGCTTTGTGTCTCGATGTGGTTCCCGTGTTTATTTTTTTCAAAACCTGAATTGTAACAGGAAAACTGGATACACATGCTACGCACTCTGATTGATGAAAGAGGTCCATGGTCAGCTAATCCTTTCCCTAACGATATTGTTACGCACTGGAAACTTGACAAGACAGAGGACACGTGGCGCCGTAGACAAAAATTAAGGAAAAATTATCATTTTGATCGAAAGCTTTGTCATCCTTCGTCCACTCTTCCAAGCACTGGGACAACTCCTTCTGCAATTGAAACAAAATCAGGGTTCACAGCTCATATTCCACAGCAAATGAAACAGTTTCTGCTAAAAGGTATTCGAAGGATAACAGATGAAAGTTTCTTAGACGCTGTTGAATTCGATGCTGAGAGTAGTGAGCTGAAGGCCTCTGACAGTGAAGATCTATCAGAGAGACAGTTGTCCGAGGGTTCAAAAGTCGATGCTGATATGAAGGATTTGCATGAACGGAAAGATCCTTCCTCTACGTCTACCTCTACCTCAGTAGAATCAGAAGATAGTGAGGTATGTAAATAACTCAGGACAAAACGTAGAACCGACCTGGAATCCGTATACCCGGTTCAGTTAACATTTGGCATGTCTATACGTTAATTTTTTCGTTCAACTTTCAGGTCCTCATGTCACTTCCATGTGTACTTGTTACCCCTAAAAGAAAGCTAGCTGGGCGATTGGCTGTCATGAAGAAGGTCTTGCATTTCTTTGGCGAGTTCTTGGTTGAAGGCACAGGGGGATCGTCTGTTTTTAGAGATATTCAAGCATCTGGCAGCTTTGAATCTAGCAAAACTGATAGTTTAGGGATGCAGAAGCAAAAGTTTATAAAATGGCCAGTTGATCTAGTTTCAACGTCAGATGGAGAGGCATCTGATGACATAAATGCAGTTCTCGGTAATCTTCTTCAGAAACAATCAGAAAACATTAAGCGCCATAGAAGATGGGAACTTAGCAAGGTAATTGTCATTTATCTCCGAGTTTATTTGTTTAAACAATAAAGCAACTGAAGTCTGAACTCTCGTATATATTGTTCTGATTACCAGATAAAGGCGGTTCACTGGACTCGCTATTTGCTCAGATACACTGCTATAGAGGTTTACTTTAACGATTCAGCTGCTCCAGTCTTTCTAAATTTTGCATCTAACAAAGAAGCCAAAGATGTTGGAAGCTTGATAGTAGCCACTAGAAATGAATTGGTTTTCCCGAAGGGGTATAGAGACAAGGCTGGCGTTATTTCTTTCGTCGATAGACGTGTTTCAATGGAGCTTGCCGAAAGTGCCAAAGAGAGTTGGAGAAGAAGAGACATTACAAACTTTGAATATCTAATGATTCTCAACACGCTTGCTGGCCGATCATATAATGACTTAACTCAGTACCCTGTATTTCCTTGGGTACTGGCAGATTACTCGTCGGAAGTTCTTGATTTCAACAAATCCTCTACTTTTCGCGATCTTTCGAAGCCTGTTGGTGCACTGGATCAAAAACGGTTTGAGGTTATTTAATTAAACCTTTCTATGTGACGATTTGAAATTCTTTTAATCAACGAATTAATTTGCTAAGGGAATTATTTTTTTCTATCGATGCAGGTTTTTGAAGATCGATACTGCAACTTCTCTGACCCTGATATTCCCAGGTTATTATAAGTGATTTTGCAGGAGCTAAATCCGTTTTTTTACAGAATAGATCAATTAACATGAATACTCTTTTGCAGTTTCTATTATGGATCTCACTACTCGAGCATGGGGATCGTGTTATATTATCTCCTTCGGTTAGAGCCATTTACAGGCCTGCATCGCACACTACAGGTACGTTATCAATTTTATGTACGCTATTTTTTTGTGTTAAGTTCCTAATTCACAACGTTTTCTGCATCAATTGTTTCTTGTTTCTTACGTGTTATTCTTTTATAGGGTGGGAAATTTGATCACGCAGACCGCCTGTTTCAAAGCATGGAGAGCACATATCGGAACTGCCTTTCAAATACAAGTGACGTGAAGGAGCTAGTTCCGGAATTCTTTTACATGCCAGAATTCCTTGTTAACTCAAACTCCTACCATCTCGGAGTGAAACAAGATGGCGAACCTTTGAATGATGTTGGCCTCCCTCCTTGGGCCAAGGTACATATATTATCCCTGCGCAGATCATAATGACAAACTAGTGTTCTTATTGGGTCGCAATATAATTCTCGGTTTCATTCATCATTTTGTCCCAGGGCTCTCCTGAAGAATTCATAAGTATAAACAGAGAAGCCTTAGAAAGTGAATACGTTAGCTCAAATCTTCACCACTGGATTGATTTGGTTTTCGGTTACAAGCAGCGCGGAAAACCAGCAGTGGAGGTTACTACATTAATTTTTAACTTTACTTCAGCAAAAAGTCGGGTTCAGTTTTCACTTTAGTGACCTTTTGGAAACCTTTTCTTTTCAGGCAGCGAATATCTTCTATTATCTAACTTATGAAGGAGCTGTTGATCTGGAGACGATGGAAGATGAATTGCAAAGGTCGGCCATTGAAGACCAGATTGCTAACTTTGGTCAGACACCAATTCAGTTATTCCGGAAGAAGCACCCCAGGCGGGGCCCGCCAATTCCAATCGCCCACCCTTTACGATTTGCTCCATCTTCTATTAATTTGACCTCAATTGTTCCCAGTGCTAGTACACTGCCTTCAGCTGTGCTGTATGTCGGTATATCGGATTCAAATGTTGTCCTTGTAAACCAGGGACTCACCATGTCAATCAAGATGTGGCTGACCACCCAAATGCAATCTGGCGGCAACTTCACCTTTTCTAGCTCACAGGATCCCTACTTTGCTATTGGTGCCGATGTGCTTTCTGCTCGCAGAATTGGTAGTCCTTTGGCGGAAAATATTGAACTCGGAGCACAATGCTTTACGACGATGCAGACACCGTCTGGAAATTTTCTGGTTTCATGCGGCAACTGGGAAAATAGTTTTCAGCTCATATCCCTGAATGATGGAAGATTAGTGCAGAGTGTCCGACAGCATAAAGACGTGGTTAGCTGTGTTTACGGTATATCTTCTGCCCATGTAAACTCTAATCCTGTTATTTGCGTGACTGATTTTGGATTTAACGATATAATGTGCTTTCATGTACAGTTACATCAGATGGGAGCACGCTTGCTACTGGTAGCTATGATACAACGGTTATGATTTGGGAGGTTTTGCGTTCAAAAACCCCGGAAAAAAGAGCACGTCATCTACCAACAGAGTTTCATCGTAAAGACTGTGTCATCGCCGACACTCCGTACCACATATTATGCGGACATGATGACATAATCACTTGTTTATACGCGAGTGTAGAACTTGATTTAGTTATAAGCGGATCAAAAGACGGGACTTGTGTTTTCCACACTTTACAAAAGGGTAGATATTTAAGGTCTCTGCAACATCCATCAGGATGCCAGCTGTCAAAACTGGTTGCATCTCGACATGGAAAGCTTGTACTCTATGCTGATGACGATCTCTGTTTACACCTCTATTCTATAAACGGGAAACATCTTAATTCTTGTGAATCGAGTGGGCGTTTAAACTGCATTGAGCTGAGTAGCTGTGGTGAGTTCTTGGTCTGCGCAGGAGATCAAGGACAGATTGTCGTAAGGTCTATGAAGTCGTTAGAGATTATAGGAAGGTATAGCGGTGCTGGCAAGATTATAACTTCACTAACCGTGACTCAAGAGGAATGTGTGTTGGCTGGGACGAAAGACGGGAGTCTCCTCGTCTATTCCATTGAAAATCCTCAACTGCGTAGAATTAGTGGTTCCCGAAGCATGAAATCAAAGGCTATTGGGACGTGATGATATTCAGCATTGTATTTGTCATCTTTGATACCCGAAGGACGGTGAAAATTGGCCTAACGATACATTTTGCGTATGTGATTGAAATCGACACATTCTAACACACAAATACATGTACATTATGTACGCTATAAGTCAGATTGTGGACATGTATTACTACCGAGTACTGATCATAAATGTAGCCATAGATATATTGATCCGCTTGTCGACTCATTATTGTACATATGGGATCAACTAACTCCTTTCTTCTAGTAATATCATGAGCCTAAATTTTCGGGGTTTTTGAGATCTGTTTTCGAATATATTCGCTAGCTTCTTCGCGATGACTTTCATATGTAGCTTCTAATCTAGGGAAATACAGTACGCCATTTGTAAGTGAACGAGAGGGAATGTACCCACGCGTTGTGGCGGGTCTAACAAATGGTATGTGCGGATTTAGGCCAGAATGTTGAGGACTGTCCGCATAGATGATTTTGGCCCTTACTTTTTTTTGAGTAAGACTCGCATCAAATCCGAACAATTGGAAACTAGTCTAGTAGGTTACTCGAAATAGGTTGGCATCTAAGTTGATTGCGGGGGTTGTCCATATTACCGCCTATATAGAACGAGAGTTAGACATTGAAGCAGGAAATAAGATCATTGCACCACTAGAAAAATAACTAGGTTAGTACGTTTTCTCCCTTTGATAAAGTTTTCATTTTTCGTCATTACTTTTATTGTAGTTAGTTAGTCGATGAAACCGTGACATCAAATAGAACTTAGAGTTTAGACCATCCTTAGCTCTTGGAACGATCTCCGATTTACAAATCCTACACTATACACGACCGGATTCTCTGTCCGTTAGTGCATTGGTAAATTATAGGTTGACGAGTTTACACTAAAACAATGAATAAGAAATTTGCATAAACTTTCAAAAATTGTCAAATCAGGATTTCAAGAGAAAACACTCTTTATTTTATAAATTCATTATAATCTCACCGTTCAAACCGTGACATCAAATAAATTTAAGATTTTAGGCTATCTGTTAACTCTTGGAACGACCTTGGATTTACAAATCCTACACTATACACGATCAGATTCTCTGTCCGTTTGTGCATTGGTAAATCACAGGTCGACGAGTTTATAAATTTCGTGATCGAAATACGCATTACTAGATGAAATGTGAGTTGGATAATCAATATGAAACTACACAAAAACAATGAATGAGAAATTCGGATAAACCTTCAAAAAGTGGTCAATCGGGACTTCAAAAGAAAACACTTTTACTTTATAAACTCATCATAATTTGCTTCAAATATAAACTTATTTACATCTGGAATGAAAGTCAATAATCACTTTCAAATAAAGAAACAACTCACATCATAATTCTTAAAATCCAAAATATCTTTAATAAAAATCGTTGTTGCAAAAAAAGGTGTACTGTTAATCGCTACAAGGTCATCAGCTTTGCCGATTTATGTAAAAGACGATTAATGACGATCAATTGTGATCGACGACGGTCAAACTTGTCGAAAACATGTAAATCTTGCCGAAAATACTGTGTACTACAACATTCGAGCCCTACCCTAGCGATATTTTTGGCGTTTCCCCAGCGACATTTCGCTGGGGTATGCTCGTTGTCAAAAGTATCCCAACGACTTACCCCAGCGACATGCGGGCCCCACAGACTTTTCCTGGAAGAATAGATTGCCACGGTGGCAACATTTTTTCCAGCGACATGTCGCTGGGGAAAATCCTTATTAATTGAAAAAATTAAGTTGAAGTTAAACATTTTAGCTAATTACAAAGTTTCCCCAGCGACATGTCGCTGGGGAATCTTTCCTTATATTTGACTTATCAACGCGTTGTCGTTGACTTGTCAACGATTTCCAATGTTTCCCCAGCGACATGTCGCTGGGGAAACGCACGATACGTTTGACTTGTCAACGCTTTGCGTCTGACTTGTCAACGATTAACCAAAGTTTCCCCAGCGACATGTCGCTGGGGAAGAGTCTGCAGGTTTTTTTTTTAAAATTGCCTGCACAGCGGGCGTTTTCCAGATTTTTTCCGGAATTTTTCCGGAAAAAATCTACCAAAACCTGTAACAAAAACCTGTATTTGCTCACCAAAAGACACATATAAAGTAAACTTGGAATACAAATCAACAAAAACGCGGAATAAGTTCAAACTTGCACCAAAATATAATATAACGTTCTAATTTAGTCAAGGATACTAGGAATAAGTCGGGATAGTTAAGGATACTAGGGAAACAAGCGTTCTAATTTAGGATAACATTAGGGAAACAAGTCAAGATGAACATAAAGAAACTATGTACCATACTAACAAACACATATATGACACGACTAGCTCGCGTCATCGCCACCATCGTCGCCACCCTCTCGATCCTCAGCATCATCACCCGGGCGACTCCCGCTCCCGCTGGCACCAGCACTCTCATATCTCGAAAAATGATCGGCATACCTGTCATCGTGTCTCAGCAGGCCCATCAAGAAATCAACATCCGGATCCCGACGAGGCTCAGGAGTGGTGACGAAAAGCTCGAGGTAGTACTGGTGTATCCTGGCAATACCATACCCACGCCAGGATGGTGGCCGCAAAACTTGCCTCCTCGCACCATCCTGTTGATCTCGGCAGTGGTGTGCTCACCCGTCGCCTCTAGCTCCTTCATCTGATCCTGTGTGGTGACAATAACACAAGATAGTAAATATATTAGTCGGGTTGCTAGATTATTAATCAATGATTCATTAAAGTGTGTTTTGAAAAGAATACTTACATACAACTGGAGAGACTGCTCATCTATAAATACACCATCTGAAT
The DNA here is from genome assembly GCA_025667525.1 of Glebionis coronaria. Classification (NCBI taxonomy): domain Eukaryota; kingdom Viridiplantae; phylum Streptophyta; class Magnoliopsida; order Asterales; family Asteraceae; genus Glebionis; species Glebionis coronaria. The sequence continues at coordinate 172,424 of JANFOE010000391.1, forward strand.
TTGTATGCAAACGATAGAACATGTCGATCTCTGAAGGCTCCTGTTGGGTTTCGGACGCCTTTTGCTGTACATACACACGTAAGTAAGATCAATCTAATTAAATACAGCAATAATAGTATGTATGTAAAATCAATAATGATAATAATAAAATAATAAAAATAAAAAATAATAATAATAATAATAAAATAAAAAAAATAAAAAAACAATAATAATGTAAATTCAATAATAATAATAATAATAATAATAATTACCATGAGCTGTCGAGTGCGAGGGATCGACCAAGAACCATGTCGGGAGATAAGTGTTGCCTTGGACCGACTTTGGCTGTTTGTTAAGGATCGCTTCTTGTTATCTTCGTCAGTCCAAAACGCTATCTGTTTCTCCCACTCTTCAGCTGTGTGCTCGTCGGGTCTGTTCCGCCTAATTTGATCCACATCGTATTCTCTAGTCTCGGGGTCTTTTACACAGTAATCTCGCTTCAGACTAGCCTTGCTGGTGTTGTATGATTTTTGTAACTGGGCATTAATGGTATCATAAATATTCTTCCACCGAGGGGTGCTCATGTGCGGCGCGAGATCAAATTTTTTCTGCAATCAAATACAACACATTGAAAACAGAGTTAGAAATATAATTTATATATTTATTTAAATTCGTTTATTTATTTATATGATACAAATAAATAAACGAATTTAAATAAATATACACAATACAACACATTGAAAACAGAGTTAGAAATATAATTTATATATTTATTTAATTTTATTTATTTATTTATATGATATAAATAAATAAATAAATTTAAATAAATATACACAATACAACACATTAAAAACAGAGTTAGAAATATAATTTATATATTTATTTAAATTCGTTTATTTATTTATATGATATAAATAAATAAACGAATTTAAATAAATATACACAATACAACACATTAAAAACAGAGTTAGCAATATAATTTATATATTTATTTAAATTTGTTTATTTATGTATATGATATAAATAAAAAAACAAATTTAAATAAATGAACACGATAATTAAATAAATATAAAATGATAACTTACCCCAATAGCTGTCCTGGCCGCCGCCTTGTGCCCTTCGGGGACCTTGCTCCACGAGGGGTAATACAAAGGAATTTCCCTAGCGACACACCCGAATAAGTTTCCCCAATGATCTGAGTAGGGGCCGACAGGTGTAACAAGGTTACCTCTAGCGGCTACAAAGTCGATCTCGACCGGCCGGTTGTGATTATCGGCCACCGCATCTAGTAATTTCAGGCAGCGGGTCTTGTCCCGGGTATTCTGCCTGCCGGCTCTCCTCCCGCCCAAATTGGGCTTTTTCTTTCCTTTTCCTGCAAAATCAAGTGAGTGATAAAGTCATAAAAGTTAAGGCAGACAAGTTCAATATGTGTATCAAATTTGTATTACAATAATCCAGAAATTCTTACCCCGGTTGACGAAGCAACCCCCGCAACCGAATAATGGAGGACGTGGACGTGAAGGATCCTCGCCACCACCATCCCCGCCGTGTCCCCGTACAACATCAGTCATCTGTATATAGGTACGATTAGCATAACATGTAGAAATTCATGAACAAAATAATACAAGCATGCACAAATCTAAATATCAAAATAAATTTACACATTTAAACAATCCACAAGCTGTTTTCATACAGCTTATTCCGCTAAGCTTATCGGGATAAGCTGTTTCAAACATCTTATCCTGATAAGCTTATCGGGATAAGCTGTTTGAAAACAACTTATTCGGATAAGCTGATAAGCAACATAGCGAGTGTTTGGGTTTGTGTTTTACACAGTTAAAGAGTGTTTGGATTTACGTTTAACGGAAATTAACAAGCTTATAAATCCCCAACGACATGTCGCTGGGGAAACCAAAATGATAAAAAAACATACTTTTTATTTGTGGTGGTAAGTTGGTGGTTGGCTGTGGTCGGGGCTGCGTCTCGGCTGTGGTTGGACGATGGACTGGTGGTGGACGGACGGTGGCGGGCTTGGTCGGCTGGGGTCGGGATCGGCTGTGGTCGGGATCGGCTGTGGTCGGGGCTCCGCAGCAGTCGGGCTCAAAAACATAAAACAAAATTAAACAAAACATTAATTATCAATTACAATATCAATTATAAAATCAAAATTAAAATCTAAAATCAAAATGTAAAAATCTAAAATAAAAATTAAACAAAACATTACTTTTTATCAATTATTAAAGATGATTGGTGGTGGCAGAGTGGCGGATTGGTGGCGGAGTGGCGGATTGGTGGTGGTGGTGGCCGGGTTGGTGTTGATGGATTGGTGGCGGGGTTGGTGTTGATGGTTGTGGCGGGGATGAGTAGCGGGGATGAGTAGCGGGGATGGTGTTGGTGGGGGTGTGATTGTTGGTGGTGATGTGATGATTGGGGATGTGATGATTGGGGATGTGATGATTGGTTCAATGGTAGCAGCGTTTGTTTGAGAGAAGAGAATGGAGATAAGTGAAGTTTCTGTAAATCGTCTAAGGATAAGATCTGGTCAATATTTTCCCCAACGACATGTCGCTGGGGAAACTTTAGAATTTGTCGTTTTGCGCAGCTGGTTTAATAACCTACTGACTCTAACAAAACTATCCCCAGCAAGATAGGGTTCATCATTAGAGGTACAACGTATTAGATAGGGTTCATCATTAGAGGTTCAATGTATTAGATAGGGTTCAACATTAGAGGTTCAATGTATTAGATAGGGTTCATCATTAGAGGTTCAATGTATTAGATCGGGTTCATCATTAGAGGTTCAACGTATTAGATAGGGTTCAACATTAGAGGTTCAATGTATTAAATAGGGTTCATCATTAGAGGTTCAATGTATTAGATAGGGTTCAACATTAGAGGTTCAACGTATTAGATAGGGTTCATCATTAGAGGTTCAATGTATTAGATAGGGTTCATCATTAGAGGTTCAACGTATTAGATAGGGTTCATCATTAGAGGTTCAACGTATTAGATAGGGTTCATCATTAGAGGTTCAATGTATTAGATAGGGTTCATCATTAAAGGTTCAATGTATTAGATAGGGTTCAACGTATTAGATATGGTTCAACATTAGAGGTTCAACGTATTAGATAGGGTTCAACATTAGAGGTTCAATGTATTAGATAGGGTTCATCATTAGAGGTTCAATATATTAGATAGGGTTCAACATTAGAGGTTCAACGTATTAGATAGGGTTCATCATTAGAGGTTCAATGTATTAGATAGAGTTCATCATTAGAGGTTCAATGTATTAGATAGGGTTCATCATTAGAGGTTCAATGTATTAGATAGGGTTCATCATTAGAGGTTCATGTATTAGATAGGGTTCATCATTAGAGGTTCAATGTATTAGATATGTTTCATCATTAGAGGTTCAATGTATTAGATAGGGTTCAACGTATTAGATAGGGTTCAACATTAGAGGTTCAATGTATTAGATAGGGTTCATCATTAGAGGTTCAATGTATTAGATAGGGTTCATCATTAGAGGTTTATTGGAGGGAAAACATTAGAGGGAAAATGTTAACAATTTCCCTCACTTTTTTAGCATATAAAGAGAACCACACACACTCCTTATCATCACAACCACCAACAGATCACACACACTCATCATCATAAACAAATTGTTATTATGTACATGTTGAAGCATGAGGCTTTTCCGTGCAGGTGTGGACATGGAGATGTAGTTCTTCGAGAATCGTGGACAACTGAAAACTTTGGTAGACTGTACTATGCTTGTCCACGTTCACGGGTTCAACCTCCAGTTTCATATGGATGCAAATTTTTTTTATGGAAAGACGAACGCGTCCAACTACTAATCAATTCTCTTGGAGGTTCAATGAGCTTTTCTCCTCCAAGCTCTTCTTCAAGACCTTCAACGAGCTTTTCTCCTCCAAGCTCTTCTCCCAGACCTTCAACGATTCCAGTTTCTTCTCCAAGCTCTTCAGGGTGTGCAAACTGTGTGCGCTTGAATGGAATGATAATGGTACTTGAGCGTACGATAGAGTTGTACCGCAACTCCGATAGGCACACATTGGATTCAGCTGCACTACTTCACGACCTTTACGATGACATGGGGAACATTCGTTTGAACTAGTTTATGATGTATCTGTTTTCGTGTTTATGAGTCTATTATCGGTTTAATATCCATGTTTAATTAAGCGCGTGTTTAAGTGTCCGTGTAGAATAAAATTAGGTTTAGGCGTGTCTGTTTGTAAGCCTCAATGAATGTTAACAATTTTTAATTAATATTAACAATGAATGTTAACAATTATCAGTGAATGTTAACTTTTGGCGGGAAAATATTAGCGGGAAAATTAACCATTTGTCTCACTTTTTTTTATCATAAAAAGAGATATACTATTTTAAATTTTAATAACTATATTTTTTAATATATATTTTATATTTACTAAAATATTATATAAACAATACACTTTTTTGTGAAAATTGTTGGTCAAATTGCAGTCAACGTTTCCCCAGCGACATGTCGCTGGGGAAACTTTCGTTCGTCGTTTTGTTAAATAGACGCGTTAACGAAAAACTTTTGGAAGGAATCCTAAAAAGTTTCCCCAGCGACATGTCGCTGGGGAAACTTTGGGCCATAAAATAAACAACGAATTAATACTAATCACTTGGATTAGACGTGGAAGAAAGTTTCCCCAGCGACATGTCGCTGGGGAAAACTTGGCGGGTTAATCTCCCGCTTGCATTTTTGTGAAATAGTTTGGTCAAAATTGAGTCAACCTTTCCCCAACGACAAGTCGCTGGGGAAACTTTTCTTTATTTTTTGGTCAAAATTTTTACGAGCAAGTTTGCCACGTCAGACAGATTTTATCGTTTAGCGTCGATTCCCCAGCGACATCGTGTCGCTGGGGAAAACCCCGATGGGGAAGGGCTGGATTGTTGTAGTATAAACACGTGTTTATCACTTACAATAACTATTTATATGTATAAGAAGTTTAATTTTAAAAATAATATTGTCGAAAATACCTAAATATCATTAGAAATACCCATCTTTCTCACTCTTAAATGGGACCAACCCATCGGAAGATCCTAAAATGTGTGAACAATCTTATCATCCGATAATTCTTGATGAAGTAGCAAATTTTGCATATTTTGTTAATTATGAGTATTGATACTTCTCAAAAAAATGTGTGAGACACTTTTTTCCTATTCATTATTATCGATAGGTTAATGAGCACATATAAAACACTTATTACTTTAATGAGCGTATGTAAAAAACTAAATTGATCACTCAACGAATATTTTATGTTTAATGTTTTTCCCGACTTTTAAAAAGAATTAGTATTATTTTATATTTTTACCTTTTTATATGTTTTTATATGTTTGTTTTGCTTGTTTTAGCTCGGACCTGTTTAGCACATGCTCATGTCCGTCTTGCCCGCCCGCCCAACTTGACCGTTTTACCACCTCTAATCTAACTATTTTAGAGGATATTACGGCCCAAGCCCGAATGTGTGTTATTCGGGCTGAACTGTAATATATATAGTAACATCCTAATAGTGAAATCACAAGTAAAGATGCATGCATGTTTGGAATAAGAAGAAAGAAACCCTAAAAACATGTCTAAACCAAAAAAATCATATCGTCCACGCACCAAGCCCGAGGTATGATCTTGTTCATCGATTTTCTTTTTAGTTCTGCTAATGATTTTCTAACATTGTACAACGATCGAACGAACAAGCGATAATGATCTGTCTCGACTCCGGCGACTGGATGGAAAGCACCAAATCACCTATGTTTCAGGAACAAGCATGCATGGGCTATACAATACTATTGTCAACAAAAATTTAAGGTAGTTCTTTTAGAGGAAAGTAAAGTAAAGTAAAGTAACGCCCAATGACTTCTTTTAGAGTCGACCCATTTCATGTATATCTTTACTCTAAAGCTTGTAGTGATAGAATTGGTGAATACTTAGAAAGTTTATCAACAAAGAAGCAACACGATATCTTAATATGAAATCAATGGAACTCCACTATTGATATAAAGAAATTGGCGCATGAGATGAAAACATATGAAATAAGTCTTCAAGGATCTCGGCTTGTGACTAAAGATCATCAGTGTGTTATGTCATATACATCTGTGTGTGTTTACAACTTACGTTTTCTTTGATTTTTTTTATGCAGATGCTCTTTAATCGCCCATCGTTTGTGAAAACTGTACCTTCTATAAAGGATGTCAAGGAAGGATGGCGCCAAAGGTTAAGGATTCCAAAACATAAAATGCCTACTATAGATTTAGTAAATTTTGATGTTCTAAATAGGGTTTACCGAAACGACTAATATCATTAACATGCTTATAGTAATCTTCCTACTGTCCTTCATATAAAACACCAAGCTAACTTTTAATTTCGATATGTTTAAACCGACCAGAACCTGATAAGACGGTTAAAAAATCTTGTCGGGTTAAAATATGTTGTTTAATTTGACCCAAACTTGATAACCCGACATTGTTATCAGGCTAAGATTAGATAATTAATGTTGTCGGGTCAACGCTATAAGACTTTAAATTGTTATTTAATGCTACAAGTTACTAGATATTTAGGGTCTGCAGTTAGGTTATGAATCATGTTATCTTGTGATTCCAACATGTTGTGGCTAGGAGCGGAGCCAGGCTGACCATACTTAAAACAAAAAGTCATAGTGACGAGGGAGGCTTAATGTAGAAACTAGTAGAAAAACGGCTTGTAATACACATAAATAATGAGTGAAATAGTTTGATTCGGAAAGGCTTAACACTCACTAGTCTCCTACTAGCTCCGCCCCTGATTGTGGCACCGATAACTTGTTTATGTCTAGACATAAGACATGTACAGTAGTTTGAGTTTGTGCTTGAGATTCCGGTTTTTTTGCCATCTGAGACACTTTAGAGCGTGCACTTAAAACTATCTAAAGAGGAAAGAAAACAAGGATAAGATGTTGGGAATCAGGAATCCGATTCCTAGTTTGCAAATATAGGACAGGTACACGGGTAGTTTGAAATTTGATTTGGTCCATAAACATGGCAGTACTTTTGGTTCTTTATTATTGTACTTGGTTGTGAAGCCATACCTCAAATTTTCAATCCTATATATGTGAACACATAGAGTAGAAAGTATACTACGTAGTAACATGTTTTTCTTGTTCATACTCTGACAAATATATCTACATGTGACAGTCAAGGACATGTCTCTAGTTAATATTTATCGGATATCATTTGAAATCGTGTTATCATTTTTCAAAATAAACTATTCGACAATAATACATGGGTATTACGAATATCTACTTGAGGTAAGACCAAATGTATATTAATGATTTAGGCACAAACCAAGTGTTTATGCTTTTGTGTGTCCTTATTTATACGAAAACATAGACCAGAAAGTATGCCTGATGGCGGGTTCATTACAGATTAACAAGAAGCTAGCACAAAATAACCAAATAAGTTACACTCCAATAATTAACCTCGGCTTTCTTGTTCTTACTCGAGAAATTCCCATGTGACACACCGGGACAAGCTCCTAGTTAAATCACATTTATTTCGATAAGAATTCAGTTGTCGTTTGAAACAACATGAAAACTTACCAATGACTTCTACAAGACTACTACAATCATATAAATATTTTGTTACTAATGGCGTCCACCCGGCATTAAGTTATATTGTTGCGAGTTTTGCTTGTCGCCATAGTGTCAAATGCGTACATTAGGTGCACGCAGGCAACGGAGACCCGCACAAACACCTATTATGAGAATACTCGTTGGTCGTAAAGCCTTGCAAGTTTCCACCATGAGGGATATGTCCACACAAGTTATTATAACTCACGTTCAAATACTGCAAACTTAATCCGATCAATGGTTGTGGCAAACTCCCATAGATCTTATTATGATTCAAATCTAGCCATGTCAAACTTTCAGGAACAACTACCTTTGACATATTAAACTCGAAACCATTCCTCGAAAAATCAGCGTACCGAGTAGTCTTATTTGGTCCAAAGAACATGCTAATGTCCCCTGAGAGCTGGTTTCTTGAGAAATCGACCGAACTGAAGTTCAAGTAGCCTAATGACTTAGGTATTGTTCCAGTAAGTTTGTTATGTGAAAGATAAAGATTTGGGGTTGATCCTTTGAAGTACCCGAAAGAATCTGGAATGACGCCAGTAAGTTTGTTTCTGCCTAGATGTATTTCACCAAGCTTCGTTAAATACGCGAGTTCTGGAGGGATCGAACCCGTGAGATCATTAAACGAAAGGTCTAGAAAATCTAGGTTTTTGAGCTGGCTAAGAAACGAAGGAACTGGCCCGGTTAAGTTGGTCCAACTTAACTGTAGCGAGGTCAGGTGCGTGAGTTTAGATAACGCGTACGGGATAGTCCCCGTGAGGTTTGTTAGTTTTCGGAAGATTAATGTTTGTAGGAATGGTAAATCACCAACAGCATTCGGGATTTGGCCTGAAATGTTTCCCTCGAATATGGTGAGTTCAATAATGCGGCTGGTTTTTCGATCGCATTTAACACAATACCATGTGCAACAATCTTCTGATTTTTTCCAAGAGGTGAGATGATAAGGGTTTCCGAGTGATTTTTTGATCTCGAAGAGGGCTGTTTCGTCGTCTTTGTTGCAAACTTGTGCGAAAGATAAGATCGGGAGAGTAATTAGGAAGATGAGCAATAATGCTTTTCTCATTTTGGTAGTTTGTTTGTGTGTGGTTCTTGTGTATGGGCTTTGGGTGTGTATTTATAGACTCTTGAGAGGCAAAGTAGATGTCATCTTTTTAGTTTACTTGCAATTATTTGTTGCCATCATAAATCCGCAGTTAAGCGTGTGAGCGAGATTAGTACTGGTTGCACCCTTCTTTTTTATCTGATATCACAGTTTTGCACTTTTTCCATATAAATAATAACCGATAGTTAATAATCAAAGAAGATGCAGATGAATCAGGAAACGGTGCTTAAAGAAGCGACAAGTGATGCCTAACAATGGTTTGAGTTCCTCCGAAAGGGCTATCCGAAGATATTTGCAGCTAGAGATGGAAATTCCAGCTAAGAACTAATCGACAATCTTCGTAAGTTACATTATATTGTTAAGTTTTCATGTTCTGTTTCAAACAAGTGTATTATCGAGATAAACATGATTTAAGGACATGTCCTTGTGTGTCACATGCAGATATATTTGTCGAGTAGGAACAAGAAAAACATGTTAGCATACTTTCTAGTCTATGTGTTCACATATGTATGATTGAAAAACAAGTACAATAATAAAGAACCAAAAGTACTGCCATATTTATGGACCAATTCAAACTAGCAACCCGTGATCCCGTTCTATAATAGTTTGTGACGTTATACGGGATTTTAACCTCGTTACTCTTCCTAAACAAAAGAGGTTCTCTAGACAGACGAGGAAACCATGAACCCGTGCATTTTTTTGGGTGTCGATAAACCCTTCCAAAAGGACCTAACCTTAGGAAATGAGCACATCATGAGCACCTTTCTGGTAACCTTTAGTAAGGAGTCGAGATTGAACCAATGACTTATTTCGTTTAAGCCAGCCATGTACAGTCAACTAGACGTTTGCGATGAGAAGTCATAAATTGGAGCAATAATCCAATAGTTACCCCGTTAGTTTAAGTTGCATTTTATACGTGTATAGAACAATTAGGACGTGACATATTGTCCTTTGCGTCACATGTCGATTGCTCGAGTAGGAACAAGAAAGCCTAATATTAATCCGCCATTAGGAAACATGTGAGTATACTTTCTAGTCTATGCTTTCACATATATAGGATTGAAAATTTGTGATCTGTTTATAGAAACTGCCCTCCTGAACCGCTTCGTGCTTATGTCATGCGGAGAATTGTTTTTTTGTACACCAAAATCCACCACAACACCAAAGCACCTTTCCCTAATGTGATTTGGTGCCGTTGTGTAAAAGTGGTGTTATCGTGTTAAAAAGAGGGAAAACCCCAAAAAAAATTCCGAAAAAAAAACCATAACGTGAGTCGTGGCTTGGTTCTGGTGTCGTCAAGCCGCGTTTTCCGATCATCTCGGCTGGTGGTGACAGCTTAGAACTCGAAAACGCGAGGAGCCGTCCGAGAAAACATGAGCCATGACTCATCATACCTAAAGCTCTAAGGCTGCTTGTTGTTATTTGCTGTAATGTTGGAGGATTCATGCTTATGTACTTATCTGCAAACAACCAAGTACAATGATAAAGAACCAAACATACTGCCACATTTATAGACCAATTCAAACTAGCAACCCATGTTCCTGTCCTATACAAGGAATCGGATTCCTGATTCTCATCATCTTATCCACGTTTTCTTTCCACTTTCGATAGTCGCAAGTGCATGCTTTAAAGTGTCACAATAAAAAATGAGAGCGTGCGAATCAATTGTCAGAAAAAAAACCCGAATCTCACGAGAACCCGAAACCCAAACGTTTCTCAAGCACAAAATCAAACTACATGTCTAGCTAGACGTAAAAAACGTAATCGGTGCCACAATTGTCAATATAACATGAAGGAATCACAAGATATATATACCATGATTCACAATGTATCAAACCACTGATATTGATCTACATATAACGGACACTCGTTCTTACGTAACAACCACTCTTTAACACAATCTGCATGAAACTCGTGTCGACAATAATCCAATCTCCCTATCCACTCGTTTTCCTCATACTCCTGCATACAAATAGTGCAGTACCCGGCCTTCGTCGATCATCATGCAGTCTTGCGCTCACTTTTAGATGTTGTACAATATTTTATACTTCTTGTATATGGATAACTATACGTTCAATTCATTGTTTTGTATGTGAGGGTTTAGTATTGTTCGATCCTAGTATCTGAGGAGTGAGGACCATACATTTAAAAAGGAGAAAACACGACTATCTATCGGCTGATGATATTTACACGGAAAGAATTTATATGCACACAGAAAATTCAGTTGAAAGGACAAATGTACCCTTAAAGATGATGCTACCCCTACAAAATCTACCATATTTAAAAGTTACAGTACTAATTTTCGGTTTACGTTGAAAGTTTTGTTAACATTCTGCCATTTGCATATTTCCTTCTTGTTGTCTCATCATCACTGAGGTCATCTTGAGCATTGCCACACATAAAACAAAATAAAACCCTCACAACCCATGCTTTTTACTTCTTTTGACAACCCATTCTCACCGTCCCGGAGACTATATATGCCGCTAGTCTAACCCAGTAGGCCATATCCATCGGTATATCCCACCTTCGCCCTCATCGTAACCAGTGACGACAAACCACACTAACGCCATGTATTATGCCTCGCTGTATTCCTGCTTCTTATCACAAACGCTACATATCACCAAGAGATATGCCTCACGTTAGAGTTGGACCTGCTTCTACTGCATAGACGTTTTTGGATTAATGCTCTTGTCATTATTTTATTTGGATGGATATCACCCCGTCAACTATTAAAATTAGTTAAAACCTAATAACACAAAGAAAGAACACCATTTGTGAATTTTGATGATGCCATATAATTTCTAAATTTTTAGTTGTTTTATTTTATTTGCTTATGTATGCAACACGAAACAAGAATCTTAAGATGAAATTGTTTGAAAAGTCTAAGAAAGATCAACAATATACGAAGTAATTAGGAGTACACGGTGAAAGAGATATGGGTTTGTTAAAATCACATGCTGGATGACATGGGAGAAAAGAAGAATACGCAATGGGTTATGGAAGTTAATGTGAGGGTATATTAGTCTAGTCACAATAAAGTTCTGTGTACGTATAAAAACCATCCGTGTAAATATCAATTCCCCTATCTAAATAGGAAAAAAACAAGGATAAGATGTTGCGAATCAGGAATCCGAATTCCTAGTTTCCTAATATAGGACAGGAACATGGTTTGCCAGTTATAAATGTGTCAACTATCTTTTGTTCTTTATTATTAGAGCTAAGGACTAAGCAATGACGGAACCATGTGGGTCTCGGGACACTCATATATTTTTGTTGCGTAGTGTTAAATTTGTTAAAAAACTTTGATTTTTGTTAGATTTGTGCTTAATGCACATGGTCCCTAAAAACGTTGTTTGTAGCATTCTATAGTTTATTATAAGTGTACATAGTCGTTTCCTTCTAGTTCCGTCCCTAGGACTAAGCCAAGACCTAATATAACCATGTGTACAAATGCTTTTAATTTTTAATATAAATAGTTAAAAAGTGAATTAAGACAAATAGTTTAAACACATTTTAATGGACTAAATGCATTTTAGATTCTTAAGAAAAATCGAGGGTTTTTTTAAAAATTAACATTACAATGAAAAAATATATAAGTGTCTCAAACACCCGCAGGCCAAGTTGTCAGGCCATTATTTTATGGCAAAGGTTATCAAGACCCTCATTTTTCACTGTTCATACCCCTTTTACTTTTTTTTATTATTTTTATAATTTTGTATTTGTTATAAAATCGTGAAATTAAAAATGCGAAAAAATAATATGTTTTTGCGAGTCAAAAGTATTAAACAGACAAAAAATGCGAAAAAAGTGATAAAAATTGTATCTGATTGAACCAGGAGGAGTACAAAAAGAATCTTTTGTACATTGTTATTACAAAAAGAAGGTTTGTCAACGGCTGTCAAAGAACTGTCAACAGCTATAATGCCCCTGTGGCCACGGATGCGGATTGTTTTAAAAAAATAAGGGTGATTGTTGTCACGGCTAAGTGAATAGATTGGTGAAACTGATTATTAAAATCAGTTGAGTTTGTTATTGCGGTTGTTTATTGATGGGAAACAATCGGAAATGGATTTGAGCTTGAATGTAAAATGGTTGTTGATTAAATTGATGTAGTGGTGATGATTCTTCGATGAAGTCTCGTCGATGAATGAAGGTAATTATTAATGTTGCTGTGATGAGATCATCATCTTAATGAGATGAAGGGATGAAGTGGTGATCCTGTAGACGACGTGGATCAGATTTATGTGGGTGAAAATCATTATGTGTGTGTTTGATCCTGTGAGATGAAAAGGTGTGAGTGTTTGTACTTAATGAAACCAAAACAAGGAAAGGATCATAATGGCCCTTTACTCATACGATTTAACAACAAAAGTTAACTGATAGGTGTGTAAACACCCATTCTTTTACCACTTAATTACAATAATAACTAAGCCAAAACGTGTATTTTATGTCGTAAATGTCGGAATTATGTGTGGTTTGCGTTTTTGTTGTGATTTAGGACCAAAATGTGAAAAGGGAGGAAAACACGGGCTTTCACAGGCTTTTATCGAAGAAAAAGACAAAAGACGAAGTCAAGAGATCAAGAGTGCAAAAAGAACGGAAGTCCAAGGCCAATTCTGAAGATTTATCGAAGAAAAAGTCTAAAGACGAAAGTTTAATAAAGCCGAGGAACTCAAGTCTAATAAATGAAGAATTATAAGACGAGTTCAAATAATCCCGAGACAAAGTCGAAAAAGTCGAAGAATTAAGAAGACGAAAAGACGAGAAAGAAAGAAAGAAGGAAGCAACACATGCTTAACCTCCCTAATCTCCTATAAATAGCATCCATTTCATCTCATTTGAAGTTGTTGGCTAGAGTGACAAACTAGTTCTTCCATTTTCATTTCTTGCAACTTTATTTTTCATGTCATTTTAATTAATTGTCTTGCACTTTAATTCCTTAAATTCAAGTAAGTGTTTTTAATTTTGTTGTTGAATCTTTACTTTTAATTAAGCTTTTCTTTAACTTTCTCATTCTACATTTCTTGTTTTTGGTTTATCTCAAATTCGGATTAAGCAAACTTTTACTTAATCTTGTTGCTTATTTGATTAAAAAGTTCACCTTTTCATTTCTATCTAAGCTTTCGTACGAAATAAGCTATAAGTTTGACAATCTTATTGGCTTGTTTTGTACTTAGCTTATTTGTTTTTCAAAGTTTTTCTTAAATGTTTCATCGTTTCAAAAGCCATTTAATTAAGTTTCGTCTTTTATGTTTTGAAAGGTTTTAACTTGGTAGCTTTCTGTTTCGTTTTATTTCCATTTCATTTAAGTATTTGAATTCAGCTTATTAGTTATAGCTTATTGTACTTGTGCTTATTGCGAATTGTGCTTCATCGGAAAGAGAAGGATTTTACACATTGCGACGGCCCATTTTCTCCACATTCCGATTGTGACAAAATTGGAACAAGGGTTATCACATTCCGATCCGGGATTGCGATCTAGAGTAACAACCCCCTCATTCCGATCTGGGATTGCGATCGCACATTCCGACGGCTCTTGAGGTTTTCTAAGTTGAAACTCTGCCAAATAATTATCAACATCATTCCGATCTGAACAACATTCCGATAGGTTGCAATTTTGTTATTCCGATAGGACTAGTTTTATACATTCCGATAGATTGCATCTTTACTATTCCGATAGCCACATTTCGATAGACACATTGCGATCTGGATTCCGATGGGCATGGTGACAACATTCCGATCTGACATTTTGATGGTCCTTGGGTTTGGGATTATATTTTGCTTTGTTTTGTTTTTAAGTTACATTTTAAATACTTTTTCAAATTTAATTTTTCATCACGCTTTAATTTTAAGTCATTTAATCAATTTACTTTTCAAAGTTTTAATATTGCACAATTTAAGTTTTAATTAGTCTTAGATTTAATTAAACGTCATTTACTTTTACGTTTTGCAATTTTATTACACTATAACGACCAATTCATTGTTTCCCACCAAAAGACGACTGAGTCGCACATTTTTCCCTTTTTCAGTTCGAAAAGATCGGACGATAAAATTTTCTTACTGGCTAAAAGCTTTGTATTAAATGGCGCCGCTGCCGGCTCTTTTCGTAAAGATTAACGGTTTTCTGTGAGAGACGCGTTGCTTTTTGGGATCCGTTCCTTCGTGAGCGTTATTTTTCTTGCTTAAAAATTGTCAAAAATCCATAAAAATAAAAAAATTTCAAAAATACATAAAAATTAAAAATTTTCAAAAATCCAAAAAGATTTTATTTTTATTTTTATAGTGTATATATATTGTCTATTTCTTTGGTATTGTTTTCTTTTGCTTTTGCAGGTATGCAGCCGCCGGTGGCACATTTATGAAAAGGAGACCCGAGGAGTGTAGAGAGCTTATAGAAAACTTGACTACTCATCACAAGAATTGGGATTCCTCCGCATCTTCAAGGAATAACCCAAGAGTCAATGTTTCTTCTACTTCAGCAAACCCCGATATGACCGAATTCACCCGCATGATGGCCGAAATGAACAAGAATATCTTGCTCATAGCTACTAATCAACAACAAGTTAAAGCTGTAGAAATTTCTTGTGAGACTTGCGGTGGTTCTCATTCATACACTGATTGTCCTTCTACTCAAGGCAATCCGGAAAACGTGTATGCGGCTTATGGTAATTATTCACCAGAAAATTACGAAGCCCGACCTCAAGGGGATCGAAATTTGCTAAGTTACCGATCGAACAACTATCTTTCACCTGGTTTTTCTCCTCAAAACCAAAACCTCAACAACTACAATAGAAGCAACCAAATCCCACCTCGAGCTTCTAATCCTTATCACCCACCCGCTCAACAAGCCACGCCCATTAATCAAGATGTTGAAGCTTTAATGAGAACCCAAGGAGAGCAAATTAATAATCTACAAAGCCAAATTATCAATTTGAAAAGGGGATATCACTAAGCAAGGTAATGACAGTAGATCCGAGCTTCGACATGATATACAAACCTCTTTCAGCACTCAAACGAATGATTTGAAGAATATGCTGGCTAGTTTCATACCAACCACTCAAGCCTCTACTTCGGGCTCTCTACCTTCAAACACCGTCACCAACCCGAGAGCGAATGTGAGTGCTATTATTACACGCAGTGGAGCAACCTTAGTAGGACCATCTATCCCTCCCCCAGTTACTCCATCTACACCTCCTCCACCACCATTTATCCCTCCTACTCTCACGCCTAGTATTAGTTCTACATTACCGTCTCCACCTCTTACTGATGAACCCAAGAAGAACCCTTCACCAACCCCACCCTCCACCTTTAAACCTTCAACATCTCAACCTTTACCTGCTACACCTACACCTTCCACCTATAAACCCAATATTCCTTATCCATCTCGCTTAGACAAGGCCAAACTGCAAACCAAGGATGACATTCAAGTGTCAAACTATTTGAAGAAGATTTCAGAAATGACCATCACTTTTAGCCTTGTTGAAGCTCTTGCCCAAATGCCACAATTTGTCAAGATGTTTAAGGAATTGCTTAATAAGAAGGAGAAGATGGCCGAGTTTGTTAATACTCGCTTGAATGAAAATTGTTCTGCCGTCCTTCTTAAAGAACTTCCGGAGAAACTTGGAGATCCCGGTCGTTTTGTGTTACCATGTACTTTTCACCAAACCGACGAATTTACTGCCTTAGCCAATCTCGGGGCAAGTATAAATTTGATGCCTTTAAGTGTTTGGAAAAAGTTATCATTACCCGATCTTACACCAACGAAGATGACTCTTGAGCTTACAAATCGCACTCTCGCTTACCCCGTTGGTATTGTCGAAGATGTGTTCATTAAAGTTGGCACCTTTACTTTTCCGGTCGATTTTGTTGTTGTTGATTATGAAATGGACCCTCGTATTTCTTTAATACTTGGTCGACCATTCTTGAGAACCGGAAAAGCTCTTGTCGATGTTGCCGAAGGTAAGTTATACTTAAGGGCCGGGAATGATGCACAAGTGTTCGAAATGGGGAAGATCACAAACAAATCCTATGGAAGAGAATCGGCGAATATGATTAATGTGCTTGATGATTTTGTCGTCTACAACCATCCTCTATTCGACTCTTGCTATGATAATCCACTGTTCCAAGATGATGTGGATGATTCTGTCTCTAATTCTGATCCTCCACCAATTTATGATTCTCCACCAATCTATGATGCTTATGATGATGATTCTAGCTCCGATGGGGATGATTATGATGATTTTACTTCTGAGTATCCAGACATGCCCACTTATAATGATTTTGATGAGGCCGATACTCTTTCGAGTGATTCTTCACATGATGAAGATCCTCCGCCAACAACACTTGATCCTACTTTGGATGACTACTCATTTGAGGAAGACTTTTCTACTTTTATCAATATATACTTCCCTCATGAGAGTGATTCCCCTCCTTTGGACTTTGATGATTATGGTCTTTATCCTACTTTGGATATGAAGATACCCGCTTCAAAGGAGAAAAAGCCGACCGACACCGATATCCGCAGCACTTATGTCTTGACACCTCTATATCCACCTTCTGAGAATGAGATTGCGAGATTTATGATCGGATCTTCTTCAAGGTCTGCTGAGCCTAAGTTTTATTTTCCCCTAAAGGAAAAGGTGTTCGACCTAGGCATTGCACTTTTTAAGCCATCTCAGTATCCATCTGATGAAATAAAAGGAAAAATCTTTGGAACTTATGGAGATATGCTTGCACTTCACCCTTGCTACCACCGTGCTCAACTGCTTAAGGGAACCTTGCCTACTCTTCTTTGGCTTGCCTTGTTTGCCTTAAGCTTGTGTTACTTGATGGACGAAAACCATGTATTTGATCCCCGTGGATGTTTTTCAAGCTTCTTCCTATGCTAATCAAGGTCGAGTCAGGCTCACGACTCGGTTAACAAAAACAAGCGCTTCTCGGGAGGCAACCCGCAGTATCTATCCTTTTTCTCTTATTTTTATAATAAGTGTAGGGGGAGACCCTAGTATGTTGTTTGTTGTCTTCTTTCTAATCATGTACATGGATTCAAGCTTTCAAAGATCCACTCTTGATGATCTTTGACGACCCGTGATTCCGTGTTTCCGTCTTCCCGGTTCTATCCTAAACTCTTTTCGATTCACTATTTTATATTTCTTAATATTAAAATAGGAATCTCGTTAGTTGTCCTTTCCTTAACAAGATTTAAACAATGTGCACAATGTCCTAAGTGTAGGGGAGTTTACTTCCATATGCTTAAACATTGAGGACAATGTTTATATTAAGTGTAGGGGGTCCTTCTAACGAAGTTAAGTGGTCTTTTCCCTTGTATTTGCCCTCATTTTAACCGGAAAATCTATTTTTCGACATTTTCAAAATTTTTAATCTATTTTGGCCTATTAGTTTTACCGTTGTTATAGTTATTTTCTTTCTTTATTAGAATAAATTTCAATAAAGTGGTTTTAATTTTAAACGTTGTGAATCTTTTGACTCAAACCGAGTTTACTTATCCAAGTTTACTCTAGCTAGTATCCTTAACGTGTTTAAGTCAAGTTTTGCTAGGCTTTTATATAGGGAACTTTAAAACGCGAAAGTCTTAACTCTCACGGGTTAAGAACAAGAACTTTTCGCAAGTTCCTATAATTGATCCTAGAGAGTCGTTTATCAAGGGAACTTTAAAATGCGAATTCTAAACTTGAAAAAGTCTAAGAATTTGCAAGATCCTATAGATGACTCGAAAACCCAAAAATATGATTTAGTTGGCTAAGCATCCACGAGTCTCATTTCTTGAGATTTTAAATTGTGGAGAACGAGAGATGATAGAGTCAATTATAAGTTTGGTATTCTTTCGTGAATTTATGTGAGTTGATTATAAGCCTATTCTCCCATCGCTCGTTAATAAATTTATCTGCAATAAATAAGGTTGTACGATTTGAAAAGTTACTTAGCTTCTAGCCCAAGATCGTTTAAAAGTTGCTCGGTATTAATTAGAGTTCATAGCCAAGGCATAACTTATTGAAGCGGGACGCGAAGATTGGCGAGTCTGAAAAGGCCCTAACAAGGCATGAGGGCTATATATTGTTGCTAAAGATCCAAAAGTGATGTGAAGAATCATTTATCAAAAATCAATATGAAGGATCGAGACACACGACGAAAAGCAAATACTCCCGTAAAGATCATGGAGAATTCTATCCAAAAAGGCCCTAACAAGGTATGAGGATAAATAGATCCAAGTCCTAAAAGGAGGCGGATCGTTGTATATCAAAATCCCAAATAAAGATTAGAGAAAAATGAAGAACTCGTGGTCCAAATATGAAGAATCTCTCAAAAAGTTCAAGTGAAGAAATTCCTATTATGAAGAGAAGACCATAATTTCAAGAACGTCTCTCAAGATTTGAAGTATGAAGTCGCTGCCAAATATCGGTCCGAGAAAGGTCTCAAATCGTGAAGCGAGTTATGCCAAGATATGAACTTTATGAGGTTCCGAGAAGCAGTTTTAAAAGATTTTGTCCTCTAGCTAACTATTGATTAAATCATCCCCCTTTATTTTCAGCCTAAATAACTATCAAAATAAGTCAAACAATGTATCCTCGTGATCATTCAAGACA
This sequence comes from Glebionis coronaria, assembly GCA_025667525.1. Classification (NCBI taxonomy): domain Eukaryota; kingdom Viridiplantae; phylum Streptophyta; class Magnoliopsida; order Asterales; family Asteraceae; genus Glebionis; species Glebionis coronaria. The sequence goes on from JANFOE010000391.1 coordinate 191,761, forward strand.
GCAATAAAATATAAGAGATACACCTAGGAATAAGGGAGTCTAAGTAAATAATTGGCCCGCATGAGTTCGTGTTAGTCTGCTAACTTATAATAACAATGATCTCGTTTTTAAGCTTGGTTTGGGGAACGAGAAAACTTGAGGATGATAATTATTCATGACATTTTCTAAACCCCAGGTATGTCTTTGATTTCTTTACTTATTTTCTTCCTTTGAATGTTTTAGAATTTTCTATCTTTTTAATAAAGGCCAATGTGGATTTATTATGATAGAAAATGTAAAACTTGCTTTGTAACTAATGCATTGCATGAGGACATTGCAATGGTCAAGTGTAGGGGATTTGATAGGTGTGTAAACACCCATCCTTATACCACTTAATTACAATAATAACTAAGCCAAAACGTGTATTTTATGTCGTAAATGTCGGAATTATGCGTGGTTTGCGTTTTTGATGTGATTTAGGACCAAAATGTGAAAAGGGAGGAAAACACGGGCTTTCACGGGCTTTTATCGAAGAAAAAGACAAAAGACGAAGTCAAGAGATCAAGAGTGCAAAAAGAACGGAAGTCCAAGGCTAATTCTAAAGATTTATCGAAGAAAAAGTCTAAAGACGGAAGTTTAATAAAGCCGAGGAACTCAAGTCTAATAAATGGAGAATTATAAGAGGAGTTCAAATAATCCAAAGACAAAGTCAAAAAAGTCGAAGAATTAAGAAGACGTAAAGACGAGAAAGAAAGAAAGAAGGAAGCAACACATGCTTAACCTCCCTAATCTCCTATAAATAGCATCCATTTCATCTCATTTGAAGTTGTTGGCTAGAGTGACAAACTAGTTCTTCCATTTTCATTTCTTGCAACTTTATTTTTCATGTCATTTTAATTAATTGTCTTGCACTTTAATTCCTTAAATTCAAGTAAGTGTTTTTAATTTTGTTGTTGAATCTTTACTTTTAATTAAGCTTTTCTTTAACTTTCTCATTCTACATTTCTTGTTTTTGGTTTATCTCAAATTCGGATTAAGCAAACTTTTACTTAATCTTGTTGCTTATTTGATTAAAAAGTTCACCTTTTCATTTCTATCTAAGCTTTCGTACGAAATAAGCTATAAGTTTGACAATCTTATTGGCTTGTTTTGTACTTAGCTTATTTGTTTTTCAAAGTTTTTCTTAAATGTTTCATCGTTTCAAAAGCCATTTAATTAAGTTTCGTCTTTTATGTTTTGAAAGGTTTTAACTTGGTAGCTTTCTGTTTCGTTTTATTTCCATTTCATTTAAGTATTTGAATTCAGCTTATTAGTTATAGCTTATTGTACTTGTGCTTATTGCGAATTGTGCTTCATCGGAAAGAGAAGGATTTTACACATTGCGACGACCCATTTTCTCCACATTCCGATTGTGACAAAATTGGAACAAGGGTTATCACATTCCGATCCGGGATTGCGATTTAGAGTAACAACCCCCTCATTCCGATCTGGGATTGCGATCGCACACTCCGACGGCTCTTGAGGTTTTCTAAGTCGAAACTCTGCCAAATTTTTATCAACATCATTCCGATCTGAACAACATTCCAATAGGTTGCAATTTTGTTATTCCGATAGGACTAGTTTTATACATTCCGATAGATTGCATCTTTACTATTCCGATAGCCACATTCCGATAGACACATTGCGATCTGGATTCCGATGGGCATGGTGACAGCATTCCGATCTGACATTCCGATGGTCTTGGGTTTGGGATTATATTTTGCTTTGTTTTGTTTTTAAGTTACATTTTAAATACTTTGTCAAATTTAATTTTTCATCACGCTTTAATTTTAAGTCATTTAATCAATTTACTTTTCAAAGTTTTAATATTGCACAATTTAAGTTTTAATTAGTCTTAGATTTAATTAACGTCATTTACTTTTACGTTTTGCAATTTTATTATACTATGACGACCAATTCATTGTTTCTCACCAAAAGACGACTGAGTCGCACATTTTTCCCTTTTTCAGTTCGAAAAGATCGGACGATAAAATTTTCTTACTTGCTAAAAGCTTTGTATTATTAACCCTCATCCAAAATATGGACCAAATTCGATCATAGTTTCAAAATTATTGACGATTCTTGCAGTTATTTTGAGATTGGGACTAAACATGATATTCTGGGTAAACCATAGGGACGAATCATGAAATTTTTTCTTAGGATAATAAATGTATCTGGTATGTTTTAATAGGTTATTTCTAATGTACTCAATTTGGAACCCGATTAACAATAAATTAGCTCACTTTATACTTTTATATTAGAATATTACAGAATTTTAAAATTCTAAAAAAGTTCGATTTTTACTTTCCAAAATTTAAATTTATGTAAAAAAAGTATGATTTTTGTAAAAGATTTCAAAATATTTTTGTGAAAAAAAATTGGTACAAACATTTTTAAGCTATAATTGTACAAAATGGATATACCCTTTGGAGGGCACCCTGAATTTCTTAGGGATGTTCCAGAAAGACGTGAGTCATGTGTCTTGACTCGTGTCTTGAGAAAAAGTGCTTATGACATGTGTCTTGACTGATGTCTTGACATGTGTCCCTAGGTGTAAAACGAATAAAATTGAAACTCTTAGGTTATTATGCCAGAATTGGCAGATCGGTTGGACTACTGACCCTTGTATTTCTGATCACGTCGGTCAGAGCTACTGTTGTGATTGCTAGGATAGTTGCTGTCACAGTAGTGGTTATTATCATCTTGTTTGTCAGTTCCATGACAGTCATTCTCATTACTGTGATTCATGTAACTATTCAGCCGAGTGGCCGGCTGGTACCGGTTCTTACTCATATGACTGAATCGAGATGATTTAGAATCGACAAGTGAATACTCGTGAAGTATTGCAAGTGAAATAAACATGGATTACGGTATGTATAATACACATGGAATACGGTACATGGAGTACCCATGGAATGCACATGAAATGATCGGTATGAGGTCGATCACCTGACATGATTTGAAAGGAAAGATAATCGGTTGAACGGTTAGAAAACCATCATGACAACCTGGCAATGCCAGTATAGACATCATTCTTGTTGCATAGAGAAACGCTAAAAGTGTGGTTAAACAAAATTCAACGATGATTTTCCTGAAAACATGATTAATGAAAACCAACCATGACTATCATGAAAGCAGGATTAAATGAAATCCAACAATGTCTTGCATGAAAGCATAAACAACAAAAGAGACGTAAGACGTAATCAACATGAAGACGAAATCATCATGAAGAAACATGAAACAACTTAACATAAAGGAGTATATAACATAATCAGCATAAAAATGAAGTTAACCATGATAGTATGAAAACATACTTGACATAAAGACATAGTAACTTATGAGGGGAGATAAAAAAAATTTATGCCAATAAATCATGAGAAATATTTTATGCATGTAAACAGTGCGTGAATGCATGATGCAGTTTATGAAAACCTTTATATGCGCGAGGGTAAACGCCTATGGTCAGTTTACCCAAAACAAAAGACATGGCGAGGGGATGCCTATGCGTCGGTCCCAAAGTTAAAAGTTTCGATAAAAGCACATGCGACTAAATAGGGCCAGTCCTGTACCAACCGTTACTTAGTCATAAACCTGCGACAATGATACATGGAATAAATGAGTGAAACTCAGCTGTCAAAACTTAATAGAAAAAAAATAGAAAAAAAATTATGTGACCAATTATGAACTACTGGGGTTCAGTCCACATTAGCCACAGTTCACAAGGAACATCATGTATGAAACTATGACACATAACTAAGTATGGATGACGGTTGTTCATCCATATTAGTAAAATAATACTGATGAAAACATCATGGTTAAAACAACAAAGTGCTAAAAACATCAATACGTGGAATAACAAGCGTTGACTTAGGAAGCTTCTAGTGACTACCCACTAGTCACAGGTCGAGTTTTAGAGCCTACAAGTCGAAGCATTGTCTTTGATACCACCAATTGATCTCGTGACTTTACCATTGTATTCTTAAATTTGTTACGACTACACCAATATAGTCATGAAATGACTAAATTGCCCTTGTTTTCTTTGACATTATTACATCTCTTCCTCATTTATGTTTTTGTGCTTCTCCCTCTCCATTTTATATGCTTCTCTTACAACAGCCATCATTCTCCATTTTAAAAAAATACGCATTTCACAAGTGTTGAACTTAAGTTTATATGTTCGATCCTTGGTGCATGAAAATTTACGTTTGCCGAATATTTTAATTCCACATGCATGTGTCCGTGATAACGATCTCACACGAATTTAAAAACTGCATCATTCTACGAAAAAGAGATGAGTAAATTAGCTTATTTTTATAAAATGGAGAATGAATTCAATTAGCTAATTTTTATATGCTTCTATAAAAACTGCATCTGTTTATTTTATTCATTCAATTCATTTAGCAAATTTTTATAAAAGGAAAAAGAGATGAGTAAATAACGTTTATAGATTGGAAAATGAATGTGGATCTGTAGAGAGAGTGGATAGCTTTTACCTTAAATAGATGCATCATTGATTCATTATAAACACATGGCATTTGAAGTGGATTTGGAGAATTAATGAATAAAATAAATAAATGGTAAGATTTTCGATGTACACGAAATAAGGTCATTTATGGATCTGGAGAATGAATGATTCGTAAACTGATCACATGGCATTTGAAGTGGTGATGGTGGATCTGTAGAGAGTGTGTATAGCTTTCACTTTAAAAGAAAAGGGTAAAGATAAAGGGTATTTTAGTTATTTATATGGGTAATTTGGTCATTTCATGGTCATATTGGTGTAATCGGAACAAAATTCAAAGTACAATGGTAAAGTCACGAGATTAATTAGTAAGTATTTAAAGTCGGCACAGATGAATAAGTACGATGGTATTGCATAGCTTTTACCCCTTTAGTTTTAGCGTTTATAAACAAACGTAATTCTCTTTAAGAGGAGTAACGTTTAATTGATCTATTTGAAAATTAAAATTAAGATTCAATCTCTTTTTTGGCTCAAGTTTTTCGATTATGCGAGTTATAACAGGTCACAGGTATGTTGCAAAAGATATTGATTGTAGGATCGGGTAACAAATTAGAAAATTATAATAGTGATAAAAAATGGAGGAGCCAAGGCTTCAATCTTCATCAAAAATAAAATTTGAGAAAGAGTAATATAATCGGTTCATTAATTACAAAATAATTGTGAAATAAATAAGATGATGTTTGTTTCTTCATGAAATTGAACCATTTTGTAAAACCAAAAAGATTTAGGTGGTGTTTGTTTTATTAAGATGTTTTAGATCTGAATCTGACTCCCACATCTTACTAGTAAGAGGCGGTTGAAATGTCTGAATCTAAATGAAAAAGTGTTGTTTGTTTTTTTATAATTGTCTGAATACTCTATTTTTAGAGACATATTTAACAATAATATGTAGGTCCACGATTTTTTAGGATTGTACAAGTGTTGTAAAGATCTAAAGAGAGGGAGGGAGATGAAGAACTAGAGAGAGAAAGTTAGAGAGAGAAATGAGAGAATGAGAGAAAGAAAGATTGATTGAGTGAAATGGGAACCAACAACTACCCTTCCTAACATGCTAGGAAGGGTATATATATAGCCCGCCCTACATGTGGGCTTTATGGGTTATACTTACATAACTAGATCACGAGCTCAATCTAAGTATATATCGTTGGAGTGACCGATCATTTCTAAATACGTAAAAACGTATTTCCAACAATCTCCCTCTAAGGGAGGTCACTCCAAGTTACAATATCCTAAATAGTCTATAGCTCGTGATCTATGCTAACAATGATGTTACCGAGACTTTCTTTGGGAAAACGTATTTCCAACAATCTCCCCCGAAGGGAGGTCACACCATTTTACAAAATCTTAAACCTAGCATACTATGCTTAGAGTCTTCGATCTTGTTCTTGTGAATATGTTTATGTGATCTTTGACTTCAGTCTTGAGCATGTTTCCTTGCCTTGACCTTGTGCATTCATCACTTGTGAAATTTGCCTCCTCGTGACTTCATGTTCCACATACTTATACCTTGATGAATTCTTGAAAGCTTCAGAGTTTGATACAGCGGAAGACTTGACTTTTAGGCTTTCTTGAATTTGTTGAAGTATTAAATGCATACAGTATAAGCATGTGTTGACGACTTATAGATTTTACACCGCAATTCCACTTTCTTGTTACGCGGCATAAGATAGTTAGCAACAAAACATATACACGGATGAAATGGCCTTGAACATTTCATTCTAATTCTGTAGCATTTTACCTCTGGTCGATGAAGACCATTGGACGATATTAAATATCGTACTTGTGGCAGGTAGTTTCAGTTAAGAACCTCCTTGACAAGATTTCGCGGGTAAACCCGTTCTCTTTATTCGACCGTCCAAAGCTGACTACGAACAAAAAGAGTGAATCATTTGGATAATATTATCCGCATGATTTGAAGCCATCAAATCTGATTCTTGGAACAAGTTTGATTCATTAAAGAATCGCACCATCGTTGCTTTCCAGTTGTCACGAGCTTGATTCGTATAGAATCTTACAAGTTACCTACCAAGTGCTGTTTGAGGTTAACACTAGAAGGATTTTCACTCATCACTGTGAACACTATAGAGTGTCACTTTGAGTGTTCTGGCAAGATCACTAAGATATTGCGTAGAGGCCTGGAACGTGTTTTAGTTCAGTTAAGAATTAAACCACTGTTGCTTTTCAATTATCACAAGCTTGATTCATAAAGAATCGCACAAGTCACCTACCATGAGCTTTTTGATATTCGCTCAAGAAGGATTTCCATCTTCATTGTAAATACTTTCGTATTACTCGGATGTTCAGGCAAGATCATGAAGATTTTGCGTAGGACTCTTAAGATCTTTCTTACTTTTCATAGTGTGTGAAGAAGCAAGGAATTATGAAAGTGTGTCCTAATGAGATATTTGATGATCTCAAATGGCTCTAGACTCGATCATGCATTTTGGATTTTAGTGACCGGAGGCTGGAGAGGAGTGCCACCATTTCAATACCAATTTATTCGGAGTGAATAAATCAAAAGATAATGCGTTGTCTCCGTGTGATTAAAACAAATATCTTTTAAGAGATATCTGAGTTAGCTGGGATGGGTTGTGCATTGCATCACTAGGTCCATGATGTCTATCTTCAATATCAAGAATCATTAAAAAATGATCTCAATAGCATATGTATTGACCCGATTTCCGCCTAAGGTTGTAAGAAGGGCTTCTTTCTTTAGACCCTTTATCTTTACAATTCTTTTTCATTTTTCAACCCCTTCAATGCTTACCAATACGTCATAACTAGAACCTTGTTGTGATTGTTCCAGTGCTAACTTAAGTACTTGGTCGGCATTCAGCTACATTCACAATCTTTCTCCATCTTTCCTAAGGACTACTATTTCTAGCTATGGAATGTCCTTGGGAAGATTCCTCCGGTTTTCGAAGAATCATTGGACTTAACCTATCCTACCATCCTTATGTCACCACAATCTTCATCGTCGTGAAATAATGGGTTGTGGGTAAGTATAAATCACCATGAAATCCATTTTGAAGTGAAAATCCATTTTGCTCCCCCTTAACATATGCCATGATATTCGAAAACATTTCGCACATGTCGGGATGAGCCATCACGTTAAGTCAAACCATTTTTGATTAATCATTTCCCATATTACATCACATTTTCTCCCCCATATTGAAAATATTGACCCAATCGATGTTTTTAATATCAATTGATATATTAGTATTTTAAGAAAATTTGGGAAGGAAAATGCAAATCCAATTATCTTCATGGTTTACACAAGCTCCCCCTCAAATTAATGAGGGTGTACTTAAAACGTAAATGAAATACCTTTTAAACACAAGTGTAAGGTATTTATCACGTGCAAAGATCATATAGGATAATGTATTCACAAGATTAGCAATTTACGAGGTTGTACCTGAATGATGGAGAACATCATATGATAGAATGACATGGTTCTTGTTCACGAATGTTGGTCGCCTCGTCACGTCTGAAGTTATCTCTTGACACCATGTGTACGATTGATATCATTTTCTTGACACCAATTAGTGACCTTGGCACATTCGGCATCAAAGATTCTGAATGCTGGACAATTGCTCCCCCTCAATTGTTGACCCGTGTTCTATTGAAAGAGCTGTAGTCGCCGTTTGATTGGTCGCATCGTCGAGTATGTAGATATCAATTGTAAATTGCTGTGGATTGTGGAGATGATAACTTCATAAAAACAAAATTTCTCTTGTTTTAACAAATAAATGCACTGATGCGTACATATATTCATGTTAGATTGTGTTATAACATAAACACAATCCCTTACATGGTTATAAAATAAACCGTGCCCGAGAAAATTAATTCCCGTTGTTGAGTCAAAGCTTTCCGGTGAAATGCTTGACTTTAATATGAAAAGCGGTTTACTATCGGAAATAATAGCAAGCCATTTTGAGCATGTTATAAAACATTTGAAATTCTGCTCGAACTTTATTTACAACCCGTGTCATTATTGAATGACATTTCTAGTATCGTAAATATTATCGATTCCAGAAGACATGCTCTTTTTATCAAAACATTTTTGAACACACAATTTTGAAAGATTTAGAAAAACCTTTTGAGAAATTCTCGAAAAATTATGTTCAAAGTTTTGAAAACTAATTACTTGAGCTTAAGATGTTGAATATCTTACAAAACGAGCTCAAGTCCGAGAAGTTGTAAACTTCACGTTGTTAAGGATCAGTTTATCATCGGCGATAAACTTTCCTTTTAACTGAAGAACGAGTCCTAAGTTGACATTTACTTAGAAGTCGTTTTCATGAGCTTGAAAAACTTTTTGAATGTTTTAACGTAAAGCTATTGACCGAGAAAGATGAATTTCCCGTTATTAGGAAAAGTTCTCTTATTAAAAAGATACACTTTCCTTTCTAAGCTTAAAACTTGGAATGTTTTAATACAAGCTCATGACCGAGAAAAATTAATTTTCCCGTTACGAGGATAAGTTATCATTAAAGATAAGCTTTCCTAAAATTGAAGTCCGAGTTACAGTCTGATATGTAACTGTAAGTCATTGTGCATTAGCTTAAAAACTTCGAATGTTTTTAATATTAGCTCATGCCCGAGAAAAACTAATTTCTCGTTGTAAGGATAAGTTTATCATCAGCGACAAACTTTTCTTTCTTTGAAGTCCGGGGCATAATCTGAAAACCTTTCTAAATACGTAAAAACGTATTTCCAACATAATACAATGAACAAGTAGCTTGTGTAAACATGAAACAAAACACTTTTTTTTATCATATACTTAACATAATAATAAACGTTTAAATTAATTATCTTAATAAAGTTATTAATTTACAAAGATTTTGATGTTATAAACTTTGTGTACTATGGATAAACTTTTTAAAGTTTGTAAAATGCTTAATAGTTACACATATATTAAATTATGAAAAGGTCCAAGATCTTAGACCTCTTTATTTCGCATAGTCATTAAACCTCACTCACTATGGCTAAAACAAATTATAAACTTTTTCATGTGTTTTGAACCTATTCCTGAAATGACCATAGTAGATGCCTTTAGATGCATAAATACACATAATTATAACTTGGTCGAGTTAACGATTTAGTGATTTGACCATCGGGTCAATCCGTTTGACTCATCGTGTCACGAATTCGACAATGGAGCTAACTCGGTTGTGCCATTAGTTCACTGATTCGACGATCGAGTCAACTCGGTTGAGTTGCTGAATGACCGAATCAATTTGGTCAAATCACCAATTCACTGATTCGACCAGCAAGTCAACCCATGTGGTTCAACCACCAAGTAAATTAGCATATTGTGAATTATTTGTCGTTAAACAATTTCCGCAACTGTTTACAAGTATACGTTTATTATTAATAAAACATCCAAGTTATCCTAATATAGTTTGTTTTGCATTTAAACAAAATTGGAAATATATAAGTTTAGAAGATTACATGATTAAAAAAAGAACTTGACACTTATAGAAAAAATTAAACATTAATATTAAAAGTATTTTATTAATATTTCTACTATCTTAGTATAAAAGTACTTTATCTTGCACACAAAAAACTATACAAGCATGTGAGTCAAACCACTTTTGTTTCATTCCAAGAGAAACTGTGCATCTTCGTCCTAAATTTTTCATCTTCTTTCTTCATTTATGCAACTTGCACGTAACGTAATTATTTGATGTTCCATAAGAGAAATTGTCCACCACATCTGACTCGGTTAGAGCTTTAAGATATATTCGTGTCTGACTCGGCAAAAAAAAAACAAACACACAAAAGTCTGACCGCGTCTGACTCGAGGATATTCAGAGGCAGTCAGACTTTATTTACAAAAAAACAAACACAGCCTTAGTTGAGATTGAGTGAATTCGAGTTTAAAAACTAATGTAATGCACCCATGCCCGGTCGTACTCATAACCACATCAGGTCTCCAAGGTGAACGGCCTCCACCCTGACCGGCCGGCCTTATGAATGTTGTTAGAAAGAGATGTCGAGACCATGAAACTTTTGATGGGTAATTTGATCTAAAACTTGGCTCATTTCATCAGTAAGATGGTTGGTCCAGTCTCCAACTTTTCCTTCCCTAAAGAACACATTATTAGGTATACCTTCAAATACATTACCTTCCTTATTAACCTCTCTTAGATTTTCAAAACTACATAGCTTGATAATTCCTTGCACGACACCGTTCGCCTCTTCATCCTTCGTGAAGGGACAACCCAAGAACTCCGCAAGCCGCTTTACATTACTCATTGTATCTCTTTTCATGTCCTCATATGTCAAAAATAAAACATTTTCCGAGCACTCCAAACTGAACTTGTGGTACCCTTTCACATGCTCCCAATAAGGTCCCATGGGCATCACACCTTTGCTAAACAGCTCAAAAGTCTCTTCAAATGTCAACGGACTGCACGATTTGCCCCTCATCTTGTTTGCAAAGTGAAACATAGAGACCAAAACATCTTTTGGGTTCCTACATATATAAACTACGCGACAACTAGAATCAAGAACGGATTGAGGTAATGACGTATATGGTATATGGGTAGCAAAAATACGCGGCGAATGAGCATCATCAACATAAGTAGGCATGTTTCTAAAAACTTCGGTTTCAACGAAAGGCACACAGTTATGCGGGTTAGAAAGTAGCAAAGGGTGGGCGGTTGAAAGAGGCTTGCATTTGTAGCGGTTTCTGTTCACCATAGCAAACACAAGTGCCTTGAGCCATGTTGTCCCTGATTTAGGCAGCGTGGCCAAGTAGATATCAGTTGGATGAGCTTTGAAAGTATCTTGCGCGGCCATAACATTTTCAACTGAGATTCTACGCATGGACTGATGCCAAAAGCCTTGGTACTTGTATAGGTTTTCAGTCATCCAACCTCTCTCTTTAGGAAGCGTTGCAAGCCTATCCTTGTATCTATCAAATATCAGGGCCATTTTTGACGACATTTCTTGTTTACCTTGATCGTTAAATTTAGTTAAACAAGAAAGAGGCATAAGATGAGAAGCTATAGAGATCGACATATAATGGTTATGTAGCTAGCTAGGTCGTAGAATGAACGAACGGATCGAGTTGTTATTTATAGATCGAAGTCTTGATACGTGTAGTTTGTACTCAAGGAGTCAAAATAAACAATACCCTTGATGTTATTTTTCGAGATTTTGTGGGATTTGATGCTTCATTATCAATTAAACAAATCTCTCCTTCATTGTATAATCTTTTTTCATGATTTTGTGGGATTTGATGCTTATTTGTGGCTCCCTATAGGCATGAGAAGGTGACAATATACACACTTTTGCTACCTTTATAAGATAAACAAATTAGCTTGGAATTGAACCAATCTCAAGAAATATATTTCAGTAATACTAGAACATCAAAATCAGCATAATCGCAGAAAATGATAATCATCTTATACGTTGATTGTTCCATTGCTTCGTTAGCAAGATAATTCGACGACTATTGAGAATGCAAGTGCAGGCTTGTAATTTTAACTTACAAGTGCATCAATTATAAAGTCTGAACCCGCAGTCTCTCTATTTCTGCATTATTTGTATGTCTTATTGCAGATGTCTCGATCTCCAACCAAAATGAGGCTAATTAGATGATTATTATTGCCAGATACAAGTGGAAAAGCAAAGTAAATGTATCAGAAAATGAACCATGTCCAGTATAATTCAATCGCTCACGTACAATTTGGTGGTTTGATTTTTACCAGAGAACGAAATATATATTTTCCAAGAGTGCATCAGTCTACTTTCTGAGTTAAAACTTAGTTAGTAAACAGACCAAGATGCACCATACACCAACATGATTACAACTTCTAGACTTTATCAATGAATTCTAACCCGGCCAGTATGAATATTTCAACGATATAATACGAAAACATGCGGCATACAAGTCAATGTTGATGTGACCAATCCTTATTCCTTCTCCAAAATAACAACTAAAATCTCCAAGAAACTTAAAACCAACCTTTCGTTGTGGCAAAGGCAGCTTCAAGTCTTGCCAGCCTCCTATATGTCAAACACAGACGAGTTAGAACTTAATTACCTTAAACAGAAGAAAACTGATCAGATAGCTCATAGCAGACATCCTATTCACTACTTTTTCTACATGTAGAGAACATTATCGGCCACAAAATAACCCTAAGTTAAGGCAAAACTCAATCCAATCCTATGAAGTAATCTGACTTGCATGAATATTCTTGTAGCTTAACTTATCGTGATTCTGTGAACGGAGATATTACTTAGACAATCTTGCATAAGGTTACTGTATCTAATATTATAAGACACTACAGGTATTTAGGTCCTGCTATGTTTTTTACGACTAGACATGTACTTTGATTTTGTGCTTGAGAAACGTTCAGATTTCGGGCTCTCGTGAGATTTGCGATTTTTTGCCATCCGTGACCATAGGCTTAAAAAGGCAAATGATTCGTATGCTATTATTTTTATTGGGACACTTTTAACATGAAGTTAAAGCGACTATCTAAAGAGGAAAGAAATGAAGATAAGATGTTGGGAATCAGGAATCCGATTCCTAGTTTCCTAGTTTCCTATATGTCAAACACAGACGAGTTAGAACTTAATTACCCTAAACAGTTTGAATTGGTTCATAAATATGTGAGTACGTTTGGTTCTTTATTATTGTACAGCAAAAAACAAAAACAACCACAATAAATAAGGAGAAAATTGTACAGGTTCCTACTCGAGCAATCTACATGTGACTCACAAGGACATGCCCCTAGTTAATCACGTTTATTCCGATAAGAATACAGTTGTTTGAAACAACATGAAAACTTACCAATCACTTATACAAGCTTGTTATGGACTACTACAATCATATTAATATATTGTTACTAATGGCGCGTCCACCCTTAAGTTAATCTGTTGCGAGCTTTGCTTGTCGCCATAGTGTCAAATGCAGGACTACTTTAGGTGCAGGCAGGCAACGGAGACCCGCACAAACACCTATTATGAGAATACTCGTTGGTCGTAAAGCCTTGCAAGTTTCCACCATGAGGGATTTGTCCACACAAGTTATTATAACTCACGTTCAAATACTGCAAACTTAATCCAGTCATTGGCCGTGGCAAACTCCCATAGATCTTATTATGATTCAAATCTAGCCTTGTCAAACTTTCAGGAACAACCACCTTTGACATATTAAACTCGAAACTATTCCTCGAAAAATCAGCAAACTGAGTAGTTTTATTTTGTCCAAAAAACATGCTAATGTCTCCTGTGAGCTTGTTTCTCGACAAATCGATCGAACTGAAGTTCAAGTACCCTAATGACTTATGTATTGTTCCAGTAAGTTGGTTATGTGAAAGATAAAGAGTTAGTGTTGATTTTTTGAAGTACCCGAATGAATCTGGAATGACACCAGTAAGTTTGTTCCTGCTTAGATCTATTTCACCAAGCTTTGTTAAAGATGCGAGTTCTGGTGGGATAGAACCCGTCAGATCATTAAACGAAAGGTCTAGAAAATCTAGGTTCTTGAGTTGGCTAAGAAAGGAAGGAACTGGCCCGGTTAAGTTGGTCCAACTTAAACGTAGCGAAGTAAGGTGTGTGAGTTTAGATAACGCGAAAGGGATAGTTCCCGTGAGATTTGTGAGTTTTCGGAAGACTAGTGTTTGGAGGAATGGTAAATCACCAACAGCATTCGGGATTTGGCCTGAAATGTTTCCCTGGAATATGGTGAGTTCAATAATGCGGCTGGTTTTTCGATCGCATTTAACACAATACCATGTGCAACAATCTTCTGATTTTTTCCAAGAGGCGAGATGATAAGGGTTTCCGAGTGATTTTTTGATCTTAAAGAGGGCTGTTTCGTCGTATTTGTTGCAAACTTGCGCGAAAGATAAGAGCGGGAGAGTAAGTAAGATGAGCAATAATGCTTTTCTCATTTTGGTAGTTTGTTTCTGTGTGGTTCTTGTGTATGGGTTTGGGTGTCTATTTATAGACTCTTGAGAGGCAAAGTAGATGTCATCTTTTTAGTTTACTTGCAATTATTTGTGAAACTTACTTCAGTTTTTTTGCGCTTTTGTTAAGCGTATCTTTTGTTAAGCGTGCTTGAGCGAGAGTAGTACTGGTTTACACCCCTTTTTTCGAGTTGGAACAAGAAAAACGTGTTAGTATACTTTCTGGTCTATGTGTTCGCATATATAGGATTGAAAATTTGAGATGTGTTTTCACAACCAAGTACAATAATAGAGAACCAAACGTACTGCTACATTTATGGACCAATTCAAACTAGCAACCCGTGATCCCCTTCTATACTAGGAAAGTAGGAATCGGATTCCTGACCAAAAAAAAAGCATGTTAATGACTAGTTTGTGACATTATACGGGATTTTAACCTCCTTACTCTTCCTAAATTAAAGAGGTCTACACCGACGAGGAAACCATAACCCCGTGCATTTTTTTGATTGACCCTTCCAAAAGGACTTAGTTAACCTTGAGGAGTCGAGATTGGACCAATGGCTTATTACTTATAAAGCTTGTACAGTCAGTCAACTAGACGCTTGCGATGAGAAGTGATAAATTAGAGCGATACTACAATAGTTACCCCGTTAGTTTAAGTTGGATATTATACGTGTATAGAACAATTAGGACGTGACATATTGTCCCTTGCGTCACATGTAGATTGCTCGAGTAGGAAACCCTAATATGAATCCGCCATTAGGAAACATGTCATGCGGAGAAGTGTTTTTTCTTCTTATAACACAATAATCCACCAAAACACCAAAGCACCCTTCCCTCATGTAATGTGGCGCCGACGTGTAAAAGTGGTGTCATCTTGTTAAAAAGAGGGAAAACACAAAGATAAAAACCGGAAAAAAAACCCAAAACCTAAGCCGTAGTGTGGTTCTGTGCCTTCTGGCGCAGTCAAGCCGCGTTTTTCGAGATCATCTCGGCTGGTGGTGACAGCTTAGAACTCGAACCGTCCGAGAAAACTTGAGCCATGACTCACCATACCTAAAATTATAAGGGTGCTTGTTGTTATTTGCTGTAATGTTGGAGGATTCATGCTGATAGTACGTTTGTAAAATATTACAGTATGTACTTATTTGCAAACAACCAAGTACAATGATAAAGAATCAAACATAGTGCTTCAAACTCGCAACCCATGTTCGTGTCCTATATTAGGATAAGATGATTGGGAATCAGGAATCCGATTCCTAGTTTCCTAATATAGAAGGTTAACATGGGTTGCCAGTTTGAATTGGTCCATATATATGGCAGTGCTTTTGGTTCTTTATTACTGTACTTGGTTGTGAAAACACATCTCAAATTTTCAATCCTACATATATGTGCAACACATACACACAACTACACGAGGACATATCGACCAATCATGATAATAGCTTGTCATAAGGCATATATTCACTCGTTTAGTAAGCGTTGAGATAACATCGGAGTTAGTCAAAGAGTGAAATGCAATTTTCGAAGCGTAACACCAAAGAGAAGACTTTCTTAGTATAACCTTATTTTTTTAAGACTGAAATCAATCACTTATATTAGCTTTTAAAAGAGCATTCAATTTCTAAAACAAACTTATAACTATGAGTTAAATTTGCAGAGAAGATGTACTTTGATCATGATAAGTTGTAGACGAAGATTGATCGACCAGCTTACCATTATTTGTCAAACATACTCTCTAGATATAAAACCTAAGTGGTAAGGTATTTCAATGTTTGAAGAAAAAGCGAAGCTAAGTTATTAGGAGTTGCGGCTCAATACAAAATGGACAGTCATTTTTCTTTTTGTTTTCGCTTGATACAAGCTCGACCTTGATTTAAGCATCTACTTCTTGATCTTTTCGACGAAGCTTGTTTCTTAAATCGATTCTTGCGTATTACACTTGTAATCCTTTGAAATCTAAGCACAAAAGGCGACATACTTTGGATTTGGAGTGTAATCATAATCATGCTAACTAAAAGATTGATACTCAGGAATTCATATGGTTGTATTCAAGATGAAAATATATGGTAAGAAAGGAGAAAGGCTGTATTAATTAGAGGCTTATAAGCATTTAAAAGAATACTATTGAGAAACTACTGTATTACAAACGAATGAGGTTACATGTATTAAAACATGTGTTATTTATTCATGCAGACTAAATCCACTGCATACTAATGAATCTATGATCCATGTTTGGTGCAATCAGTAGGCTTGAAAGAAACCTTTCGATTCACCAAATCATACCCGACCAACATGTTTCTTTGTGCTAAATTTCCAAATATACCCGGGCCACTAAACGAGGGAAAAATCACCAAGCAACTCACCCCCTCTTTGATTTCCATAAACATGTTCTCTGGTGTCACTTCAATATCGGCCCCAGTGAACCTAAACGTCACACTGGGTACAAGGTCTAAGTCCAAGTTCTTATAGCAGAACTCTAACGGATTCGACCCATTGTTAATATCATTACCAATGACGTTGATTATTTCCGTGAGTAAACCACCATAGAACTGAAAAGGGACAAATGTTGCTGGTGTCCCTGAGTCTATGATAATGTTACCAGCCTCTTTTGGCGCCGAGGGGTCAGTTGTCACGTTGTGTTTTCCAACCAACATGCTTTCTAAAGTGAGGTAATAGAAAGTAGAGGGGTCTTTCTTAATAAGAGGAGTTGAAACGACATTCGGCCCTGCTATATCGGCATGAGTTCCAAAGTGAATTTTGCTCGTCGTATTGGTGTTATTGCTAGAATATGGGATCAAACAATATGAAAATTTTCCTTTGATTACCGAGTCTAGTTGGTTGATTATAGAAACCGGACCGCCACCAAGACCAATGATGCCACTAGCATTATTATCGAACAAACCTTCATTATCATGACCACAACCAAAAAAAAGATTCTTAACCGGGGCCGATCCGAACCAAAAGGTCTCAACGGCTAGGTCACCGGTTGTGTTGGATTTATCCCCATAAACCATTTGGTAATGACACTTATTGGTTGAGTTACACGGTAATCGATCTGTATCTAAGGCTTTACAGCCTTTTGATTGGCAAGATAGTGCTCGATAAGTAGATGAATTAGAAGGTACAAGAAGAGGTAGGTCCCCTTGCTTGCGACAGTTTACACAAGGCTTACATTGAGCCCATGTAAGGTCTGATCCGGTATCAGCGATAGCAACAACTTTTACCGGTGGAGTACCGATTTTAATTTCCATTAAATATTCCGCCGAAGATGCAGAAATATTTACATCAATAGAAGCATTATTAGCATTATTTGAGGTTAAACCCGCTCTTTTTGAAAGAAGGGAAGCACGAGAAGTAGACCGTCGAAAAGCATTTTTCATACGGTCGAAATGAGTATAGGTCGGGTTGTGAAAAGACTCTCGATCAATAAGTTCAAGGGAAAAACCAACATTAGATTTAGCAAGAGAACTTGAGATGTTGATTAAAACAAAGAGAATTAGAGCAAGAGATTTCATGATTAGGATTAAAATGATTATGAAACATAAACGAAAATTTGATCAATATTTATAGGTTATGCATTATGTGAATCTGAAATTAGGTCAACTACAAAATCTATTCTAAAAACATTTACGGATAATACATATCTTTAGTTCCTTAACTCAATTAACTTAGCACAATAGAGATTTGACTAAAAAGATGATAAACGTTTCTAGATTACTATCACTTGGGCAACTTATTAGAATTTAACAAAAATCAAGAATCAAGATGATTCAACCAACCTCCCCTTATATTTTTATTAACTGCGTTAGACAATCACTTCAAATGTGATTCCTAGCTTTTTGATCAAACAATACAATACAAGAATAAAGAAAGAATACAACCAGATGTGTTACAAAGATCTTACAATCAAGATCAATGAACAATAAACTCAGTCTGAACAGAACAATGAAAACCAACAATGGCGATAGCAACAATGTGAGAAAGATAATAACAAAACTGAATGACGGATATAACTAAGCTATGGGTATATAAGCACCCGTGACTAGGGTTGACTGAACTTTGGTCAACATGATAGATTAAGCCCTCCATGTTCTCTTAACCTGTCAAACAAAGCCAAACATAGCAAAAATAGGAAATATAAAAGAAATATATTTACCTTTCTTACCCTTGAGGATATGAAACATTGCCAAACTTAACTTATACTTTTAATACCCCCTCTTAAGTTGAGTTTTGGTATAAGTCAATAAGCTTCAGTTTCTCACAAAACCACTTATGATCTTTGATTGATAATCCCTTAGTGAATAAGTCAGCAACATTGTCTTCAGACTTGATTTTACAAGTTTTAACCAATCCTGCTGAAACTTTTTCTCTAAGGAAGTATAAATCTATTTCAAAGTGTTTTGTTCTCTCATGGAACACAGGATTAGCTGCAATTTGAATTGCAGAACTACTATCACAACTGATAGGCACAGGTAAAGTAATATCAACCTTAAGATCTTTCATAATCTTAAGGATCCACATAATTTCACAAGTAACACTGTTCATAGCTCTATATTCAGCTTCAGCTGAAGATTTAGCTATCACAGATTGTTTCTTGCTTTTCCATGAAACAAGATTTTCACCTAGATAAACAGTATATCCAGTAACAGACTTTCTTGTAATCTTACATTTGGCCCAATCTGAATCAACAAAAGCATTAAGATTCAGACAGTTATGCTTCTTAAAAGAGATACCTGTCCCAGGTGAATTTTTAAGATACCTAAGCACATGAAAAGCAAGTTTGAGATGTGATTTATAAGGAGCATGCATAAACTGACTTAGACAATGTACTGCATAAGCAATATCAGGTCTAGTCAAAGTTAGATAAATCAACTTGCCAACAATTTTCTGATAATAAGTCTTATTATCAAGCATTACATCCTTTTCACTATCAACAACAACTTTCTTTTTCTTAGAAGGATCAGGAATAGGAGATTTAGCTGGCTTGCAAGCTAACATACCATATTCAGCAAGTAATTCAAGACAATATTTCCTTTGATTAAGGCATAAACCAGAATCAGTATCAAGAACTTCAATGCCTAAAAAATATTTGAGTTTTCCAAGATCTTTTATTTTGAATTTAGAACTCAAATAATTTTTAAAGTCATTAATCATTTTATCATTATTTCCTGTTATAATGATATCATCCACATAGACTAACAAAGCTACAAAAGCATCATTCTCAGTCTTAGTAAATAATGAAACATCACTTTTACTTTGACTAAATCCATTATCAGTTAAAACACTAGTGAGCTTCTCATTCCATTTTCTAGGTGCCTGTTTTAACCCATATAATGATTTAGTCAGCTTACACACCTTATTAGTATCTGGACCATATCCTTCAGGAAGATTCATATAGATTTCTTCATCTAATTCTCCATAAAGAAATGCATTATTAACATCTAATTGATATACTGGCCAATTATTATGCACAGCCACAGAAAGAAGACATCTAACAGTCACAATTTTAACAACAGGAGAGAAAGTCTCTTCATAATCTATGCCTTCTTTCTGACTAAATCCTTTAGCCACAACTCTGGCCTTAAACCTTTCAACATCTCCACTAGACTTGTATTTAACCTTCCATAACCATTTACAAGCAACAGGTTTTCTACCATGAGGTAAATCAACAATAACCCATGTATTATTTCTGTTAAGGGCTTCCATTTCTTCATTCATTGCCTCAACCCATCTAGGGTCTTTGGCAGCCTCATCATAAGATTTAGGCTCATGAATTTTATTCAGATTATTAGAAAACACAAAGTTGTGCATAGACAGATTAGTATAACTCACAACAGTATTAATATCATACTTAATCCTTTTATCTAGCACATAGTTATCATATTTAGCAGGAACTTTGTGTGGTCTAGTTGACCTTCTTAACTCAGATCTTTCTGGACTGTTTTGAAAAAGTTGATTAAATTCAGTAAATTCCTCACCCTCAGATTCATACTCATCATCACTTAGGGCAACATTTTGATCTATAGGACTAGCCTCACTACTGCCTAGATCACTCTGGCTTCCAACACTATGATTCTTATCTCTCATAGAGTCTGACTCCTGAGAGTGACTGGTAATAGTGGGATTAGTGTCAGTAGACACTTTATCAGCTAAGTCAGATCTAGTTAAAATGCTACCTCTATTTCCTAGGTTTACATCTCTCACTTCATCATAGGGATCATCAGACTTGTCTGCTACTAGGTCAAAAATATTTAGACTACTTATACCTTGCTCCTCAAAAATTAAACCATCTTTACAACCATCATTTTTGAAAGGAAACACAGTTTCATAAAACTTTACATCCCTAGAAAACAAAACAGTCTTAGACTCAAGACTAAAAAGTTTGTAACCCTTTTTTGTAAAAGAATAACCAATAAAAACACATTTTTCACTCCTAGCAGCAAACTTATCCATATTATTAAGTATAGTACTAAAACACAAACATCCAAAAGTTTTAAAATGAGAGATATTAGGTTCAATGTTATAAATCATTTCATAAGGACTTTTTCCAGAAAGAACTGAGCTAGGAA
Organism: Glebionis coronaria; assembly: GCA_025667525.1. Classification (NCBI taxonomy): domain Eukaryota; kingdom Viridiplantae; phylum Streptophyta; class Magnoliopsida; order Asterales; family Asteraceae; genus Glebionis; species Glebionis coronaria. The sequence goes on from JANFOE010000391.1 coordinate 212,802, forward strand.
TCCTGTTAATAAGATAAACAGCAGTAAGAACACATTCAGGCCACATATTTAAAGGTAATCCCCCCTGGAACATAAGAGCTCTTGCAACATTAAGCAAGTGCCTATGTTTCCTTTCAGCTATACCATTCTGCTGTGGAGTATACACACAAGTAGTTTGATGTATTATGCCTTTACTTTTAACAAAAGTTTCAAAATTATTATTTATAAATTCAGATCCATTATCACTTCTGAAAATCTTAATAGATATATCAAACTGAGTTTTCATAAGATTATAAAACTCAACAATTTTACTAAACACTTCATTTTTCCCTTTAAGCATGTATAACCACACAGCCTTAGTATAGTCATCAACCACAGTAAGAAAATATCTATAACTATCTCTACTTTTAATCTTATAAGGACCCCAAACATCTAAATGCACAATATCACCCAAGGACTTGGTTTTATGTTCACTTAAAGGAAAAGGATCCCTAGTCTGTTTAGCCTTATGGCAAACATCACAAGGCTGAACATCATTAGTAGATTGAAGTTGAAGTTTATCTTTTAAAACAGACAAGACTTGGTCAGAAGGATGACCAAGTCTATTATGCCAAATGCATTTAGACAAACAACAAGCAGTTATAGAACTATTAACAAACTTCCTACCTGAATCAAACACACATAGACCATTGCATTCACTACCAGTCCCCAGAAGGGACTTTTGAAGAGAATCCTGAACAAAGCATTTATTTTCAGTAAATGACACAACAAATTTATCATCTTTAGCCAATTTATGAACAGATATAAGGCTAACTTTGTACCCTGGAACAACCAACACATTTTTCAACACAATTTTATCAGACAGCTTGTAATTTCCAATATGTTTAACTTGTTCAACAGTTCCATTAGGATGAGAAACAGAGCTATGAACAGTGTTACTTGTGAAATTATGTGGATCCTTAAGATTATGAAAGATCTTAAGGTTGATATTACTTTACCTGTGCCTATCAGTTGTGATAGTAGTTCTGCAATTCAAATTGCAGCTAATCCTGTGTTCCATGAGAGAACAAAACACTTTGAAATAGATTTATACTTCCTTAGATAAAAAGTTTCAGCAGGATTGGTTAAAACTTGTAAAATCAAGTCTGAAGACAATGTTGCTGACTTATTCACTAAGGGATTATCAATCAAAGATCATAAGTGGTTTTGTGAGAAACTGAAGCTTATTGACTTATACCAAAACTCAACTTAAGAGGGGGTATTAAAAGTATAAGTTAAGTTTGGCAATGTTTCATATCCTCAAGGGTAAGAAAGGTAAATATATTTCTTTTATATTTCCTATTTTTGCTATGTTTGGCTTAGAAACATCAATTACATCATATAAGTGAGCTGTTGAAAAAGTCATGTGTTGAGATGCACCAGAATCAAAGATCCATCCAATATAAGTACTATAAGTACTTATATTAGAATTGTAGTTAAAAAACCTACAAGTAACAAAACTTATTATGTGATTAGACCCATAAACCATACCTGTAGCACAAGACTGCACATCACCAGTATCACTTTTAGAACTAATTAAAGCCATAAGCCTATTAATTTGATCAGCAGTAAAGGGAAGAGAGTTCCCAGATTCCTGATCAACCTTATTACCAGAAGTAGAAACATTATTAGAAACATTAGATCCTCCAGGATTTCTTTTCTTGAAACCTGGAGGATATCCATTAAGCTCAAAACATCTATCAACAGTATGTCCATTCATATTACAATGAGTGCACACAAATTTATTATTGTTTCTATTAGAATTCCTGTTTTGATTATTTCTATTGTTAGACCAATTATTTGGTTTAACAACAAAAGCAGTAGCAGTATTCTTATCATTACCATTATGCACATTACTATTCTTATGAGACTCAACCCTTGACAAAGTAGCAAAAGCAGACTTAACATCATGCAAAGGGTCTGCAGTTAACAATTGACTCCTAACAACACTGAAAGTGTCATCAAGACCCATAAGAAACTGCATAAGTCTCATAAGAGCATTATGACTCTTCATTTGAGGAGCACCAGCACAACTACAAGAAGGAAGATTGACAAGAGAGTCAAACTGCCTCCATAGACTATTGTAATTATGATAATACTCAGACAAAGAAGACCCAGACTATGTGAGAGAGCAAATTTTAAAGTGCAAATTATAGATAACAGACCCATCTATTTTATCATATGTTTCTTTAAACTCATCCCACACATCTTTAGCATTTTTAGAGAAAATTTGCCCTTGATATAACTCAAAAGAGATACATCCAAGAAGCCAAGATAAAACCACAGCATTACATCTATCCCATTGATCAGCCAAAACATTATCATCATTATTCTTTTCACATGTACCATCAATAAAACCCAATTTATTCTTAGTATGCAATGCAAGTTTGAATGCAGCAGCCCAAACCTTATAATTTTCAGGACCAGTGAGTTTAACACTCACAATGGGCTGCCCATTTGTGTCAGTAGGGTGTAAAAACAAAGGGTCATTAGTATGAATGACAGTTTCACTTTCAGTTTCAGTGTCACTAACAGGATCATCATCCTGGTCACCTTTCTTAGAAACAGACATAATGAAAGCACACAAAGAACAAACAAAGCACAATAAACCCCTTGTACCTCCTCAACAACCAACAACCAATAAAAACTAATCCCTTCGACACCTAAGCCCCTTCTAAAAAACAACAAATAAAGAAGAGAAAGTGAGAGAGGTGTTACTACACGCGCAACAACAAGCAAAGAAACCCAAGAACCAATAAGATCAAGTAGATCTTATTATAACCAATAAGCACAGCGGAAAACAACCTGAAAATGTTAGTTATAACAAATAACTAACATACAATAACAAATGCCCAAAAATTGAACGAAACCCTAATTTCTGGATTTTAGGGTTTCTTCAATTAAACTTACCAGAAACACAATTGAGCTTGATTAAGCACAAAAGAACCCAATTAAACACCATAGATCACCACAGATCAGAAAACCCCCAAATTTTAAAACCCTAAAAATTTTAAATGATAAAAAACTTGCAATTAACCACAACAAGAACACGATTAATCACAAGATTGTTAAAGAACACTGTTTTAAAACTCAGATATCAAGAACCAGAGGCTCTGATACCATATTAGAATTTAACAAAAATCAAGAATCAAGATGATTCAACCAACCTCCCCTTATATTTTTATTAACTGCGTTAGGCAATCACTTCAAATGTGATTCCTAGCTTTTTGATCAAACAATACAATACAAGAATAAAGAAAGAATACAACCAGATGTGTTACAAAGATCTTACAATCAAGATCAATGAACAATAAACTCAGTCTGAACAGAACAATGAAAACCAACAATGGCGATAGCAACAATGTGAGAAAGATAATAACAAAACTGAATGACGGATATAACTAAGCTATGGGTATATAAGCACCCGTGACTAGGGTTGACTGAACTTTGGTCAACATGATAGATTAAGCCCTCCATGTTCTCTTAACCTGTCAAACAAAGCCAAACATAGCAAAAATAGGAAATATAAAAGAAATATATTTACCTTTCTTACCCTTGAGGATATGAAACATTGCCAAACTTAACTTATACTTTTAATACAACTGTAAGTTTACAAAAATAATATTCATTAGCTGGAGCTGCTATCCAAATTTTTTTTAGCAACTGTATATTTTGTGGATTGAAAATCCAAGCATCATGACTATCTTTTTTACTGTATATAATTTTCTTTTACTCTATAGTTAATATTATTAATGATATATATATATATATATATATATATATATATATATATATATATATATATATATATATATATATATATATATATATATATATATATATATATATATATATATATATATATATATATATATATATATATATATATATATATATATATATATATATATATATATATATATATATATACGCAAAACTTTGTTGTAAGTTGACATAAAATACGTGTTATTTCGGAAATAACGTCCTTCATTAAATGTGTTGTACCCGATCTTATGGGTCTAAGTGATCTTTCAATAACATGTCCATCTCCAAAGACATGAGAGTGAGTCTTGTTCTTCGATTATATAGGACCGTCCCTCTTGTTGAAAATATTGTTCCTTAAGCTACCGAAGTAGCTTGTACGCTTATTACATCATGAGCCATTCACGATAAAACGAGAAACATTTCTTCATTTTCTTTCCAACAACCCGCAATATCAAAGCCTAAAAACTCATCAACTTTATGTGTGATCAATTTCCTTCGGTATATATCTTAAGTTTGTTGGATGCTAGTTGTTCATGCCCTGCCCTTTTGCTTGTTTAAAGCATTTAAGATTTGAGATATTAGATTCCTTGAACTCAAACTCGATGAAGAACCAATGTGCGTTAAAGGAGGGGAATTACCAAATTTGTCAAAGTAAACATCCCATAAACCCTTGAAAGACTCGTTGAAACCATTTTGCATCATGTGCAATGAACCGATAAATGAATCGATGAAGATATCTACCCCGGGGACATTGAAAAATGGATTCAACGCGGTGCAACAAGCAATTATTGATGGCATGTTTTGAAAGTATTTTTTAAGCTTTGCTTTTAATGGTGTGACAATTTCTGTGAATATACCACCGTAAAATTCTTATTCGATTAGCTTTTAACACATCAAATATATTTGTTGCAACACCAAATGAGACGTTGGATAATAGACTCCCGATAATGTTTATGGTGTATAGTTAAAGACTTCAAGTAATCGGGTTAGTTTTTCAGTAATATCCTAATTTTTAACCGAAAACCCCCACTCGATCAAACCATTACAATGCAACTCGTCATGAAAATTTTGTAACATCAGTTTTTTGTTTTGCGAAGCAAGTTCAAGAGAGTGGCAATGTATCTAAAGAAAGTATGCTAACATGTTTTTCTTGTTCCTACTCGACAAATATATCTACATGTGACACACAACTATACGAGGACATATCGAAAATTTACCAATCGCGCGAGTCAACCCGGCCTTAAGCTAATCTGTGGTGAACCTTTTTTGTCAATCACCATATATAGTGCCAAATCCGCATTGATGACCATGGAGGCTTCAAGAACTTGATTAACCCAAACTTTTTGGTACCGCGTCCGTTTTCATGACTCTCCGGATAGCCCTTTTAGAGGAACTTTAACCGTTTGTAGCTTCTTTAAGCACCATTTCTTGATTCATCTGCATCTTCTTTGATTATTAAATATAGGTTATTATTTATATGGAAAAAGTGCAAAACCGTGATATCAGATAAAAAAGAGGGGTGCAACCGCTACTACTATCGCTCAAGCACGCTTAACTACAAAGTTCTGATGGCAACAAATAAATGCAAGTAAACTAAAAAGATGACATCTAGTTTGCCTCTTAAGAGTCTATAAATACACACCCAAACCCATACACAAGAACCACACACAAACAAACTACCAAAATGAGAAAAACATTATTGCTCATCTTCCTTACTCTCCCAATCTTATCTTTCACGTAAGTTTGCAACAAAGACGATGAGAAATTCCTCTTTAACATAAAAAAATCACTCGGAAACCCTTATCATCTCACCTCCTGGAAAAATCAGAAGATTGTTGCACATGGTATTGTGTCAAATGCGATTTCAAAACAAGGCACATTATTGAACTCACCATATTCCAGGAAAACATTTCAGGCCAAATCCCGAATGTTGTTGGTGATTTACCATTCCTCCAAAGGTTAATCTTCCGAAAACTAACAAACCTCACGGGAACTATCCCATTTGTGATATCTAAACTCACACACTTTAGTTCGCTATGTTTAAGTTAGACCAACTTAACAGGGTCAGTTCCTCCTTTCTTAGCCAACTCAAAAACCTAGATTTTCTAGACCTTTCTTTTAATAATCTCACGGGTTCTATCCCTCCAGAACTCGCATCGTTAACGAAGATTGGGGAAATAGATCTAAGCAGGAACAAACTTACTGGTGTCATTCCTGATTCATTCGGGTACTTCAAAGGGTCAACCATGATGTAGTAAAATCGTACACGTTTTAGGAAAAACACGTATAATCGGCAAGTATTAAACGTTCAAGTTTAGGAAAACGCGAATGCTCGATAAATGCGAGTTCGTTCTCAAAGGAGGCGTATGTGTGCCAATAAATATTAAACAATGTTTGGATTAGTGTCGTTTTTGGTTTTGAAGAGAGAAAATTAAAAGACGATTTACGCTAAAAATTACTCTACGACGTAAAAAACGCGAGATCGTAAAATCGACGAAAAACCAATCTATACTAAAATTCAACAAAATTTAAAGTTAAGCTAAGAAAAATCTAATTAAAGTAAAAATGCAAACCAAAATTTTCAAAACTTTTTAAATTATTTTATATTAATTTTTAATTTTAATAAAAAAACTCAAAAATAAATAAAATTATAAAAAGTGAAAATGAAAATTTAACGTTTTATAAACCTGAAGTATATTAATTAAAAACTAAAAATTATTTTTCTAGAAATTTAAATAACTTTTTGCTATTTTAAGCTAATTCTAAATTTTAAAAAGAAATAAATGATAAAAAATTAAATAATGAAGTGAAATTTTAGACTCGCCAAAAGGTTTACTAAAAGATTTTTTAGTAAAATTATGGTATGGAGATGTATGCATGCTTCTCCATACATGATTTTGACACCAAAATCAATACCCTTAAATTTAAGTCTTATGCCATCTAATTGACGAACACTTGAAGTTACAATTGTCGTCATATGAGATTTGGACGATGTTGTAATGGAGAGAAAACTTCATGACTGAATAAGATTGCACATGAAGTTTTTGCGTTCTTTAGATTAGTTGACTTGATTGAGTTACTCAGTGAGATCTGGAAACTTAAGGCATAAAGTAGGGATGAAACATGTTTATGATGTAAAATGACTTTTGGCAACATAAATCCCTAAAAATATCTAGAAATTGCAAATTTGTTTGTCAATTATTGTTCGACAAGTTACCATGTTGAGTACATTTATCACTAGCAGATCAACTGATGTGATAAGTTTATGTCAATGTGGATTCTAGTTTCAAGGAAAATACTATGGTTTTATTACCGGTGTAATTTTATTTTCTTGAATGGTATTATCGAAAATACTAATAAATTGAACTTATTTCTGTAGAAATGAGTCAACCCGATAAAAATACGTTGAGTTATGCCTTCAAGACTTATCTTGAACGTCTGGAACTAACTGGCCCAAACTTCAACGATTGGTACCGCTCACTGAGAATTGTCTTGAGAGTAGTGGGTACTTCTGATTACTTGACCTGGGCGCTTCCTGCGCCCCGTGGCCCTAATGCTACTCCAGTTGAGAGACTGAATTATGAGGCAGAGGTTAAGAAGCACAATGATTTAGCTTGTTTAATGCTCGGAAAAATGGCTCCTTTCTTGCAAAAGAAATTTGAGCTATTTTCTCCAAATCAAATGCTTGAAGAGCTCAAGGCAATGTATGAGAAGCCTCAGGCTGTGGAGATCTACGACTTGGTAGATGCTTTACACAGTTGTAAGCAAGCCCCTGGAAACCCGTTAGTGCACATTATCAAGAGATGGAGGGTTACATGGAACAACTCATCGCACTAGGGAAACCCTACGACAATGATATGACAATTAACCTAATCAATAGGTCTCTTAATAGGGACTTTAATGATTTCGCTAGGAAGTTTAATATGCATTACGCGGGGAAGAAAGTTAATGACTTGCACGCAATGCTCATTGACTACGAAAAGGGTCTAAAAGACAAGGCAAGTACATATACTTCTACTCCTCATGTGCTTTATGTACAAAAGGTTAGAGTGAGTAAGCCAAAACCGATAGTGTGAATAAATCCAAGATCCAACATACTAGAAAAGGAAATAACACCCCTAACAATTATAGGTGCATTGACAATCATTTAAACTCAGTACTAAACCCGAAGGTAAAACAAGATTAAATGTTCCTATAGCTTCAACCGTTGCCTGTGCGCCATTGCCCACTTGCAGAAATTATTCCCCATAGGTAAGCTTCCTTTCCAACTCAAATCCTTGTAGGATATTACAAATGTTAATACCACATCCCGTATCATATACCCAGGAATTTGATTTGTATGTAAGATTAAATAACTCTATCATAAATAAGTTACCTGAAGATGTTGCATCACTAAGCCCAGCCTTCTTCTTTATTTATCGCGACTCTTCGAGATAAAGAGGGCAGTTCCTCTTTCAGTGACCACTTTCTTTGCAATGGTGACAAGTCTCATCCTTTTGAGATTAAATCTTCTTGACAAAGTTCTGCTTAGGTTTAGAATAAGTCGTAACTTGTTTGCCCTTATCACCCTTGCCTTTGCCTTTCTTGTTGTTCTTTTGCAGTTTTGGCTTACTCACTCTACCCTTTTGTACATAAAGCACATGAGGAGTAGAAGTAGATGTACTTGCCTTGTCTTTTAGACCATTTTCATAGTCAGTGAGCATTACGTGCAAGTCAATAATTGTCTTCCCCGCACAATGCACATTAAAGTTCCTAACAAAATCATTAAAGTCCATATTAAGAGACCTATTGATTAGGTTAATTGCCATATCATTGTCGTACGGTTTCTCTGGTGCGATGAGATGTTCCATGTAACCCTTAATCTCTTGATAATGTGCACTAACGGGTCTCCCAGGGGCTTGCTTACAACTGTGCAAAGCATCTACCAAGTCGTAGATCTTTATAGCCTGAGGCTTCTCATAAATTTCCTTGAGCTCTTCAAGCATTTGATTTGGAGCAAATAGCTTAAATTTACTTTGCAAGAAAGGAGCCATTTTTCCGAGCATTAAACAAGCCACATCATTGTGCTTCTTAACCTCTACCTCATAATCCAGTCTTTCAACTGGAGTAGCATTAGGGCCAAGGGGCACAGGAAACACCCAGGTCAAGTAATCAGAAGTACCCGCTACTCTTAAGACAATTCTCAGTGAGCGGTACCAATCGTTGAAGTTTGAGCCAGTTAGTTCCTGACGTTCAAGATAAGTCTTGAAGGCAGAACTCAACGTGTTGTTATCGGGTTGAGCCATTTCTACAGAAATAAGTTCAAATTATTAGTATTTTCGATAATACCATTCAAGAAAATAAAATTACCCCGATAATAAAACCATAGTATTTTCCTTGAAACTAGAATCCACATTGACATAAAATTATCACATCAGTTGATCTGGTAGCGATAAATGTACTCAACATGGTAACTTATCGAACAATAATTGACAAACAAATTTGCAATTTCTAGATATTTTTAGGAATTTATGTTGCCAAAAGTCATTTTGCATCATAAACATGTTTCATCCCTACTTTATGCCTTAAGTTTCCAGATCTCACTGAGTAACTCAATCAAGTCAACTAATCTAAAGAACGCAAGACCTTCATGTGCAATCTTATTCAGTCATGAAGTTTTCTCTCCATTACAACATCGTCCAAATCTCATATGACGACACTTGTGACTTCAAGTGTTTGTCAATTAGATGGCATAAGACTTAAATTTAAGGGTATTGATTTTGGTGTCAAAATCATGTATGGAGAAGCATGCATACATCCCCATATCACAAGTTTAATAAAAAAAAAATTTAGTAAACCTTTTACTGATCGTCAGAAAGAAGGGTGAATTGGAAACTCTCTTGAGAAGGGCTAACAAAGAGTTGTCGAATGATGTTGAAGTTGATGATTTGTACAATAAATATCTTAGATTGTTTGGAGATACTTTGTGGCTGTAAGAAAAGTCACCTCATCTTAATGATTTTCCTTATGTTAATCCTAAGAATGATGATGAGAATAAAGACAATCCAGCGATGAGAAGAGAGATGAGCCGGCTGCTGATGCGGCTAGAAAAAGAGACGAGCCGGCTCCTGATGTTTGTCCTAATAAAGTTGTTGATGAAAATGTTGTTGCTGAGAAGGAGGCGGGTGTTGATGAATTAAATGAGGAAACCTTTACTCGGTGGATTGAATCGAACATATGGTGGTATGAAGATATGGTGGTTGATGTGACTGTCGAATCTTTTGGCCATGAAGTAATTTGTAAACCTTTCATTATTTATTCATATTTTTACCATGATATAATGAATTGTTTTAATTAAAAAAAGTTCAATGTTTCAGGTGGAGTATTGGGCTTGGCCTACAGATCTTCCACTGTCTGGTGTTTTGCCTACTAGGAGTGCTCCACCGCTACCTGGGGTTGTGCCTCCTGCGAATCCTCCACAACAAACTCCTCCACAACAGACTCCTTTACTAGATATCAAGAAAGGGACTATGGTCCAACCAGATTCTCTAATAACTTCTGTTTATCAGTATAAGAGAATCAATGTTGCGTCTTTAATTAAAAAAGTTGAGTTTATCATGGGAAACAACTTGTTTTCTATGTAAGGCAACAAATAGTAAGCTCTCTTTGTCATCTCTTTTATATTTTTTTGTTAACTATTATGAATCATAAATATAATCCATGATGAAACATACATGATCCATGATGAAACATACATGATCCATGATGAAACATACATGATTCATGATGAAACATACATGATTCATGATGAAACATACATGATTCATCATGAATCATGTATGTTTCATCATGAATCATGTATGTTTCATCTTGTATCATGTATGTTTCATCATAACTTTTTGGGTAAATTACTAGATAACACCATTTATTTTCTTATTTTGTAGTGAAACTGTTTTTCAAACTACATCTGGATATCATCTATCAGTTGTACGTGTCAATTTAGAGACTTTGGCACCAAGGTTATGGATAGATGCTAGTGTCATAGACTGTTTTGTCGCCATTCTTAATGCTGAGCATGATACCAAAATTCTAGAGACGAAATTTCACTATTTTTCGACTGGTTGTATTGTAAGTTGTCATTTGACTATTTTTCGAGTGGTTCTATTAGTTCTGTGTTTTCTCTTAAGACTTTTTTTCTTATACAGACACCAGGTATGATTAGCGGAGTTCTTGGTGAGGAAGCATCATACAAACTGTTTAAGGAAACAATATTGGCTCAGTTTAAAGATGATGAAGCTTCTGCGTCTCTCTCACGCGTTGAGTTGGCTTTTTTTTGTATATGTGCTTCAAATCATTTTTATGTGGTTGTTTTCAACCTCAAAATGCCAACCATAATGTTGATTCTTGATAATGCTTATGGATATACTCAGCAAAATACAAGGGAGCTTGTGATATTTTGGTAAGTTTTTTATGAGGGATTATATCTAAATATGGATTATGATTGTATTTCGTTACACATGCATCTTTTTTTATTTAATATGTTTTCGTGTTTTTCTTTCTCCTTTTGTAGAAAAAGTTCTTTGCAAGGTATTTGCAGGAGCATAAGCATCCAAGTCACTCCAAATTTTCAAAAATGAAAAGCTATGTTCCAAAGTTGAGATGGAGTACTAAAGAAATCCATGAAGACTGTGGGGTATTTGCTATGATCCATTTAGAAAACTACACCGGTGACAGTAAGAGGAGCTGGGATGTTGGTCTTTGCGAAGAATCTGATAAGAAAAGAACATTGTTGCTGCGTATGAGGTTCAAGATAGCTACAAAGATTCTTCTTCATAATTTCAACAAGCAAAGAGCCAAAATGTTCAAGCTAGCCTATGATGTTGAGACAAAGGTTGACAAGGAAAAAAGAATTTCAATCATTGTTCATGCGCTAAACAATAGAAATGAGCATGATCTAGAGAAGGCTTCAGCCCAGAGTGAAGAGGGTGATATGGCTCAGAAAGGAGAGGAGAAAGGAGAGGTTGATACATCGAAGGGAAATGAACAATGACTTTATTCTAAGTAATGTAGGTATTCTATGATTATGAATGGTAAAAGCATAGGAAAAAAACTAATATGGGTGTCTTTTGGTAGATCTAGCTGTTGGGCCCCCCTGATGTTTCTAATTCGTAGTAATCATTGTATTTTGAACAAGGTAGTGTAAACAATGTAGTCTGTACAAGGTAGTATGAATTACATGTTGGTATTTTATATGTGTTCAAATCTTTGATAATTACCAGGTATAACTTTGTGTACAAAGAATGATACATGTGTCTTGATGAATCATATATGATACATCATGAATCATATATGATTCATGATGAATCATATATGTTTCATCAAGACACATGTATAAATAATGACACTTTCTTTTGAACTTTGTACAATTAGAGTTTTTTTACCAATAATAATATATGACTCTTGATGAAACATACATGATTCATGATGAATCATACATGATTCATGATGAATCATACATGATTCATGATGAATCATACATGATTCATGATGAATCATACATGATTCATGATGAATCATACATGATTCATGATGAAACATGTATGATTCATGATGAATCATTAATATATGACTCTTGAGGAAACATACATGATTCATGATGAATCATACATGATTCATGATGAATCATACATGATCCATGATGAATAATACATGATTCATGATGAAACATGTATGATTCATGATGAATCATTAATATATGACTCTTGATGAAACATACATGATTCATGATGAATCATACATGATTCATGATGAATCATACATGATTCATGATGAATCATACATGATTCATGATGAATCATACATGATTCATGATGAAACATACATGTTTCATGATGAATCATGTATGATTCATGATGAATCATACATGTTTCATCATGAATCATGTATGTTTCATCCCCAAACACTTCAAATTAAAATGATAATGCAGAAATAATCAAGTATTAATTGAATTAAATATCAAAACAAAGTTGATTCAAATTAGATCCTCATAACCACCAAGTATAAAACTAAGTATGAAACAAAGTATTAATTGAAAAACATTATGAAATTAAATATGACTTGAAAAAACATAGAATGATCAACAAGATGTGTTTTTTGTTTGTTATGTAGCAGCAACGTTTCCAGCTTCTATAGCAGCAACATTTCCAGATTCTACTTGAGCAGCTTCCATAAGCGCTAACTTTGCAATATACTTTGGATTTAATGGACATGTGTTCTTGGTATGTTGATTTGTCTTCACTCTGCAACATAAATAGTTCCTAGCATGCTTTTTCTTAGCTTTTATAGCGATTTCTCTTGCACTTTTTATACGTGCTCCTTTATGTGCGGCTTTACCTTCTCCTTTAAGACCGCCTTTGTTTCGAGCCCCTTCTGGATTTCCTATGATCGGTTTATCAGCAGCCGGTTTTCCAATTGCATATAAATCTAGAATTACATCACTCGTTTTCTGTGAAGGTGGCTTAGGAACTTGAACTTGTATTTCCTTCTTAATTTTTTCCAACGTTTTCACAAATTCTTCCAACTTTGCTTCATCTTTACTCAACCAAAACAAGCATTCATCGACCACGTTGTTGGCGTCATTATTTAACCTTTCAATGGTTTCGTTCTTTTCTTCATATTTGTTTGTCTTTCTTATCAATCCGCGTGGTATTAAATCCCTTCTCCAAGCCTTAGAATGTATTTTTCTGGAATCTTTTCAACATCACGGTTCTTCAAAACACAAAATACGTCTCATAACAATAGTTTGATATGTACTATTCTTCACAAAATGTAAACTTATTTACCTCAGATTCCTTCACATGTCATCTAGTGATCTCTTAGGTGCATCTTCCTTGACCTCGCCTAGTTGAACTCTTCATTTTTATCGGGTATCCATTATACAAGGCCACAAAATTATAGGGGTCCAGGGCAGCTCAGAAAGTTCTTGTCGAGCAACAACCAACCCAGCAAAATAAAGAACGCAACAACACCCCCTGAACCACAACCCCTACCACACCCCATGACCATAACCAAGCACACACATTTGAGCCGCCATTTTTTAAGCATTCAAAGAATACAGTTTTACTTAATTGCTTTCTTAAGAAAAAATGAGAACTTATTGACAGTAAATGATTTGTGATACTATTTAATCAAATAAATTAGCCATTATAAAGTTTTCAAGATCAGAAAAGGGTGTTTCAGATAATCCAGAACCGACTTATGTTTTAACCCATTCCCAACTTATTTTGCTACCTGCGCATGCTTTCAGCATAACATGTACTCATATCAATAAGTGTTTTATATAGCAGATGTGCATAAGATTAAGGGTCGTTATTTATAAGTAGTAAAATTGTATATAGTTCTTTTCTTCCTATACTTTTGGGATAACCAGAAGATGAAAAGAAGTGAGAATTACCTTGTATTTTAGGTGGTGAACCACGCTCTCCGTAACCCCTGTTGGAAGGTATCTTCAACATATATTTGTTTCCAACTCAGCTTCACCCAAACTGAATGAACACTTACGTTGTTAAACACTCCTTGTTTCACAAATAATATACTGTGACAAACAAATATGTATATACGTTCGTTTCCACATAAGAGGATTGTTATCATTCCTATATCTCGAGATCAAGGCAGAGATAATACTCTAAATGCATATTACTTCTATATCTTAAGATCAAGTAAAGATAATACTCTAAATGCATACAATGTTATAAACTTATAATTAATGAGACACTTGCTCATGTATTGATGATTACATGAATCTGATATACAGTATTCGAGGAAACCTCAAACTTTGATTTCTATACAGTTTTCTTAAACTTTGACTTCCATTGCTTTCTTAAGATCTTGAACGTGTCATATTATATCAATGAGAATAGAAAAAAATTATGAAAGCAAGGATGTAAAAATAACAAATAATAATCAGTAGTTATATCACTAAACAAATATGACATATAATGTGGTGATTTTGGCACAATAGACACTTTGGGCATTGTTGTTTTCGGTTTATTGGGATGTCACTACCAAATCCTAAATAAAGATTTGCACAAAATGCAAATTTTACGGGTCAAATCGGTCTTATTGGGTTGACTTGAAATATTAACGGTTCTTCGGATTGATTACAAATCTATTTTAAATTTCAATCTTGAGTGGCACAAACATATGTAGAATTAACCCAAATATAATTTCAATTGCCATAATGATTACTAAAATACAAATCATATTAGATAGCACTATATCCGTAGTATGTTTTCACAGCTCTCTCAGCGCCACTTGAGAAGCTAGAAAATAATCATATACATGTCAAGAATTATTTGATCATAAAGCAAAAAAATCATAACATATGAACACCTAATAATTCAAATCAACATATGATATCCAGTCGATAATTAGATAACATGTAAATTTAATGAAAGAGTGTTAATTCAAAACCCTTAAAATATACCTTTTACCCATTTATATAAATGATAAGTCTATTTACTAAACCAATTGTGTCTTAATTTTATTTTATTTATAGCAGATCATACATCCATGTAGTTAATCAAAATAATTAAATCATTAAAACTGAGAAAAACTAAATTATAGATGATCCAAAATCTTACCGAATTGGATGGTGTAGCGTCTTTTATACCTGATTTTACATAATTAGATTCAAAAGAAATCTAGAAATTAGACACTAAACATTATACCTTTAGGAAATCAAAAACTGTAATTAAAAAATTAAATAATTAAAGTTGGAACCTAAAAATCTTACCGATTTGCTGAAGTTGCTTTAGGATTTTAGGATTAATATGGTAGATTGGTAACCAACAATAGATGGGATATGGTTTTAGGTTTTTTGTGGTCTTTATCTGCAGGAATGAGGTAGAATTTGTTGGGAATAAATATAAGAGTATAAGTTTCCCCTGCTAGTTGGTCAGAGTTTCCCTGCTAGAGTAAGTTCCCCCTGCTAAATAACAAAGGCAGGGGGATTGGTGCCCCTGCTAGAAGTCAAAGACCCTGCTACTAGATAAACTTGGAAGAGATTATGACGCGTTTCTGTTACTACTCCAAGATAGTTTCCTAGTTTGTTTGTAGTAATCTTGTACGTGGGCTCTTCTGCTATAAAAGGACTCACTAGGTTGTCATGAAAAAAACTTCTTTCTCTGTTCATTTCATTTCATACTTTAAGGTTTTGTAACCCTAATACTACTATTGGGTATTCGTATATC
This sequence comes from Glebionis coronaria, assembly GCA_025667525.1. NCBI lineage: Eukaryota > Viridiplantae > Streptophyta > Magnoliopsida > Asterales > Asteraceae > Glebionis > Glebionis coronaria. The sequence goes on from JANFOE010000391.1 coordinate 228,815, forward strand.
TATGATATATTAAAGTTCAACGTTTGATTTAAACATTTGTTCTTGTGCTAAACATTATATTCCGCATCTTGTTTGGTTACTTTGTTGTTGCAAAGTTACTCTAGTGTTACATTGAGTTTACTCTTTCTATCACAACCCTTAAACAAGCTAAGGTTTAAGATCTGAGTTTGGGATCAACAAGTGGTATAAGAGCTTGTTGAGAAACTTTGATTAAACCAAGAACAAAACATCTCTCACAACCAACACCAACCATGTCTTTAGATTCTCAGCCATCCTCAAACAACAATGCTCTCAAACTTCCCATTCTGGATCCTGAAAACTTTGAAATATGGGAATTCAGAATTCAGCAATATCTCAAGATGGAACACTATGTCCTATGGGAGGTCATAGAATTTGGTGATCAATTCACCAAAACAGTACCAGTTGAAGATATGAACAAAGACAAGACAGAAATTGGTGAAAGTTCCAAAGGTGATATAAATAAGTCTGCTGCTGTTGCAGACAAAGAGATTTAGGCAAGAAGGCATGATGCAGGGCTCACAATTCTTTGTTGTTGGCTTTTCCTGATAGACATCAGTTAAGGTTCAGAAAATACAAAACTGATAAAGAGCTTTGGGAAGCGATTGGTAAAACGTTTGGAGGGAATGAAGCTACTAAGAAGAAGAAAAAGAATCATATGATAGACCAGTTTTCTTTTTTAAGGCAAATGGTGAAGAAGCAATATGTGCCATTTACAATAGGCTCCAAGATCTGGTTGCTCAACTGGAATTCTTTGACATAGAGGTGTCAAGAGAACAGGTGAATGCAAGATTCCACAACAGTCTTCAGAAACAATGGTTTGTCTACAAAGCCATTTGGCGAAACAGAGATGACATTGATGACAAGAACATTGATGACATCTATAACAACCTGAAGGTTTTTGAGCCTGTGGTCAATGAGATGAAGACATCAGGAACCATTCCCACAAATTCAAGTAGAATTGCTGATTCCCATACCAACATGGCATTTATATCCCATAGCAGTGGGATCTCTAAAAGCAGTGGGATTAAAGTTTCCCCTGCTAATCATTCCCCTGCTGCAAGGTCTGGACCATCTTATGATGAAGAAAGGCCTGCAACCTTCAGTCTTGATACTGCTTGTGCTTTCATAGCATCTCAAGGATCTACAGTGTTACATGAAGATCTGAGTCAAATCAGCAAGCAACGACTGGTGGAGATGGACATTAAGTGGAACATGGCTTTACTCAACATGAGAGCCAACAAATTTTATAAGAAGTATGGGAAGAAGATTTCCATCAATCCTTCTAATGTAGTTTGATTTGACAAAACAAAGGTAGAATGCTACAACTGTGGCAAGAAAGGCCATTTTGCCAGGGAATGCAGAGGGCCAAAGAATGGAAGCAACTATAGGAAGGAAAGCAGGGATGATGATTCTGGTGTTAAGGCTATGGTAGCTATGCAGGGGATAGATGGAGCAGGTGGATGGGACTGGAGTGCTATGACAGAGAGTGTTGAAAGAAATCAAGCATTAGTTGCCGAGGAAAAGAGGAAGATTTTGCTCTTATGGCCATGTCAAGCTCTAGTTCAGACAATGAGGTATATGATGATTCATATTGTACTAAAGCTTGTAGAAAAAATATTGAGTCATTGAATGATCAAATAAGAAAGATAAAAGTTGATTATATTAATTGTGACAATGAACTTGATAACTTCAAACGTGCTTTAGAACAGCTAGAGTCCACCATAAGAGAGTATAAACAAAGAGAAAATGATTACAGAGATCATATTGTCGTATTAGAGAGAGATGCTAGAGAAAATAATGATTCCATTAAGGAATTAACTGCTGAATTAGAAGTTTTTAGATCTAATAAGAAGATAGATGAACATACTGTTGAAAAGTTTGGAAAAGCTTCTAAAGATTTGTCAAAAGCAGTTGAAATTGGGCAGTCTCCTAGGGACAAAACAGGTTTTAGCGTAAAAAATGAGCATGCTACCATACCACCACCACCTGCCAATATACATGCAGAAAGATATTGAATTTGACTTAAATGCATACATACCTAATAATCTAGAAATAGAAGAACCACTAGTGAAAAACAGTGTTTTTAGAGACTTTGAAAAGGAACAAATTGCTTTAAAACAGTGGAAAATAGATAACCCTCTTTTCAAGAGAAGGACTTTTTGGAAGTGATTCAAGTTCTAAGAGTAGTTCACCCAAATCTAAATCAGGATCAAAGCCCTCTAAGTCTACTGTTAAATATGCTGGTATGTATAGGTCTGTTAGAGGTAATCAGAGAAACTGGAATGACCAAAAGTCTCATCAATTAGGAGAGGACTTTGTGATAAACACCAAACCTTGTTTCACTTGTGGCAGTTTTGATCACACTTATCAAGACTGTCACGCACCAATAGAAGTGGTGGCTGCAAATCCTTTAAAGGACATGCAACCAAAAGCCATTCTTCTGAATGCAGGGGCAAAATCCTTTTCCCCTGCTAAGTATGTTGCCCCTGCTTTGAGAAACAAGGTATCTGATAAGTTTGTAGTTCCTGCTCTAAGAAAGGTAAATGATGCATGTTCCAAGTCTAGCTCTTACATGACCAAACCAGCACCTCATACTGCATATAAATCTGTCTATAGACCCTACCAGCACACCAATAGAGGCCAAAACAAAAGATGGATTCCCTCGGCTAAGCATAGGGATTCCCCTGCTAAGTCTAGGGTATCCCCTGCTAGCAAAGTTTTGCCCTCTAGAAACATGGGCAGATGGGTAAAAGTTGTGAAAGCCTCAGATCGTTGGGTTTGGGTACCAAAAAGAGGTACTCAATCTAATGGTGTATCTCTAGTCTTTGACAAGCTATCTTATATTGATACACGAGGTAGATCCAAGTCTGTAATGGCTTGGGTCCCTAAGAAAAACTAAATTGTTTTTCTTTTTGTAGGTGACAAAGCAGACCAGGAATGATAAAGCCTATTGGGATAGTGGATGCTCAAGGAGCATGACTGGACATAAATCCTATCTGTCTAACTTTGTTCCCCTACATGACAATGATGGTGTTTCTTTTGGAGATGGGCATGGAACAATCACAGGAAAATGAAATATTGTCACTAATGGAATGACATTTGATAATGTCTACTTGGTGAAAGAGCTTAAGTACAATCTCTTCAGTGTGTCCCAGATGACCGATAACAAGAATTTTGTCCTGTTTACAGATACTGAATGTCTTGTGTTGGGGAAGGAGTTTGTTTTACCACCAAACACTCCTATTATGCTTAAAACACCAAGACAAAAGAATATGTACACAATTGATCTCAAGGACATCTCTCTTTAAGACAATGAAACCTGTTTTATTGCCAAAGCTTCAGTTGATGAATGCAAGTGTAAGACCCTAATCAATGCTAGAAACACTAAAAATCAACACAAGTTATTACTTTTCAAACGTAATCTTATTATTGTGTAATAAAGAATTACAAGTGTTATGGATAACACCGTTTGATGACAATGTGTTGTGCACACTTTGAACAACTATAAACCCTAACTTAAGAATACAGTCACAGATGTTTGATTCTATAAGTTCTAAGCATTAATGTTATGAATATTCTAAAAGTGTTAAACATTAATGCTGGGATACACATCCTATTTATAGTGATACGAGGTTGACCTAAGTAGTACTTGATGGTGACTACACAAGACATTCACTTTTCAGACATCAGTCACATGATGCTCTTCTATTCTTGGTAGTCTGCCATAATGCTTTAAGGAAACAGATCTTGAAACAGTTTCCTTTTTCTTCATTGTCTCAAACACACAAATGGCATGTCCAAAGTGTGCTGAGTGTTAAGAAGGTATTGCCACCCCTGTTAACCCTCAACCCCTCAGAGTCCCTGATATATCTTGGCTGTTATCCATCACAGCCAATGAGTATGTCTTCAAGTAATCTTTGACTTCCTTGACAATGTCTCTGACATGGACTCCTTTGAGATTGCTCACAGAGACTTGGATCTCTGTGAGTCTTGCAATACTTGCATGTCTCCTAGGCACAGGCAAGTGACTATCTAACAGCTTACTTTGTGTTTAAATCTATGATCAGGGAATCTAACAAACTTAGATTACCAACAATCTCCCCTTATTTAAACATAAATATAGCTAGATCTAACTAAGTTAAGGTAAGTGAGTTAACAGCTTCTTCTTACTCATAACAGATCTAAACAAACATACCTCATGATTTTATTCATACTTAAAGAAAAATTACAAGTACATTACAAAAGTGAAATAAAATGTGAAGGTAAAATTGAGCTGTGAATTTCTTCAATAGTCATCATTTTTGATCTTTTCTTCAGCTTCAGCTATGTCTGATCTAGTATCCAATTCTGCCTGCAAAGCTTTTGCAAATACTTTGGAATACTCTGTGTAATCTTGAGTCCCTTCTTGAGACAAAGCAGCTGAATTATTGATGCTAAGCCAAGCTCATCTTCTCTTTGAAATGCATACTGGCAAGCTCTGTTCATGAATGTCATTCCTCTTTCAGGCTCTGTGTAGGTCTGACCATCAAAAGGGCCAATGATACCATTTGGTAGGATCAAATCCCTGTGCATTCCATCCACTTGAACATCATCTGTGAAAAAAGTTTCCTTAACAAGTTGAGAAACTCTTCTTCTTTTCTTGCCAGACTTTGGGGGTTCTTGTTCAAAAAGCTGTGGCGGGGGATCTATTTTGAGTTTGGCAGCCGTTTCTTTGATCCAGGTAAACTTAGCCTTAAGAGTTTTAAGCAGAAAAAATTAGCCTGACCAGTTCTTTTGGCAGCTAAGGCTTCAAGTTCAAACCATTCAGATAACCCAAGTTTCTTTAGCCTAAAGTCTTCAAATACATTCATATTTCCCTGTTGGTTGTCTCTCCACAAGATCATCTGTGGTGTGTTGGTGGATTTGTGAATTGTGTATTTGAACTTGGTTATCTTGCCAGGTGCATACCTGTTGTTAACGCATGCATCATAATCAGCTTTTACTTTTCTTAGTGCCTCTGCGCGTTTAGCTTCCATTTCCCTCAACCTTTGTCTCTGCTTCTCCATTTCAGGTGGAGTCATCTTCCTCAGAGTTGCCTCATTCAGTTCCTTGTCTTTCTTGATTTCATTTAATCTCTTGAATTCCTCAGCCTGTTTCTCTATTTCTTCAGGTGTTAAGGGATTCTCATTGGAAGGTGTGAAAGTTGAAAATTGGGAAAGGTCTGTGGTGGATCCTCCTGTCTCTAGCATCGCAGCTATCTTCTTTAGTTTGGTGTCTGTGTCAACCAAAACTATCTCCTTTCCTTTCTTTGAGACAGAAGATTCCATACTCGTATTTTTCAAAACCTCAGCTCTTTTGATAAACGTTGTCTGAGCTTGAGTTTGTATTGCTTTGGGAAGGGAGCTAACAGTGAACTTTAGCTTCTTGGCAGCTGGTTCACCATCATCCCCATACTCGTTGGTGTTAACCAAAGTCATGGACTTTGATGAATCAACTCCATCTTTATTCTGTAGCTCCCCCTGAGTGTTATCCTCATCATCAAGTACGATAACAGGTGTGATGACTTGGAGGGGAACAGGTGAAGAAATGGTGGTGTCAGCAGATGTTGAGCCCTGTTTGGCAGATTCAAGGTTTAGTACCTTTTCCTTCTCCCCCTCACGTTCAGCCTGTCTCTTCAGACGTTTGGCTGAACGTGTTTGAAAGTGCCTTGCAATCTGTTCAACAGAGGCAACCATAGCACGTTGCCTTGTTCGTGAAGCTCTGGCAATCTTCAGCAAAAGGTTGCAGTTTCCATTTGTATTGCCCTGAACACGATTAATGATGAAGTTTGTATGACGATATTGCCTGCTTCGAACGGCTTCAAACTCCCTGTGCATTGTTAACTCATGTTCATGAAATAAAGCAGGGACCTCTGTGTCAATGACATCCTTGATTCTTGTGGATAAATGACTAAGTCCTTGTGCTACACCTTTTCTTGCACCATCCTTGATGGGTTCAGTGACTGAATCAGTGACTGCCTGTTTGATGATCCCTGGAAATGTGACAGTGAAGTTATGCATTTCAGACTTGATAACATCCAGCTTTCTTGATAGGCGTTCAATATCAGATTGGTGATGAGCAGGCTGAAGATTATGGATGTTCAGGCTTTGTTGAGCATAATCATCCCCCTTGGTAAAAGATCAAAGTTGGTTTGGGCAGGATGATCAAACATGAGAAATTCAGCAGTTAGATCATAAGCAGGGCGTTGAAAGACTGTTGTTGTGGAGGTAGCAGAGGTGGGAGTGACAAAAGCTTCCTTGGGAGGAGGAGTATTATTATCAGCTGGAGTGGACACAGCTATTTCCTTGGGAGGAGAGACAGATTGTTGATCATCTTCTTCTTCTTCATCCTCCTCCTCAAACATCACCACAGGGATTTCATCCTCAGGCATGGATTCAGGATCAGAGACATCATCAACTAATGACAGTACTTCTTCTTTAATATCAAGCAGGGGCTCTTCGTCATTTTTTTGGTCCTGAATAATTGTATCAGCCTCTTTATCCTGTTGCTCCAGGGATGATGTGTCTGGCTGTACAATTTTAGCCTGCAAGTTGTTGTTATTAGTAACAGGGAAATAAGTAAGGGGAATGGTCGCCATTTCGCTGTCCCAGAGAGGCTGAGGGTGATTACTCAGCCACTCTAAAGGATAAATCCTTGGGATTCTTTTAAGAGTGAAAGTTATATGGTTAATGATCGCCATTCGCTGCCCCTAGGAAAGCTGAGTGTGATTATTCAGCCCCCCCAAAAGGTTAAAACCTTTGGGACTCTTTTGATTGTGAAACATATGTTGTTTAAGGATCACCATTCGCTGCCCCTAGGAAGGATGAGGGTGATTATTCAGCCCCCCAAAAGGTTATGAAACCTTTGGGACTCTTTTAATAGTGAAACATATGTGGGTGAAGGTCGCCTGTTATGCTGCCCCTAGGAAAGCTGAGGGTGATGATTCAGCTCCCCCTGAAAAGGATAAATCCTTTGGGATTCTTTTAAGGTGAAAAAGATATGGGTTAAGATCGTCTTATTACGCTGTCCCTAGAAGAGCTGAGGATGATTATTCACCTCCCCTAAAAGTAAAACTTTTGGGATTCTTTTTCTGAGGGAACCAAGAGGCTGTGTGAGGTACAGCTGATCAAGGTTGAGACATATGTGTATTCAGGTTGTTGTTAGCCTGAATACTATCTAGAGGGTGCAGGGTCATCGGGGTGCTTTATAAACACAAATGAATCATTCCCTGGTGCATAGACATGGTGTACAGAAGTCTTAAAGAGTTCTAAGTGCATAGACAGACTTCTATGGGTCGAGTATTACCCTAACTTCACCACTCTCACCTATAGACATTTGAGAGTGGCTGCTTGTGGACCTCTAAAAATTTACACTGATTACCTGTGTGATATCAGCAGGATTCGGCTGGTTCCCTGTTGTCTCAGCTGACATTGAGACGCTAGACCCTTGTTGTTGGTCAGCTGAAGTCTCTGATTCCACATGAGTATCTGGAACAGAGGAGGCGTTTAGGTTCACAGTCTTCTTTCCCCTGGCCTTAGCAATAGATTTGGTGTGGGAAGAAGATGGGTTTTTCTTCTTTTTAGGTTGTTGGCCAGTTGAAGCCTTGGACGTCGTGGTGTGCTGCCCAGAGGTCAAAGACTTAGACTTGCCAGACACACCAGAGGTAATCACCTTCTCAGAAGAAGGGAGCAAGGACTTCTCAGCAGAGGATAGTTTGTTAGCAACGTTCATCATGTGGGAGGTGACAGAGACATCTTCAGCTACAATTTCTTTGTACATGGCACCTGTGATACGGTAGGGCTTCAGAGAAGTGAGAGCAGAGTTATGATAGTTGTCCCCCAATAGGCTTTCAAAGATCAGCGATAGAAAGCGAACGTAGACAATATTCTTTTCCCTGACTTGGTTCCTTCCTTTTAGCTGTTCAACTAGATTGGAGAAGAGAATACTTCCTACATCAACATCAGCTCCCCAGATCAGCCCATAAGCTATAGATTGGTGGTTGAAGGACATCTGATCTTGGGATCCCTGCATTCCTCCCAGGGATTTGACTATGTGGGTGAAGAGGACACGCCACACTGCGCTGCGCACTGCGTTCAACATCAGCCCATAGCTTCACTGAGCTGCGCACTGCGTTCAAAAACAATTATACTCAGCGAAAGAAGTATAATAGGGATCCGGTCTCATTGGCAACCGTCAAGCAACGTCCTGGAGAATCTATGGAGGCCTTCATAGAACGCTTCAACGACGAGTGCACGCGCACAAAGACGATGCGAGAACTCCTAAAAATTTCCGATTACATGCATGCCATATGTATTGATCCGGAGCTAGCACCGAATATACATTGTCTATTGGTGAACTTAAAATCCTATAATTGTAGTTAAAACTATTAAATGGCCTAATCAGTATGGGTGTTATGCAGATAAAATCACATTTGTTACCGATCAATTCATATCGGTGAATTAGATAAACTATAAATTGGCCTCAAAACTAAGAAGGATACACATACGTGTTCATCGCCTCTGCTATTCCAATGATTCAAATTAATATTGAAACAATTAAAGTAGTATACCACGTTTAGTTTGGACAGACAATAACATATTATATTATTTAAACAACACGTTAGAACTACACTTTTGCATCATCCCATGTACACCACTTAAAACGATCAAATACACAGTTTTAATATAATCAAATTCCCCTAAAAACTGGACATTTTGAGCAGCCAGAACACCACTTAAAACCTATTAAACTCTAATTTTGCAGAAAATTTATATGATACAAAAAAAGATCTGTGATTACTTTTGTAATGGGTAACATTTTAAGCAAATGTCTTTCTTTCCACATAACCAAAACTGAAGTTTTAAAGTAACCCGAACACCCATTAAAGTCTCTTTTTTTAAGAAAAAAAGATTGTACAATATACAATGACTAGTCCTGATTTGATAAGATATTTGTTTAACCTAACTAATAAAGGACTTAAGATGTTTATACATGATGAAGACGAAAATTTCACTAATATCACAACAAACGTCATCTACACAGATGTGCTACAGAACAGTCCTGATTTGATAAGATATTTGTTTAACCTAAGTAATAAAAGGACTTAAGATGGTTATACATGATGAAGACGAAAATTTCACTAATATCACGACCAACGTCGTCTACAAAGACGTGTTACATAACTTTTGATCACATATTCATGTACACGTATGTCGCTTTCGTATAATAAAGGATTGGTGTTTTTTTCCTATTGTCTTTCATATAACGTTTGTTTGGTTACTGCTATATACTTTACGTTTAAATGTGGTTATTTTTAACTAATAGCTTCGTATTAAGCACCTTAACTCTTTCCATGTTTCCTTTAAGATACCTGTGAATTTCACGGGTCTTTTAGCTAGTTTTATTATATTAAATATACTTGATTGTGAAAATTTATCTCAAATTTTCAATCATGTATATTATGTGAACACATAGAACAGAAAGTATACTAAGTATGTCACATGTGACACACAAGGACATGCCCCTAGTTAATCACGTTTCCTAAGGTTAGGTACACTTTTCGAAGGGTCAGTCGATACCCAAAAAGGGTGCACGGGTCATGGTTACTTCGTCGGTCTAAACCTTCGGAGGAAGAGTAACGAGGTTAAATTCCCGTATAACGTCACAAACTAGTTATTATATGCCCTTTTGTTTTGTCAATAATTGATTTTTTTGAATGAGAATTATCATGTCTAACTTTTGGAAAATGTTGCATCTAATGTCAAAAGTACTGCCTAAGAGGAGGCACTTATATACTTGGTTTATGCTTATGTTATATTTTCAAAAAAAATTTGCATCTTATTTTTTTAAAAAAAGCATATTTCGAAAAAAATTATTTTTTTGAAAAAAAGACTAATGCTGATAACATACGCTGAAAACAGGACTAACGATGTCACGTAGACCAACGAATTTCACAAAATTAACCGGTTTAGCCGGTTATAGGTAAAAGTGTGACCACATGAGCACGAAAAGTTATAAATTCACATATCATTTTAATAATTTTTTGATTACACGTAACATATTAGTATATTTGAAAAAGAATATGAATACCTTAAACCCAATATAATTTGATACATTATATAATTGAGGCATTGAGAGCATAACGTTACTAAAGAAGAGTCTCAATTGTGATGCAAAATTCACCGAAAGGTAAATCATCCAGAAATTTTCACCAAATTTCTTCATGAGATCGAACCGTTTTGTAAAACCAGAAAGATTTAGTTGAGACTGAATGAATTCGAGTTTAAAAACTAATGTAATGCACCCATGCCCGGTCGTGCTCATAACCGCATCAGGTCTCTAAGGTGAACAACCTTTGGCCTCCACCCTGTCCGACCGACCTTATGAACCAAACAGACCCTAAATGGCGGGCTTTGCTAGAAGATTTTAGAATTAAAGTCAAACAATATACACCAAATATAAGGAGCTCGTTACAATTAGCTATGTTCAAATATCATTTCCGTTAGCATAAATGGAGTTTTTTAGGTAAACATAGCATTTCGAAAACTTATTTAACCAAATACGTGTTTTTGAAAGTATTTAACATACTACGTATATAATCATCTCTCTTTGTCTCCATGCAAAATTAAATAGCTTACTCACGAAAGATAGTTTTATAGACCAATCACAGATGGTCTGCAGTCTACACGATTGTGAGTATCTTGTCAACCCTTATTCATAAATCATAATTTAAATTTATAATAGTATAAAACATCTCCTACGTCCTCGTCATTCTCAACTTCGTATTTGGCGCGACAATGATGTGCAACACACGATTCTAACGAGTCGATTACGAGTAAAAGAAACATAAAATTCCATTTGGGTAAGTGATTTCCTTCGAATACACATCGAAGACGGTTTGATTGACTTCATACCCTTGAGTTTAACGAATAGATACAAAAACGATGTACTTGTTTTGTATGAATACACATAGTATATTATCACGTTTGTACAACCAATACTGTCATAGAGGCTGATTTTCATAAGTATAACAAACTAAAGAATAATCATCATGGTGAAGTTGATCAAAAGTATCCTACGTTTTGTATTGATTCCTTCTAATAATCATGGCGAAAACGAAGTCGGTAATGATGAGGACTTAGCAAATGATGACCGTGCCAGATTTTATCTATTATGATTTTAAAATATGAAACTAAAATCTTTCGGGAGTTAATAAGCTCTTTGATTTTGCAAGCTAGGAGACAAAAGAAAACGAGTAACTATGTAGTATATGAAATACTTTTAAGAATACATATTTTGTTAAATAATTTCTAAAAATGCTATGCTTATATAAAAAACTCCTGATACGATTTCACTTTCCATACAAAACTCAAATTTATTTGACAACTAATTTCTAGCTATTTCCGCAACAACATCCAAATTCTATTATTTCCCCTAATTTCTAGCTTCAATTAGTAAATTTCTCTTTAAGTTCTTTAACTTATTGCTTATTTTAAACTGTAATGCTTATTAATATTGACAATCTTAGAGCATATCGTATCATCAATTTTTTTTATAACATCAAACTTTATCATAACATTAAAAAATGACTTTTATGATAATATGTATAGTTGTTACATTTTTAAAATAAAAAATAAAAATATACATGACAATGTGAGAACACGAAAACACATGAGTGGATATAGTATTTTGCGTCGTAGAGTGACGTTTTTCAAAAACCATCTCGACTGGCTAGTACGACTCGAGACATGAAAACTCAACACTTAACATGGTTTTCACATTTTGTTGTAACGTTTTGAGGAAAACGCAAAAGATAACGCACCATACCTTACCCTCTTTTACTAATGACAAATTGTGTATTTATCATTTAAGTTTCATATTGGTTTTCTTATACATAATTTTCAGCTTATATTTAAATTTCCGTCTAAAAACTTTAATTACACAGCTGTAGAAGGCAAGCGAGCAACAAGCTGCGCCGCAAGCCCTTTCTGAATAGCGAAACTAATTCTATGAAAAACCACATCTGTGGATTTAGGTGTCATAACGTTGCTATTCATAACGCGCTAAATTCTCTTCAGAAGCTCCACCGCTTCAGGTGCCAGGAAACCGAAGGTATCAAATGCAAAAGGAATAAACACGTGTTGATTTTCAATGCATGATTTTTCGTGTTTTGTCACTTTGCATGAGGCGGCTTTCAAAGCAGCCTGACCCGCTGTAAAACGGCTACCCAACCCCACTAGAGGAGAAACCCCAGTCAGATCAACACACGCATGTTTTCCTCCAGCCCATCCAAAAACCAAAATATCCGCCGGTCTGAGTGTGGATCTTCCATCTAACGGGTCAGTCAAGAAGTTCACAGGTGCTTCTTTCTTGGCGGATATGCCAGCACGCCTACATATGTCAAAAAGAACGTCCCTAACCATATCATGTCGACACTTGAAGCCCGGGAGCTCTTTACAATGAACCGCATGTTCCCCAAAAGAATCCAAACATGCCTTGCGACAAACAGGGCATATTGTATCAGCCGAAAATAATGGGATCATGAGGCGATACTTAAGAATAGAACGGTATTCCACTGGTGACATATGTTGACCGAGCCCGTTTATAGGGATAGCTAGTAGGAAATCCTGAGCATGTGATGCGCGTAAACACTCAAAGACAGCTTTCTGCCTTAAAGTCATGTCAAAGTGGACCTCCATATTCTTGACTATTTCACTAAAAAGGGTAGTCGCCAATGTTTGTTGGGTTTTAGAAGGGGCGGTATCCTTATTAGTGAAACAACTAGAATCAAAGCTTGGAATCGTATCACGTAGGCAAGCTAAAGCAGAAGCATAATCATCATCTATACCACATATACCACTATCACGTAAGATGTGGTCTTGTAACACCCAAGATTGGGCCCTCGAGGCTACAAAAGCATATGAGGAGGCCTCTTTTGCAGAGTACAAACCCAAACCACCAAGACGAATGGGTAAAGAGGAAAGTCGCCACTGTAAGTCTCCAAAGAACGGCCCTCCACAAACCACTATGTTCTCGATTGACCCGCGCAAACCCTTGTCAAAGAACAAGGATGCATCCTCCATGTGTGCAGGTTGGCAGGTCCGTAACCCAAAAAAGAGTTTGGAAATACCCATGCATGATCGAAGTAAAAGGAGCTCACTCTGCGGGTCATGTAACTGTGGAAGAAGACTCATCAAATCAACAGCATTCACGGCTCTCTTCATGGCCATCTCTCTAATAAAATTGGCATCTCTAATAACAGCTCCCCCAAGAAGCTTCACACCCGAAGGCGGCCTCCGAATATCCATAGGAAACAAACCATCACGGAGCTTCACACCATTGCATGAGGGCCAAAATACCTTTGTTTTCTTGATATTGAGTTCAAGACCCAAACCTGGACCATTCACCTTTATAATGTCTAACACCTTGGCAACCTCTTATGACTCTCCAATAACGGTTCCATCATCAAGATACCAAGCATGAAGAAGAAGCTTACAGTTGTCTCTGATATTATGTATAAGCGGGTGTAATACAAGAGCGAAAAGAAGAGGTCCTAATGGGTCACCTTGTTGCACCCCTGTGGCAGGCATAATATATGTGTCTCCAATATATAATCTCGCTGCCTGCCCATATAAGAAATCCACCCACAAAGAAATAGAGGGACACCTCACCCTAACCTCATGGAGTAATGCCGATCTATCCACAAGGTTAAAAGCATTTGAGAAGTCCACAGTGAGCATTGCAAGATACCCATCATTATGGTATTCACTCAACACCCTATTAGCGCTATGTAACACAGCCTCAGCGCCACCCGACACTCCGACTCCAAACTGGAAATCAGAAAGGTACTTTGACATTTCTTTACCCACACCTTTCATAGCAACCTTGGAAACCAAACGTCTCCATATAGTGCCTACTGCAATAGGTCGAATCCCGTTATCTGGTTTAAGGAGAGGTGTGAGAGGAGCAGATGCAACAAACTCTCCCAAGATTAGCGGACACCTCCCCGTTAACCATAAATTAACGACCGAGGTGATGACCTTTAAGAGATATGCGGCGATAGCAGACCCCTCTCCATATAAAGCATCTAAGATATGTTGAGCCCTTAAACCATCTCTACCGCATGAAGTACTTTTAGGAAATGATTTAATACAACCAAAGACAAAATCAATTCCTGCTACGAGGGGAGGCTCAGAAAATGCGTTGCTCGGCATGGATGGGGGAGGCTTGTAAGGATGCTTAGCCTCCAATGCTTTAATGGTATCATCGCAGTATGGAGCTACACCGGATGAGGATAACACTTTCACTGCTGCTGTAAAGTGCCCATCCGCGACCTTGCGCCGTGAATGTTTGTATCAATGTATGTAACGAGTCTATTTTAGTTTGTATCAATGTTTTAAAACCCGGGTCAACCGGTTGACCTGGTTCCGGCTGAAAAAACGGGTCATATTGACCGGGTTTTATATTTTCGAAACCCGGCTCGACCCGCCGGGTTTGGGGTGACCCGGGTCAACCCGGTTCACGAGACCCGGCCGTGTTTTGATTTTTTCGGATTTTTTTAAATTTCTTTTAATTTTACGTATTACAACGAATTTTATTTTTATATATTATATTGATTGGTAAATAATTTATATATTTAATATTCGAGAACTATTTTTGGTTTTGATATATAATTTTCGTTAATTATTAAAATATAAGAAAATTTTTTTAAAAAAAAAACCGGGTTGACCCGGACCCGGTGACTTGACCGAGTCGATTTGAAACCCGGGTTTAAAAACATTGGTTTTTTGTATTAGTGATTTACATACTGTAGAGTATAGACGATTTTCAAAGGTAATATTAATGGTCAAATAAATGTTGGTATAGTTGCTGATTATGTTCCTAAAATCGAGGAATAATAAATGGTAAATTGATTTTTTCAAACCAAGCCACACGTTTACATTATTTATGCCTACTACTTTTCAAACTTATCATACATTCGGAATATTTGGCATTTAAAGAGCAAATCGTGAAACAGATTGTTAGAGCTGGATGCTAAAACATGTAGTTTAAGTTTGTTTTGGATGTCGTTTAAAAGTTTATTTTTTCAACATATCAATCAAACGAAACTTATTTTTAATAATAATAAACTAATATTACGATAAACTCACTCGCCAAAAATAACCTCAAAACGCAAGTAGCCACTAATTGGTGTAGGCTCATTTTAGAAAGTGGAAAATTCAAACATTTCATAAGTAAACAGATTTTGTTAGTATTATAAAATAATTGACTTGATTTTCGGGAGTCGGTTAAAATTTAATTGAATTTATCCCGCCCAAACCATCTTATAATTAACACCCATCACTTTCATGCAAAAAAAAACACACACACTTTTCTCTGAAAACCCTAAAAAAAATGGCTAAAAAATCAAAAAGAAAAGCTTCCTCGTCATCATCATCATCATCATCACATTCTTCTCCTAAAATCCCCAAATTAGAAACACCTATACAAGAGGATATGGAGTTGGATAGTATTTTCGTTGAGGGATCTCGTGTCCCTGATGACGAAGCCAGGCGAAAGTGGCCCTATCGATATCAACCCAGGACTGTATGTATTCTTTTTAATGTTTTTTTTTTTGTTTTTTTTATTAATGTTTAGTGTTGTTCTTTATGCTTTTATGGCTTGGAAATGTGATTTATTTATTTTTTTTTAAGATTTTTTATTTTTTATGGTTTTAAGGTTTGGAATTGTGATTATTGTTTGTAGTTTATGGTTTTTTTAAAAAGTTTAGTTTTTGTTTTGTTTTTTAATAATGGGTATGTAGATTGATGTTATTTGTGATTCTAAAGTTATGTTTTTTTTTTGTTTTTTTATAAAAAATTGGTTTTTATAAAGTTTTGTGTTGAGAAAATTAGTTTAGATTTTGTGTAAAGTTTTGTTATTTTGAATGTTGGGTAAAATTAGTTTTTATAAAGTTAGACTAATTATGCTCTAGACGTGTATAAAATAGTATAAATTATAAAGTTCTTTTGTTACAAAGATTGTTTACACTTGTAAACATCTTAGGGAGTGTTTGTTTGAGCCTTTTTTTAGGCTTACAAGCTTATGTGATTTCAGTTTTTATTGTATAGTTAAGCCCGTTCATTTAGGCTTATTTCAAAGCTTATGGACTTGTATAGACTCCAAAGACTCAAAATAAGCCTGAAACTAGGGCTTTAGAAATATCATCCGAAATCCCATAAGCTCTGCCCAGAATAAGCTTAAACAAAGCGAGTTTTATAAAAATTTGAATGTATTTTTTTCTTAGGCTTACAAGCTTATGTGATTACAGTTTATATTTTATAAGCCCTTTATTTCAGATTTACTTTAAAGGTTACTTTTAAGTTTCCAAATAAGCCTGAAATTGGGGCTTATGAAAGCCTAAACAACATAAGCGTGTAAGCTCAGAATAAGCTTATACAAAGAGAGTTTTATTAATTTTTCAATGTATTAATTTGTTGTGTAATATTGGTCTTTTCTGGTAATGAAAGTTTTGGTATTTTGGTCTTATATAAACTTTGGGTAAATACAGCTATTTTATAGACTTTGGATATTTTTTCATAAACTTTTGTTAAATAAAACCAACTTTGGATAAATATAGTATACATGGTTAATAAATGCCAATCGGGTTCTCTTTAAAACAACCACCAAGCTTCATTTTTTTAAGTTAGAAAGCTTTTTATTTAAGTTTGTATATAGTTGATTATTTAGGCTCCAAACATGGTAGTTCTTAAAAAAGGAATTCTGATTTTGCAAATAGTGTATTACAATATGCAATGTGTTTGGCTAATCAGCGTTTCTACTTATGTGATTCAGTTTTTTTGCCGTTGTAATTTATCTGGTCTCGTAAATGGTCATTTTATATTTCTTCATGGATTTATGAATTAATGTTGTTAACATAAGGTTGTTTGGTCATTGCTTATTGGTAAACCATTTGATTTTGCAAATAGTGTATTACAAATTCTGATTGCTTAACGTTTATATGTTCAACTGTTCAGTTTCAGTAGAGATAATAAGCTTGAATGAGTTCATTTAAGTCTAAACAAGTCTGTTTGTTCATTGCTATGTAGACTGTGTGCTTTGATTTTGTTAAATTTTTTATAATTAGATTTTTCTTAAAGTCAGTTTATATGGATTTTGTTTATGATGTATAACGTTAGTCAGCTGTAGTTTCAATATTGTTTTTGTGCTAAGATGTTGTATTTTGATTGTGTATAAACTATAAAGTTTGTGTATCGCATGTTATACGCGTTTCTACTTTATTTGTTAATGTTTTGGTATTGAATGTATTTCTAAGACTCGTAGTGAATTGGTTACGTGCTTATAACAATGCACATGTACTCTCTTTTTACTTTGACTCTCTATTTACTTGTGTAGATATATGTATTTTATTTGCTGTAGTAGTTTATTTGGACTTAGTATGATCTAATTGGTCATTGTGTATATGCTCAAATTGATGGTCAAGATTTTCTCAAAACAAACGATCTGGTTCTCCTAGAATACATAAAAAGAAATCTGTTTTACAATACAATGTCGAATTTATGTGAAAGCTGTTGGGTTTAATCGGTTATATGTCGAGTTTTACGTATGCATGGTTGAAAATTCTAATAAGTATTTATGTTTTACATGCATTATGTTTTAGTTTAGTAGTTTGAATTGGTAGTCATTTGACTGAGTATTTGTGTCATGAAAGGTCATGTACCGATTCTTAGGGAGAATATGGGTAGAATTATAGTGCTAGTTTTATGGTCCACGTTTTGTATTATTAGGATATATATAGGCGTTATGATACATTAATAAAACAAGGTTTTGAGTGGTATTCCTTCTGTGCTTTGACATACATAAATTCCATATCAGTATTTTTACAATCTGATATCTACAAAAGCAACTAGAATTATCCGTAAGATTCTTAAAGCCGCTTAAAAAAATTGCTTTAAATGATGTAAAAGACGTTTAAACATGAGATGCCATTTTCATTATTGGAAGTGTGTTTGTTTTTGCCAAAAACTTCTGAACCAGATCTGAACGTGGCCAGATGTTTTGGCTGTTTGTTTTTTTTCCCAATATTCAGACATAGTAAGACATGTCTCGTCTGACTCTGTCAGAGGCGATGAACACGTCTGACCACATCTGATCCACCTTGTTAACCCTTCACACTTTCAAAAAATTCACCCCTTCAAACCCACCGTCGGCCACCTCCATCCTCTGCTGGCCACCATCGTTAGTAGAGTTTCGCTAAATTGTTTTGTCTAATTATGCCCTTTTCTTCTTTTGCTTACAGAAGAAGCGTGGGAACGCAATGTTAGTTTGTAGGATACAAACTTGCTGATGAATAATAAAAAACAGAAAAATATGTGTCTAATCTGCTTTTGTTTTATTGCTATGAATCGAATTGTTTACAATTGAAGAATTCCTAACTATATATACATGTTCAAACGCTGCCATCTAACAGACACAACGTTTCTTATGAAAAGTAAAAGACATAACCTATTCTAATCGTTGTAACCCTAAGTAATTACTGTCGGTTTCTATCTAGTGGGTTTGTTGGCCTGCGGCCCAAACTAGAAAGTGTACAGGCTTAATGTTTCTGGCCTGTTCTTTATTTCTTCTGTATTCTTCCAGCCTTGTTTTCTTCTTCCTTCCTGATACATCGAATTTGCCTTACAAGATTAATTAGATTTAATCTCCAACATTCCCCCTTAATCTAATTAATCTTTCCTTTCTTTCAATCGGTTTCTTCTAAACATGTAGCCATCAGTAATGTTGGTTCTAAATCTTCTTCCACCAGGTTTGCCTTTTCTTGTCTACGGTTTGGTTTTGGGCAGTCTCTTGCATAGTGTCCAAACTCATGACAATTATAGCACTCTATTTCTCTAATGTCTCTTCTATGGTAGTTTTGATCTCCAGAATTTCTTTTCCTCGTATCATAGTTATCTTCGTTCTTACTATCTCTTGCGAATCTTCCTCGGTCTCTTCCTTGCATTGAATTATCATTCCTTCGTCCATCGTTCATGTCGTTGCGTTCATGATTTCTGTAGTTCCCTTGGCGTGTGAGTAGCAACTTATCGCTAGTATCTTCTTGGCTTCTTTTTCTGGTCTTAATCCTTTCTTCATAGGTCTTAAGTTTTCCAATAATCTCCTCTAGTTTTATGGTCTTAAAATCTACAATCATTTCAATGGTTGCTACTATTGGGAGAAACTTATCTGGTACTGCATTAAGTACCTTCCTTACTTTCGTTTGTTCATCAAATGTTAATCCACATGTAGCAGCCTTTGTAATAATACCCATCATCTTCCCGGCGAATGTATTTATAGATTCATCTTCCTTCATCTCAAGTCTCTCAAATTCCGATTTAAGTTGTTGCGAGTGTGCTTGTTGTACATCTTCTGTCCCAATAAATCTGGACTTTAGAGAGTCCCAAATTTGTTTCGCTGTTTCACATCCCGCAACTTGCATAAGCAAATCTTCTGGTAACCCTTGAAATAGATATGCTGCCGCAGAACTGTCCTTTTTTGTATCAACTTCTTTTGATGTACCCGTTCCTTCTATCAAATCCCATACTCCATTTGCCATCAATATTTTCTTCATTCTTAATGCCCATAGTGTGTAGTTTGTGTTGTTTAACACTGGACATTGATATGTCTGTGTGGTATAAACAACCTTTTCGTTTTTGTCACTCGTCATATCTTTCAATCTGGTTGTCTTCTAAAACCAATATAATCCTAATCGCAATCAAACTAAAACCTCTTTGTCTAATAGTAATATGGAAGTATAAAACCTGGGTATCCTTTTTGTTTGCTTTCCTTTCTCTAACCCCAAAAAAACGCTTATGTCTTCCTTTTCCTTCTTCTTTTTTCTGTTCTAGCGTTCTTCCTCTTTCTTTCTTCTTTCAAATCTTTCTTGTCGTTTTTTTTTCTTCTGAAACTATCTCCTTTTTTTTTTAATTGATTCCCTGAATCAATTGGTTTTCTCTCTTTCTTTGAAAGATTCCCTGAATCGTTTCCTATCTTTCTGAATCTATTCTTTTAATTGATTCCCTGAATCAATTGTTCTTTCTCCTTTCTGGAATGATTCCCTGAATCACTGCTCTCCCTCTTTTTTCTGGAACGATTCCCTGAATCGTTGGTTTCCGTTCTTGGAACGATTCCCTGAATCGTTGTCTGACTTTTCTTTTGTTCTTGCCCTTGGATCGTTGTAGCTCTGATGCCAATTGTTAGTTTGTAGGATACAAACTTGCTGATGAATAATAAAAAACAGAAAAATATGTGTCTAATCTGCTTTTGTTTTATTGCTATGAATCGAATTGTTTACAATTGAAGAATTCCTAACTATATATACATGTTCAAACGCTGCCATCTAACAGACACAACGTTTCTTATGAAAAGTAAAAGACATAACCTATTCTAATCGTTGTAACCCTAAGTAATTACTGTCGGTTTCTATCTAGTGGGTTTGTTGGCCTGCGGCCCAAACTAGAAAGTGTACAGGCTTAATGTTTCTGGCCTGTTCTTTATTTCTTCTGTATTCTTCCAGCCTTGTTTTCTTCTTCCTTCCTGATACATCGAATTTGCCTTACAAGATTAATTAGATTTAATCTCCAACACGCAAGACATTATGAATCTTTTAAAGGGTAAATATTTCATAATTCATTTTCGGACATTTAGGATAATTGCATGATTTTAATTGTTTTTTCTTTTGAAGGAGTCTTTTGGTTAAAGCGATTAGTAGAGATGTCGGTCTCGATATTTTGTTAGGGGAAATGACGTTCCCAGGGCCTCTTTCCTCCTCCCTGTTCCGTTAATAAGATGTGTCTTCACAAGAGGCTTATGGTCATAGAACCAAGACTAGAAAGCGGAATCGTCCTCCTCATCCAATAAAGAAAATGAGCCAGTTTGTTTAGTCACGGAGTTGCGTATGTTGAGAGTGATACTGATATCAAAATGCCATCGAGATGGATGCTTACTTGAAAATGGAGGGAGGGAGGTAAAGTGGACGTGCCCTTTAGCACCCTTCTGTCACATTCCTTTGAATTTCTAGTTGTCTCTATCTCCATGACTAGCTCGTGATGTTCCGTTCTCTGCCATTTGCTGGGCAACCCGTTAGCCACTGCGACCTTCAACCTCAAGCATGATCATCTATTAAATGTATCAGTTTAAAGCGAGTTAAATAATCTTCCTGATCGTTTTGCAGGTCAGGAGACAACTATTAGAAATGTCAAGTGATGAAACCCGGTATGCTTTATCTGTTACAATTGCACCATAATAAGTCTGTCTTGGCATCTAAAAAGTCTCAATACTGTAATCTTTTTGCATACAGTTGATTCACACATCAAAAGTGACTTGAATCGCTGAACCATTTTGTGTTCTTGTTGGTCTCAAATAGGCAGCCGATAGTGCAAACTTACAGAAATATGGATTGATTGTGCAAACTTGCAGAAATCAGGTATTATGTGCCCCTGCATTATTAGATGAATGCATTATTCTAATTGGCATTTTGAATTGCTTATGAGATTGTTTTTATAATGTGTTTACAGATTTAATACTCTGGGAGTTCATTCGGGGGCAATTCTGATGCAGATGAAGCACAATCATGACACAAACATGAGCTCAATCAGAGGAAGCTGCAAGCTCAAATTACGAATGCCATTGCAGGATCCGAACGACAGGTCAAAAAGAGGCACAATCACTTTAGAAGAGCAAGAAGTCCGATATTTTGGACTAAGAACTACGACGCAAAAAAGACAACGTGAGAGAAGGTGTGAGCTCTGGCTTCGTCGTCTTGACGTTTTGGCTATGACTTGAGCCATGCCAAACCATCTGCTCTAAGCCAATAACGTAATTTAAAAAAAAAAAAGCGGTCTACTGTTAAAAAACACAATATCAATCACACAAATACCAAAACCTACGACTGAATAATCCCCACAACTACCATTGACAACAAATCATTCCTAACATTCGAATACAACAAGTGCTTTTGGATTCAATTCGAAATCATTCGAACCATTCGTGTTGTGTTTTTCAATTGGAATCAATATGATGATATTCGAATCAGTAAGTTTTTATCTAATTGTTTGAGTTAGCAATTCCAAACACCCTTTATACTAATTTAGTATATTATTTGCAGCGATATTCTTGGAGCATATGCAAGATTTCTGTGGGATATAGACGATGACGAAGAGATTGATGAGACCGCTGCCCCAATTGAGGTAATTTTCACACATCGTTATCTTTGGAGGAATATTACAAGCGGGTTTTGACTTAAAACTTTGATCCGAGGCATTCCTTTTGGCTTTTGATGTTAAAGGATTCATTTTAGTACCGAGCAAAGTTATAGTAACTTATTTGTGTTGCTTTTTACAGACCAAACGAGACCTTCAAGAAGCTGAAGAGTATTACTCCCGTGCAGTACAAGCAGGTTCTCGGAACGGTGAAGTGGTTTCAAAATACACTCACTTTGTGTGGGAACTTCATCATGATTGAGACAAAGCCTCTACTTACTTTGAACGTTAAGTCAAAGCTACTCCAACTAATAGGTACCATTTCCCCTGTTTCATGACGTTTGTTTTATGGTATACGTTAAAGCTTCTACTTACATGTGAGACACGCGTTAGTACTTCTAGAAGTTCATATTGTCACCTGCATAGACTATTTCTCTAATGAGAATCACTAGGTCTCCAGATTTGTTAACTTTGAGTGCCCCCGATGTATTGTTTATCCGTTTCTCCCTGTTGGCAATCCATAGCAGTTGGTCAAAAATTATGATGATATGCTGCCTAAGTAACTATTAGTCTCTTTATCAGATTTTTTTGAAGGCTTAAAAGCTCCAATTGTAAGTATCCTATTTTCATTAACATGCTTGGAAAAAGGTGCATGCAAGGCGGTCCAATTTGGGTGGGAAAAGTGGTAAATCATATATTGTAAATTGAATAAACGCAGCCGAAGTACTCGAAGATTCTTATAATCAGTTGAGAATGAGGTCCTCACAAGAGTTAAAGGGTAGGCTGTTCATTTCCAGGGGGAAGAAGGTATTGATGCAGGAGGACTTACTCGGGAATGGTATCAGTTGTTATCAAGGGTCATTTTTGATAAAGGGGCTTTGCTATTCACGACTGTTGGTAATGACTCCATGTTTCAGCCCAATCCGAATTCTGTTTTCCAAACAGAGCACCTCTCGTACGTCAAGTTCGTTTCACAAGATCATTTTACAAGATCATTTTACAAGCATATGCTTGGGGTGAAAGTAACCTACCATGACATTGAAGCAATCGATCCCGGTTACTTCAAAAACTTGAAGTGGATGCTCGAGGTATGTTAAACTTTCTTATTTTATCCGTCTTGTTGAAAAGTCACTCTTATTGCACTTAATGAGCATTTGTCTCTTATTAAACTAATGCATGTTCAAACTTCATCTGCAGAACGATATCAGTGATATTTTAGATCTGACATTTAGTGTTGACACGGACGAAGAGAAGCTAATCTTATACGAAAAAGGAGAAGTAAGAATTCTTATCCTAACCACTTCAGTGTAACTCGGTGTGATTTGTGTATAGTTTTTGTAATTATGATATGCGTGATAACAGGTAACTGATCATGAACTGATCCCTGGTGGAAGAAATATTCGAGTTACTGAAGAAAACAAACATGAATATGTTGATCTCATTGCTGAGCATCGACTAACAACTGCCATTCGCCCTCAAATAAATGCATTTTTGGAAGGTTTCAGTGAATTGATCCCTCGTGATCACATATCTATCTTTCATGATAAGGAACTGGAATTGTTGATAAGCGGACTTCCAGATATTGACTGTAAGTAACTATAATTATTATTAACATTATATATATTTTAATATATTATATGTGCTGTTCTAACCTAGAAGTATAATTTATTTTTCAGTCGATGACATGAGGGCAAATACAGAGTATTCTGGGTACAGTGCGGCATCTCCTGTTATACAATGGTTTTGGGAAGTTGCTCAAGGCTTAAGCAAAGAAGACAAGGCTCGTTTATTGCAATTCGTGACCGGCACTTCAAAGGTAATACCATATGTTCATGATGCGCTAACATCTTTCCAAGAGTTAATTGTAGGAAACCGTAGCATACTTAATACCTAGCGTAATCACATTGTAGCTTTTTTTGCACAAATAAACCATTTTACTTGCTGAATGTGGAATCAATATAATGAACTGTTTGGATTGTTAGAAAAAGTTAATAGTGAAAATTTTGTTTATTACTTCTATTTTGCCGTACATGTTATTGAGTTTTTTGCCGTTTTTTAAAACGCAGGTGCCTTTAGAAGGGTTTAGTGCTTTGCAAGGTATCTCTGGATCTCAGAAGTTTCAGATTCACAAGGCCTATGGAAGCGCTGATCGTTTGCCTTCTACTCATACCTGGTAACTAGGAATCTACTTTGCAACCTATTAGTCGTTAACTCAGAAAGATGCACATATTGGTGTTTCATAAATGTTTATTAATGTTCCTTTTTGTCGGATGCAGTTTCAACCAGTTGGATCTGCCAGAGTATCCGTCTAAGCAGCATCTGGAGGAGAGACTACTGCTTGTGATTCATGAAGCCAATGAAGGATTTGGGTTCGGTTAAGATTTGCCAAGTTATGCAAGTTTGTGAATGCGTAACCGTTAAAAGCTCAGTTGAACTATATATACTGTACAGTTTGAGTTTAATAAATGCCAACCCTCTTTTTTTGCGGCATCTTCATTGTCGTGCCGTCTCTTTTTAATTTCAATCTTTGCGATTATGCATTAGCTTTTAGACTTGGCACCTTTATTTGTGATGGCAGTGTTTTGAGGTTATTGTCATATATGATAAAGAATGTAGGGTGTAATCGGGAACGAGCTTATTTGAGGTTATACAAGCTTAAACATATGAGTAACATACGTCCAAGAGGTTGTTATCAATTACCATCTAAACTTATAAGCCCACAACTAAAACTAAATCTAAAACTCTTCCGGCGACTTCACCGGAAAACCCATTATTAAAATTAGTTATGATATCAGTTGCCATATCATTTTCTGGTCCCAAAATCAGATACTCACATCGACCATCATCTCTTTTATCTTCTTTTAGACCCTGGTCGAGAAGCATGCTGAACTGGCATCATAGCCATCTTGAAAGCCTTGGTTCAATTGGGCGTCTTTTAAATTTACTGACGTTGTGATAGGCATACGGAAGAGATTAATGAGAATGAGATTAGCGAATTAAGGAAGTATGTACTAGTCCACTCAGCCGTTTAACTCTAATAACGTCTTTTAGAGCCATGATCCTTATAGTATTTAGTAATGAGAGAACTTTTTTAACCATATGTGTCACTTGCTACTATTGTAGTTTATGTGTTTTGATTTAGTTGAAGAGAGGTGATTTAAGTGGGAGATGAGATATTGTCCCACGTCGTTTGATAAGCCAAACATAAATGTTTGGTTTGAGCTACATGTTTATGTGCTTTTTAAAATGATACTTATATTGGCAAACTCAGGTATAAAGCACAATAAGATCAAAAACATCTTCCTATACTTATGACCAGCAACACAAATTTGCGCCTCTTGACCCAACAAAAATCCTTTTAGTTTTTTATGAACAATTTAAGTGTCAGATCAAGTAGCACAAATGTTTTTTCGCATAACATATCTAGGTTATTTTAGGCGCTGGAACTACACTTTGTTGCCCGTTCATCACGATTAACGAGAAAGAAGATATGGATATGATTAGCGATTAGCGAATTAACGAAGTATGTACTTAGAAAGTTTTTCATAACAATTAATCTGGTAAACTATATACTTTAAACTTTGTTCGGTTTAAGCTACATGTTTAATTCATCTACATTGGCTCGGCTCACAGGCGCGCGAGTCCAGCGATACTTATATTGGCAAACTCAGGTATAAAGCACGATAAGATCAAAAACAACTTCCTATACTTATGAATAGCAACAGAAATTTGTGCTTGTTAACCCAACAAAAATCCTTTTTAGTTTTTTTATGAACAATTCAAATGTCAGATCAAGTAACACAAATGTTTTTTTAGTGGAAATACATTTTTTGCCCGTTCATCATGATTCTGACCCATTTCAATATTACTATTTTTTATTTGACCCATTAGGAGCTAGAACACTCACATATTACCAATGAGCTTAATCGTTTCTTTCATGTCTAATTTTCTCGGAACAGAATTTATGATATATATGACACACAAGCTCCACCGTCTAGAGTCCTTGCCCCTGCACCAGGCCGATCTAGCAGCAGGTTACAAGAAAGTCTCGCCAAAAGTTCCAAATGGAAATTACAGCTTTGCACATATCACCTATGAGCTTAACATGCTTGGTACACGCCTACACGGGGGCCACGTAGGATGCAGTGCATCATGCATTCGATTCCCACCTCAGCACTCCACGTGGGTCTGTGTGCCAGGTCAGCCAAAGGACCTCCTTCCTGCCCGCTCACTTGAAGACTCTTTCGTTAGCATTTCCTTCTCCAACACCGAATTCAGTTGCTCGAGGTTTTCTGAAATTGTTGGTGCTGCCATACCGCGTGATGTTTATGAAAATGAAAAGTAAAAAATGCCCTTGATGCTGAAAAACAAGGCGTCTAGGTGGCATGACAGTTTCAACGTTGGTGTTTAAATTTTAAGGGTCGTGTGACGATTTTTTCTGTGTCGACTTCCAGCTTATTGCTGCCCAAACGCCACCGGAAGTGGTGGCGGCACCATCATCAGTTGCAGGAAATACTAAGCCAAGTCACTCGGAGCACGGCAAAGTGATACTACCAAACTGCATAACAAAACTATTCATTCATACAAAATTGAGGTTTTTTGAACTACTAACGGATTAAACAAGCTAAGACGATGTCAGTGTTTGTGAGTCTTTGGAATTGAATCAGGAAATTAGTAGCGGATCGGAAGATATTCCACTTACAAAGGAATCTAAAGATGACACAAGTAACAGGAAGCTTGTCATTATGTGCTGATATTATGATGTCTGTTTATTTACAACACGCATAGAAATGCAGCTCGATGTAATTAAACTATAGGCTTGCTAGATCCTATAGCTCAAAACTGATGTGAGTTGATCTATTTTAGTGTAGACAGCAATGACAAACTTACTGAAAGGTACTACTGTATGAGCATATGACCCCTGTTGGTTTTATAAGGGCGAGTGAACATATTGATCTTACTTATCATATTCTTTTTTGCAATGTATTGATGCTTATTGGGGACAACGGGTGGGTTGATCATTGGAAGTTAAAAAAAGACATAGGAAGTGTTGACTTGTTGGTACGTGTTTAAAATGCCAATCTTGATTAGCAAGAGGATCTTGCTGACCCTGATTGATCAGAGAAACTCATCTAATTATGAAGGACTCGGTGAAGAATTTTTTTATGTATGGAAGTAGCATGTTTGCAATAAATGGCATAAACGTTCAATCAATCAAACACTTGTTAGTTCATGCTCGTTGGAATGAGCCAAATGTGGCTAGAGGTGTATGAGCCTATTGTGGGCACACACACTAGAACACAAGAATGCGTTTGACATTTCACGTATAAAGCTTCTAAAATCAACCCGTTTGACCCGTTTTAGACATGAATGGTTAAGACATGAATCTATTGAGTTCCTAAAGTCCCTGGCTGGCCAAGAAGGTTCTAGAAAGATAATAAAAGTGTCTACATTCGTTTGTATGCTGAGATAAGGAGAGATAAGGAGTAAAGTGGAGTTGTGATAAGTTAAGGAGTGTTTGGGATAAGGCTTAAAATTCAAGTTTAAGCATTATCTCAACTAGGGTTTGAAGGGTATATAAACCCCTCACCCCCTGCTCATAACTCACGACTAAAAACCACAAAAACACAGCTATAATCTCTGTTTTCCCATCTCCTTCATTCAGATCAATAAACCTAATATTAGGGTTTATAGTTTTTGAATTACATCTCAAATCACAACCAAACACTTGCATTATATTCAATCCAAGGTGGTTTAGTAACTTAGAATCAATTCTAAGTTTGCTAAAACAAAGTCTTAAACGAAGGTTTATAAGCTGTTAAAGGTGCAACAGCTTATTGAAGCTTTTGGGTCTCTACTGATCGTTCTCGGACAGAACAAGCATTTTCTGTCGCACAGTGTTGTCAGATATCGGACAACACTGAGATCTGGTTTATTGGGCAGTGCTGGATATCGGACAAAACTACAGTTTAGGCTGTTTTAGTTTTTGATCCGTTTTGGGCTACGACACTTGGTGTTTGGGTATACGTGGAGTTCGGCTAGCAATCCGGACGTGTTCGTTTGACGTGTTTGTGTGAGCAACCGTAGAGGTGGTATATTTTATCACTCGTTTTAGTTTCATTGCTTTTGGACGAAGGTTAGTTTTCGCGTTTCCTTTATTGTTTATTATTAATTACGTGTTAATCATAATTGCTCAAACTAGATCCATTCCGCTGCGCACTCGTAGTTACATGGTTAACTAGGTATTAAATCCCAACAGTGGTATCAGAGCCATGCTCGTTTGGTGGTTATGGGTTACACGTTTTAAATAAACACGCGAAACCGCATGCATGAAACCTAATTTTGTTATTTGTTTTATTTTTATTTGACAATTAAATTGTGTACTTGTCATTATTTATAAAAAATAACAAGTAATTATTAAAATTAATTGTTAATTAGAAACATATAATTAAAAATTAAATGGTTAATTAGAATACATAAAATAATTAAAAAAAATTAATAGTTAATTGTTTTGCCATGATTATTTTATGTGTTATCCGGCTATAAGACTCACTACAATCACGTAATGTGATGCATGGGGCGATTTAGGTACTTGATGAAAACCTAATGAGAGTCTTATGGTTCTTCGTTTGGGGAAGACTCTTCGGGGTCCCGGATTTATGTGTTTATTTAATGTCTTATGTTTGTGTATTTGTTTTCCTAATTGCATTATTGTTACATGTTTTTTAAAACACCTAAATTACATGCAATATGGATAAATACTTATAGAGAAACATGACATTAAAATTGGTCAATATTTTACACGCCCAAATACATGCTCATTGTGACCGGTTATGTGTTACGTGGAAAAGTTTTTTATAAAATAAAAGGACCTAAACACTATTGAAACACGCTTTCATGAAAATAAAAACTGGACGCTATGGACTCATGGGATGTACGGCTCACCCACTAGAACAAACTATAAGGCGGGTATAAGCCGGTGCGCACAGTCACACCTAAAGGATATCCGACTATTGCCTTGCGCTGCTCTGGTCCTGCGCTTGCTTGCGAGTTCGATTGGAGCTACCGTGAACCATCGTAGATCACTACAGTGTCATTACTAAAAGTTTTTGAAATTCGTGCTACAAAGTTGTTTACATGCTTCTTTGTACACATGTTTTACCACATTTATGTGTTATACCCTATGTGAAATTTAAGTGCATGCCAGCCAACTAAGAACACATACATTTGATTTGGCTTCTCTGGACAGTCCTAAGGGCCTTGTCAAACCCATGGCAAATTTTTCACGACGGTCAGACCCTGTGTGATATTTGCATGTTCTTGCTTGGTTAACTTAACTCGAGTATGCACGGTCAGACCCTGGACCCGAGGCATAAGATGAGACTAAACATGCTCATGACACTACTACCGTTTTACTAGTGTCTTGAACGGTCTCATAGAGTCTAAGAGTTGCATGTTATGCAATTAACGCTCGTCGCTTACCTCTTGCCCCACTTGTTTACATATTGGACAGTCCTTTTGTAATGAGTGGGAGTACAAGATGGATCTTAGTCTTAATTAGTAATTAATTGGGTAGTTAATTCTATTAAGAATGTAATTATCGAAAATACTAATTGTTTGAAATTTTTAATTGTAGATGACTACCAATGTCGGAAACAATTCGGTACTCAGGAGTTTCTTCGAGAAACACAAACTCACTGGGCCTAACTTCATTGATTGGTACCGCCAGTTGCGCATTATCCTATCAGCTGAAGACAAGGAACAATACTTGGAACATCCAATTCCTGCTGCACCTGTTGCAACTCCTGGTCACCAAGTCCCTCCCGATGCTCTTGCAGCTCATGCTGCTTGGGTCAAAGGGTCAAAGGACATTGCTGCCCTTATGCTCATGACTATGGATTTAGAGATCCAACGAAATCTAACCCATCTCGGAGCATATGACATGTTGCAGGAGCTGAAAACCATGTTTTCTCAGCAAGCAGAACAGGAACTTCTTCAATCTGCGCGTGAATTTCACGCGTGCAAGCTTGAGGATGGTCAAAATGTAGGCTCATATGTTCTTAAGATGAAGGGCTACATTGAGAACTTGGAGCGTCTTGGTCACCCCGTGATTGTCAGCTATGGAATAAGCCTAATCTTGATAGGCCTTTCCAAGGAGTATGACAATTTTGTTCAAAACTTCCACATGCATGGCATGGGGAAGACTGTGAATTCGGTGAATGAACTGCATGCCATGCTTAAACAACATGAGCAAACACTTCCCAAGAAGGTTGTTTCACCTGCACTTCATAATGTACGTGCAGGCAAGGTCCAGAAAAACCAAGGTAGAAAACCGCCTAAGGCTGCGAAGGGGAATTATGGTAATGGAAAGAATAAGCTGGCTTATGCTCCCGAGCACAAACCATCTTATGCTCCCAAGAACAGAAATCCTCCACCACCCAAAAAGGATAATCCTGCTAAGGACGACCCCTGTCACAAATGTGGTCAGATAGGTCATTGGAAACGGAATTGTCCCGAGCACTTAGCCGAGTTGCAGAAAAAGAAGAGGTTGTCTCAAGAAGCCAACACTTCAGGTATTTTCACTATATAACTATATTCCCTTCCGAGTAATTCGTGGGTATATGACACTGGTTGTGGTACTCACATTTGTAATAATACTCAGGGTCTAAGGGGAAGTAAGAAGCTGAACCCAGGAGCTTTGAATCTGTACATGGGCAATGGTCAACATGCAGGAGTCGAAACTATTGGAAATTATCATTTATGTCTCCCTAGTGGATTAGTTATTGTTTTGAACAATTGTCATTATGCTCCCTCTATCACTAGAGGGATTATTTCAGTTTCTGGTTTGTTTAAAGATGGTTTTGTAAACTTTTTTTATTCGAATAATGCAATTTCAGTTTCTAGGAATAACGTTGTTTATTTTACTGCTACTCCCCGAGGGGATGGCATTTATGAAATTGATATGTCTTGTTCTAAAACAAATGATAGTTCTATGTTTGCTGTTAGCAATAAAAGAGCCAAATTAACTTTGGACTCTACTCTCTTGTGGCATTGTCGTCTTGGACACATAAGCAAGAAACGCATGGAGAAGTTGCAACATGATGGACTTCTCACCTCAACTTACATTAAGTCATTTGAAAAGTGTGTCTCTTGTATGTTTGGGAAGATGGCAAGAAAACCCTATTCACATCAAGTGGAAAGGGCTAAAGATCTACTTGGACTAATACATACTGATGTTTGTGGCCCATTTAGAATCATGTCAAGGCAAGGAGCTAACTACTTTGTCACTTTTACTGACGACTTTAGTCGGTATGGTTATGTTTACCTGTTAAAGCATAAACATGAAGTGTTTGAGACATTTAAAGTGTTTCAAAAGGAAGTAGAAAATCAACTCGGTAAGACCATAAAATCACTACGATCTGATCGTGGAGGTGAATATATGAGTCAAGAGTTTTTGGATCATCTTAAGAAGCATGGGATTATCGCCCATCGAACTCCTCCCTACACACCTCAACATAATGGGGTGTCTGAGAGGAGGAATCGAACACTGCTAGACATGGTTCGATCTATGATGAGTCAAACTACTCTTCCAAAGTCCTTTTGGGATTATGCCCTTGAGTCTGCTGCACGCATACTCAACATGGTTCCAACTAAGAAGGTTGAAAAGACACCGTACGAAGTATGGCATGGGCAAGCCCCAAAGTTGTCTTACTTAAGAGTCTGGGGTTGTGAAGCTTTGGTTAAACGTGATACGATGACCAAACCTGACAAACTGGAACCCAGATCTATTAAGTGTATCTTTGTAAGATACCCAAAGGAAACGATGGGATATTCCTTCTACTACCCACCTGAGAACAAAGTTATTGTTGCTCGGAATGCTGAGTTCTTTGAGAGTAATCTCTTAGATCAAGAAGCAAGTGGGAGTATAGAAGATCTTGAAATTATTCAAGATGAAGATACAAATCCTTCTGATGACACTGGCTTAGATCATGACGAGGATGATCAAGAAATTGAAGAACCTCAAAGTGATATCAATCCCATTCGTAAGTCCTCTAGGACACGTCGTGCCCCAGATCGAATGTGTTTATACGTCGATGCTGAGGAGCATGAGTTAGGGGATCTTGGAGAACCCGCTAACTATAAAGCTGTATTATTGGATCCTGAATTCGAAAAATGGCTTAATGCGATGAATGTGGAGATGCAATCCATGAAAGATAATGATGTCTGGGTATTAGTTGATCTTCCTCCTAACGGTAGAACCGTTGGTAGCAAGTGGCTATTCAAGAAAAAGACTGACATGGATGGCAAAGTACACACCTTTAAAGCTCGTCTTGTAGCAAAGGGCTTCACTCAAACCTACGGGGTTGATTATGAAGAGACCTTTTCTCCTGTAGCAGACATTAGAGCTATAAGGATTCTTATAGCCATAGTCGCGTTCTATGACTATGAGATTTGGCAAATGGATGTCAAAACCGCCTTCCTCAATGGACATCTTTCCGAAGAAGTCTATATGGTGCAACCTGAGGGTTTTGTCGATCCTAAATATCCTAACCGAGTATGCAAGCTCAAGCGTTCCATTTATGGACTTAAGCAAGCATCTAGGCAATGGAATAAGCGTTTTGATGATGAGATTAAGAAATTCGGTTTCACTCAGAATCAAGATGAGCCATGTGTATATCACAAAGCCAGTGGGAGTAATGTTACTTTCCTAATTCTATATGTTGATGACATATTGCTCATGGGGAACAATATTCCAATGTTGAAAGGGGTAAAATCCTACCTTGGAAAATGTTTTGCTATGAAAGATTTAGGAGAAGCTGCATATATTCTTGGAATCAAGATCTACCGAGATAGATCTAGACGGTTAATTAGTTTATGTCAAAGTGCTTACATTGAGAAAATCTTGAAAAGATTTCATATGGAGAATTCCAAGCGTGCGACTATCCCAATGCATGAAAGACCTAAATTGAGTAAGTCACAATGTGCTGTTTCACCAGCTGAAAAGCAACGCATGCAGAATGTTCCTTATGCCTCAGCTATAGGATCAATTATGTATGCTGTGAGATGTACTCGTCCTGATGTTGCGTTCGCTCAGAACATAACAAGCCGATTTCAACAGAGTACTGGTGAACTTCATTGGACTGCTGTTAAAAATATTCTTAAGTATTTACGGAATACTAAGGATATGTTTCTTGTTTATGGTGGTGACGAAAAACGAGAGCTCAGGGTTTCTTGCTACACTGATGCTGGATATCTGACAGATGCTGATGACCTAAAATCTCAGACTGGATATGTTTTCGTTCTAAATGGAGGTGTTGTTGACTGGAAAAGCACAAAGCAAAGTATTTTTGCAACTTCATCTACAGAAGCTGAGTATATAGCTGCTTTTGATGCAGCTAAAGAGGCTGTTTGGATTCGTAAATTCATTTCTGGGCTTGGTATTATGCCCACAATTGAAGATCCCATTGATATGTATTGTGACAATACTAGAGCCATTACTATAGCTAATGAAAGAAGAGTCACCAAGGGTGCTAGACATTTCCGCGCAAAAGTTCACTATCTTAGAGAGACCATTGAGATGGGTGATGTCAAGATAGCAAAAGTTCATACAGATGACAATCTAGCTGATCCATTTACGAAGGCGTTGGCATTCCCTAAGCATCCTAAATTGACTCGGGGTATTGGTTTGACACCAGCTAGTAGTCTCATGTAAATCTGTATGTTAATTAGTATTTGGATAATTTGGAATTATAAGACAGTTTTATTTTCTGATAAATAAAGATACGAGGTATTTGTTATTTCATTCATATAAAATTTGTTATTCTATATTTGCATGTTTAATCCATGAATGATTTAATCATTCTAAATATCCATTGTCGGTTAGCAATATGGGAATATTGTTTACATAAGGCAAATGTGAGTGTTGGATATATTCTGTGAGAATGAGAATTGTTCTAAGCCAAACTCATATGTATTCATAAGGGATGCATACTGGATTCCCCAACTTCAAACATTTACTTTTGGATCCATGTCATGAGTAAGATGTTGAAAATGGTCTGTTAAGTCATCCTTAGACTTGAGATGCAAACAAGTTCTGCATGTGTGGATATCACTTTCGTAATTATATGCAAAACGCTGTCCTGAATAAGGTAGTTATAAAAGCTATTTTTCGGAGTGATGTGAAGCAGCATCCACAACACTTGTAGTCAATAAAGGATTTGTTACTCCACTTAGTATGTGCAGAATGATACCATAGCGCCTCTCTAGAATTAATCAGATAATTGTTTGGCCGAACCCAAATGGTAATGCAAGATGAATCTTGATTACATTTGGTATATCTGAATTGAATTCAATAACGAGAATCTAAATGGTTAAACTATATGGAATGAGTTAGGATCCATATCCATGGTTTAACGGTATCTATAACAAAGGATGATGAAAAGCAAGACATAAATGACCATGCTACTGAGAATGTTCTATGAAACTATATCTCAGACACCTCTAGTTAAATAACGAGTGTGAGCGTTGCTAGACGTTTCCGTCGTTGACATTTGTGCAATCAACTCCAACGACCAAGTGGGAGCTGTTAGTTCATGCTCGTTGGAATGAGCCAAATGTGGCTAGAGGTGTATGAGCCTATTGGGGGCACACACACTAGAACACAAGAATGCGTTTGACATTTCACGTATAAAACTTCTAAAATCAACCCGTTTGACCCGTTTTGGACATGAATGGTTAAGACATGAATCTATTGAGTTCCTAAAGTCCCTGGCTGGCCAAGAAGGTTCTAGAAAGATAATAAAAGTGTCTACATTCGTTTGTATGCTGAGATAAGGAGAGATAAGGAGTAAACTGGAGTTGTGATAAGTTAAGGAGTGTTTGGGATAAGGCTTAAAATTCAAGTTTAAGCATTATCTCAACTAGGGTTTGAAGGGTATATAAACCCCTCACCCCCTGCTCATAACTCACGACTAAAAACCACAAAAACACAGCTATAATCTCTGTTTTCCCATCTCCTTCATTCAAATCAATAAACCTAATATTAGGGTTTATAGTTTTTGAATTACATCTCAAATCACAACCAAACACTTGCATTATATTCAATCCAAGGTGGTTTAGTAACTTAGAATCAATTCTAAGTTTGCTAAAACAAAGTCTTAAACGAAGGTTTATAAGCTGTTAAAGGTGCAACAGCTTATTGAAGCTTTTGGGTCTCTACTGATCGTTCTCGGACAGAACAAGCATTTTCTGTCGCACAGTGTTGTCAGATATCGGACAACACTGAGATCTGGTTTATTGGGCAGTGCTGGATATCGGACAAAACTACAGTTTAGGCTGTTTTAGTTTTTGATCCGTTTTGGGCTACGACACTTGGTGTTTGGGTATACGTGGAGTTCGGCTAGCAATCCGGACGTGTTCGTTTGACGTGTTTGTGTGAGAAACCGTAGAGGTGGTATATTTTATCACTCGTTTTAGTTTCATTGCTTTTGGACGAAGGTTAGTTTTCGCGTTCCTTTATTGTTTATTATTAATTACGTGTTAATCATAATTGCTCAAACTAGATCCATTCCGCTGCGCACTCGTAGTTACATGGTTAACTAGGTATTAAATCCCAACAACACTTACTAGGGGAACCCCATGCCTTTGATAGATCCTACATCTTTTGTTTTTAGAATGTTACTCGGGTGAATTACCAAGTGTCTTGTTTAAGCTTATGCGATGAGCTTACCTGATGAGCTTATGTTTCGTAAGGGCATTTTTCCAGCCTATTTAGCAACTTTTCGGCTTAGGTGAGTTTGAACTACAAACGAACCATCAAGCCAAAAGATTATTAAAATAAGTCATGATACTGTTTTGGTAAGGTAATCGTCTGCATATGTTGTTTGCTACATAATGATAACTCAAAACTGAATCTCATGCAAGTATGACACCTTCTGCTATATACTCCAACTTTACATTCAGGGTGGCGAAAATAGCTCGAAACTTTAACCTTAAAGATCCTATTTTATCTGTTGCCGTCTCATTTTCCGGTCCCAAAACCAGATACTCACACCGACCATCATCTCTTTGATCATCTTTTGGACCCTGGTGAAGAAGCATGCTGGTTCATCTGGAATCATAGAGTTACAAATTTCAATGCAGCCTATGTGAAACCCCCATTCTTCACTAGTTACAAATCCTGTTTTCAAGCCATCTTCATGTCCATTTTTGTTTTCAGAGGCCAAAACCGACATCATAGCCATCTTGAAAGCCTTGGTTCAATTGGGCGTCCTTTGAGTTTACTGACGCATCGAGATCCATATAGCTTGTGATAGGCATATGGAAGAGATTAATGAGAAAGAAGATATGGATACAATTAGCGAATTAAGGAAGTATGTAACTAGACCACTCAGCCGTTTAACTCTAATCACGTCTTTTAGAGCAATGATCCTTATTTAGTAATGAGAGAACTTTGGACACATTTACTATATCACTTGTATATGTACCAACTAGTTTGTGTTTTAGTTTACGTGTTTTGCATATTGTCCCACATCGTTAGATAAGCCAAACTTAAAGTAGTATATAAGTTAGAGACTTTTCCATAACAAATAAGAAGCACGCCTGTATCTCAAAAATTATTAGGTTTGAGCTACATGTTTTTCTTCTTTTTAAAATGATTTTGTTAATTGTCAATTTATTTTTTTCATTTTTTTATATCAAACAAAACACATATATTTTTCAAGAAAAAGCTTCTGCAGGTGCGCGAGTGCAGCTACTTATATTGGCAAACTCAGGTATAAAGCACGAGAAGATTAAAAACATCTTCCTATACTTATGAGTAGCAACAGAAATTTGCGCTTGTTGACATGTTGACCCAACGAAAATCCTTTTAGTTTTCTATGAACAATTTAAGTGTCAGATCAAGTAGCACAAATGTTTTTCTGCATAACAGGATATTTTAGGCGCTAAAACTACACTTTGTTGTCCGTTCATCACGATTCTAACCCCTTTCAATTTTACTATTTTTTATTTGACCCATTACGAACTAGAACCCAATATTACACCATTGCACATATCACATATGAGCTGGAACACATATCACCAAAAGTTCCAAATGGAAATTACAACGTTACACATATCACCTATGAGCTCAAAATTCTTGGTACACTTCTACACGGGGCCCACGTAGGATGCACCGCATCATGCATTCAATTCGCACCTCAGCACTTGAGCCAGGTGGCTCTATACCAGGTCAGCCAAAGGACCTCTATCCTCCCGGCTCACTTGAAGACCGTTTCGCCAGAATTTGCTTCTCCAACACTGAATTCAGCTGCTCGACATTTTCTGAAGGTGTTGGTGGTCTCATATCGCCTGATGTTTATGAAAATGAAAATTCAAAAATGCCCTTGGTGCTCATAAACAAGGCTTCTAGGTGGCATGAACAGTTTGAATGTTGGTGTTTAAATTTTAAGGGGCATATGGCGATTGCATATGTGAAGAACTTCCTAGCTTATTGCTGCTCAACCGCCACCGGTAGTGGTGGTTGCACCATCATCTGCAGGAACTACACAGCCAAGCCACCGGTAGTGGTCTAGAATATTATATCCTCATCGAAGTGATTTTTAGACGTGTGCATTGTGTGGCAGGTCTTTATAAGAAGGTCTAAAAAGCCCTTTTTGTAGTAGTGATTGTATTAGAACTTTAGAAGAAGGTCCGACTAATTTTATGAGCGTAAACAAGCAGCCGCTTGTGAAGTTTCGCTGTATTGAGCAGGAGTCCCCGTTCGGAAGATTTCTTGAGCCTGTTCTTCATGGTTCATGTAATGGCAGTCCTGCTCTATCTGTCACAAAATAAAATCAACAGAACTAACTTTGTAGTTGTGATCAATCCTCTAAGGAAAGAACGTTACGAATTGCCACCCATAAGCAACCTGCCATATTGGCAAAAACCACGTCAGCCGTCTGATTTAGAATCATATGGACTTGGTTTCGATGATTCCACCAACACTTTTAAGATGGTATCCGTTTTTCCCAAAATAGAAATCTATTTTCAAAAAGTGGAAAGAGTTGACCTTATTAGGAAAGATCAATGCACCATGGTGCATGTCTTAGGTACCATTTTTTGGTGAGAAGTACCCCAAGTACCATGTTATCCTACGCTAGGAGAGTCTGTATTTGCTCACGGATGCTTGTATTGGATGGCTCATACATTAATACGGCAAGCCACTGACCGGAATGTAATACACTTTGATTTCAAGAAGGAGAAACTCGGGTGTTTGCTACATAAGATAACACAAAACTGATTCTCATTCAAGTATGATGCCTTGTGCTACAGTACTCATTATATATACTCCAACTTTACATTCAGTGTTGCGAAAATAGCTCAAAACTTTGACCTTAATGATCCTATATTATCTGTTGCCATCTCATTTTCTGGTCCCAAAACTAGATACTCGCACCGACCATCATCTCTTTGATCTTCTTTGTACCCTGGTCGAGAAGCATGCTGAACCGACATCATGGCCATCTTGAAAGCCTTGGTTCAATTGGGCGTCTTTTAAATTTACTGACGCATCGAGATCCATATAGCCTGTGATATATGGAAGAGATTAACGAGAAAGAAGATATTGTCCCACATCGTTATATAAGCCAAACTTAAAGTAGTATTTAAGTGTGCGAGTTTTTCATGACAATTAAAAGTGTCAACATGCAGTTTAAACATTGTTCGTTTATCAAACAAAACACATATATGTTCCAAAAAAGACTTCTGCCGCCGCCTCTATATTGAGGTGGCAAATCCTGCCCATTTTGATATATATGGACACTTTTTGCCCATTTTCAAAAAAGGATGAGGCACTTTTTGCCCATTCTTTATAATGAATGGGCTAAACAGGCGCATATGTAAGAAACTAAATGGGCTTAACGGGCGCACTTGTAAAATACAAATAAGTATACTCGACGAATATTTTTTATTAAATTTTTTATCCCGGCTTTCAAACAAGTATTTTATTTTTTATTTGTAGGTTTTTATATGTTTTTTTCCCTTTTTTAGCTTGCGCCCGTTTAGCCCGCCCGTTTCGCACGTGCCCGTTTAACCCGCGCCCGTTTAACCCACCGCCCGTTTAGCCCATTGCCCGTTTAGCCCGCCGCCCGTGCCCGCCCGCCCGCCCATTTTGCCACCTCTACATGTATATATGTGAGTATATGACCATGTACATTCGGAGCTTAGAGTAAGCTGATAGCTTATCAGGCTTTCTAGACACCAAGGAAGCAGAAGCAAGACAACAACCGTTTCACCTAAAGTGTCCGTATCTTCAGACCTTTCTCAGAAAGCATGGTCCTTTGTTGCATCATCCGCCTATCATTTCACCAACAAATTCACTTTTCGTCAGCCCACCAATTTCAACCACACTCCATACTTAATTCACCTACATTGGCTCGGGTGCAAACTCAGGTATAAAGCACGATAAGAACAAAAACATCTTCCTATACTAATGAATAGCAACAGAAATTTGCGCTTATTGACCCAACAAAAATCCTTTTAGTTTTTTTTTGAACAATTCAAGTGTCAGATCAAGTAACACAAATGTTTTTTTAATGGAAATACAGTTTTTGCCTGTTCATCATGATTCTGACCCGTTTCAATATAACTATTTTTTATTTGACCCATTAGGAGCTAGAACACAATATTGCACATATTACCAATGAGCTTAATCGTTTCTTTCATGTCTAATTTTCTCGGAACAGAATTTATGATATATATGAGACACAAGCTCCACTGTCTGGAGTCCTTGCCAGCAGGTGACAAGAAAGTCTTACCAAAAGTTCCAAATGGAAATTACACCGTTGCACATATCACCTATGAGTTTGACGTGCTTGGTACACGCCTACACGTGGGCCACGTAGGATACACTACATCATGCATTCGATTCCTACCTCAGCACTCGAGCCACGTGGCTCTCTGTGCCAGGTCAGCCAAAGGACCTCCTTCCTCCCCGCTCACTTGAAGACTTTTGTTAGCATTTCCTTTTCCAAGACCGAATTCAGCTGCTCGAGGTTTTCTGAAATTGTTGGCGCTGCCATATCGCGTGATGTTTATAAAAATGAAAAGTCAAAAGTGTCCTTGGTGCTCAGAAATAAGGCGTCTAGGTGGCATGAACAGTTTTAATGTTGGTGTTTAAATTTTAAGGGGCGTATGGCGATTGCATCTGTGAAGAACTTCCTAGCTTTTTGCTGCCCAACCGCCACCGGTAGTGGTGGCTGCACCATCATCATCTGCAGGAACTACTCAGCCAAGTCAACCAGAGCACGACAATGTGATACTCAAGTTTGGCAAAGTAGGGAAAGATATGTTCACGTCGGTACCCTTTATAAAGTTGGTGTCTTTAGCTGTTTCATGCGTGTTTAGGGAATCTGGGGTGACTAATGTGAGTAGTAAAAGGGTGCTTGTGGCGATCAGGTGTTCCATTAGTGTTGGAAGTGCCATTGGGGAGTAGTGATAATGTGATGGTTTCAAAGGAGTATTTGGGGTATCTTGTTGAGAAAATGGAAGCGTTGTTGAAGAGTGAGTTTTTTAAGGAGCGCATGTCAGTGATTGTGAGTCTTTGGAATTGAATCAGGAGATTAGCAGCGGATTGGAAGATATTTCACTTACTAAGGAATCTAAAGATGACACGAGTAACCGTAAGCTTGTCATTCTGTGCTGATACGTGAAGATATTTGTACAAACGATGAATCAATTCCACAGGAATTACAACATTTTTCTTAATAATTTTACTTTTTTTTACATCTTCCTTAATAGTTTTTCTATATTTGAATGTAGAAAAACTGGTGAGAGATTTTGGGCTTTTATAAGAAAAGATAAATCTCAATTTTGGGTTACTTATTAAACTTGCATCTATATTTACGAAACTCTCCCTGTCACATTTCTTTCTTTCATAGTGTAACACCCAAAATAGTCTTTTACGAGTTACATGTCTTAATATCGTCTAAAACGCTGTACGAGGAGGTTGAGACATAGACATCTATATCACTGCCAAAGGTAGAGAGGTTGGTTTCGGTTCTACCAAAAGTTGAAAAGGACCTCCAACCTTCCAAGATAGGGTGAGCATTTTGGACTATCGACTAAAGCGGACCAGACCGGACCAAACGTATTTCAGTCCGGTCCTCGTTCCATGGTTTTCGTCAAATTCGGACTTCGGTCCGATCTGCTTCGATTTTACCAAAAACTCGTCGATTATGCCTAATAGGATCAGATCGGACTGAAAACCAAACCGGACCGGACCGACTTAGACCGGATCATTTCGGTCCGGCCCTCAGTCCAACATTTCTGTCTCGATCCGATCCGGTTCGATTTTAAACCAATACTATGTTTTTAACATATATCATAGTGCAGTGCGGTATAAAATAATATAAAAGTGGTAGTAGTGCGGTTAAAATGTCATGAATAAAGAATATTTTGAAGTGCTTTGTAGATAGTGAGCGAGGAGAAAAACTTAACCACCACACCTGATGCTTTTAAGAGCATTAGGTGTCTCAAGCCATTGGGTTTGAAGTTTGAACCCTCTTTGAAAATGCAACCTGATGGCACGAGCTTTACACCACATTTTGTATTTTCGAGTATTGAGTTATCACCGATACATCAAATAGTCTAAAAAATGGTATGTGATGACACGAGACCTTACCTAACCCATGCACATCTTCCATCCTGCAAGTTTGTCTCATAAGTTAAGATATTCGTTGTTAGATAGAAATGTGTTTTGTGTGGAGTAAAGGTTTGTTAAATGTGTGAGTTACATCTGGTTCTAAAATGCATCATACATTTTTAAAGATAGGCGAGTACCCGCGCATAGCGGCGGAAATTGCATAACGACAAATAATTAAGAATTTATTATATCGCTGTAAGATTAAAATGGAACTGAAAAAAGTTGTCACACGCGATAATTTAATTAATGTAAAGTCGTTGGACATGAGGATAGTAACCTTGGGTAACAACGGAGATGATTTGTGCAGATGTGCCAACATCAGCATGTGTGCATTTAATCGAACACGACGATTGTTGACTATGTACAACAGATTGAAACCTCGTTTGGAACCATCAGAATCAACCTTAGGGTGCATCTTACATGTTCTTTTATAGCTAACATTTAAAAGAAGTTCATGATGTTGGAGTTAAATAAGTAGCATGTATGGCAGATTGAAACCCCGTTTAGAAAACTAAATTAGACCACCTGGAAAACTAAATTACACAACACTTCTTCTCTCGTGGTGCATGTAAACTGTTTACATCAAGGTGAATACATGTATAGCGTAAGCAATGAACTCATTACATGTATTATACATGGCAACAGAGTATATTTTAGTTCATTCCCCACCAGTTGCAGCACCATCTCAATCAGCTATACACGTTGTTGGTTCATTCCCAACCAATTGCAACAGCACCTCCATCAAGCGCGACAACATTTTACCTTTATGACTCTTTTGTCCAATAGTATATCTAGTGTCCTAGCATGTGCCCAAAAAACTTTGTAAGTATAATATAAAGTGGTAAAAGAAAAGAAAAAAGGTGACCGAATTAGTAACAAGGGGTTTTACTTCCGATTAATAGTCATAATTGAATTTCTATGTTATATTGTAACTAACATTCCATAAGATGTATTTCAGATCCATGTATACTCAACAAATACCATGTATAGTCAATAAACTCAAAAGCTTAAGCCATAGTTGCAAATAAGATTAAGTTACACCAAGCCATATTGATGACACACAAAAATATCATTGGCAACATCATTATC
This sequence comes from Glebionis coronaria, assembly GCA_025667525.1. NCBI lineage: Eukaryota > Viridiplantae > Streptophyta > Magnoliopsida > Asterales > Asteraceae > Glebionis > Glebionis coronaria. The sequence continues at coordinate 271,862 of JANFOE010000391.1, forward strand.
AAACAAAAACTAATCTAATAAGACTTGAAACCTAATACATACCTCCAATCTCTAGCTCAAAAGTGGGACCTTTTCACTTCTAATAAAGTATGTGACCTATTGTGGGCCACGGAGGTGCAACAAAGGCGCAACGAAGGTGTGGGAATGATGGCAGCGGTGTAGAGGCAAGCATCCTCCTCCTTATCCCAAAATTTAAAGTTTCTTCTCTCTCCTCCTTAACGGCCAAATTTATTCAAGTGCATGCTGCTTCTCGAGCAGTTGCTTTATGCCCTCTATGCAAACAAACCATCTGCACAAATCGTTTGCAAAAAAAAATACAGTCATTGAGTTAAACAAATATAAGAAATTACTAATGCCTTATCTTTTTATCAACAACAGTAAAAAAAGTGACATATTGGAGAAAGAAATTCAAAGAGTAATATTCACCTATTAGTTTTGTGATGGCTATTCTATTCGTTTAGCTAAAGAAGAATATTAACTTATATCAGTTGTTTGCAATAGGAAAAAGGGCATAAGAAATAACTCAAAAGGGATGCTTAGAAAAAGGTGTAGTGCAGTAAATAAAAAAACATGTTTTTGCACACACTTACTAACAACAGAAGGACGTTGCACTCGTGGTCGCAACTGGCACGTTATCGATGGGCAAAGAAGTTACTGAAATCTGTCCTGCACACACCTACTAACAACAACCGACTATAAACCCGTATGCACAACACCTTTAGAAAAAGCTTGGATGTAAACAAAATGATCTAAGATAAATAAGTTCGCTTTGGAATTTGTTTCAACATCACAACCTTAAGTTGCCGGTAATCACGAAACTAATTAAGTAGCCGCCTTGCCGGTCATCATGATACACGTGTCCGGGTTAATCAAAAGGGATGCTTAAAAAAAGGCATAGTGCAGTAAATAAAAAACATGTTCTTGCACAAACTTACTAACAACGGAAGGCCGTTGCACACGCCGGCTCAACTGGCATGATAACAGGTTAAAGAGGTAAATGACTCGCCAATGACTCCCACCGTGACCGAACCACGACTCATATACGCCAACCGTCAAAGACAGGACGTTTTCAGATTAATCCTGAAAACCAAACCGAATACAGTCATAACTCAATCCAATAGACAAGAATAACAATTCTAAGCCAAGAATAAGGTAAAAATGTAATTATACCTTATTTAAACTTTGGTAGGGTCAAAAGGTAGTCACGAAACACTGAAACCACCAGTATCACCAAATAGCTAAACCACCACTATCAAATAAATCCTCGTCACTCATTTTGTTGTTGCGTCTCATTTAGATAAAATGCCAAAAAAGGATGAGATCTCATAAAACGAACCACAAAAGAAACCACGTCATTTGTGGTGGATAACATACCTCCGGCCAGGCCAACAAACATACCAGTGATCTACAGCCCAGCCAAAACGATAAACCGTTGAGATCAGACAAGATACGATCAAACACCACAAAAGCCAGACGCAAAACGTCACCTAAACCACAAAACACCACCAATACCACTAAAACATCAAAGAAACCACCGAAACTCAAACACCACCAGTTTTAGGTGGCGTTGGTGGCGGAATCAATTGACGGTGGTGGCGGTGTCTGTGACAGCAGAAGCCACATAATCTATTGGTGGCGGTATTGGTTTTACTCGTATGTGAGTTTGTGTTTGAGAGAAGAAAAGAAAGCGTGTGTCCTGCTATATGTGTAGTAATTGACAGCAAGAAATATTAATTCTTTGTGTAACTGACAGTCATATTCTTTGACATCAAGATACATTCCTTTAATATGAATCTTAATTGAAGAAATGTCAAACTTTCATATTATAAATGTTCCCAACTTTAGAGTAGATGCGTAGTTTAGAAGATTACAGCAAATGAGAGGAATAAAAAAAATTTCCTGCGTTGACATTGTTGTATTTGTAGGGGTTTCTTTTTATGGATATGTTGAGAATCTATATAAGGTATTGTTGAGAAAAAGTACTAATTATAGGAATGAAGAGTTTTTTGAAAAAAAGATGTAGCCTTTATAAGTAGTAGAGATAGATGATGTAAATAATTCTCATCTTACTCTTTTTACAGTCAATGAATGATTTTTACATTTAACTTTTTAAAAAAAATATCAAAAGGGTATCTTTTCAAAAGAATTCAAAAGAATTTTTTTTTAATTCATTTTTTCTGGAAAAAAAATTTCCAAAAAAATTAAAACCTTTTTAAAAGTTGAAAAACAAATATAAAACATTTTACGTTTTTTAAAAATCTTCTTTTAAGTTAAAAAGTTAAAAGTTTTTTTTCGAAAAAATTAAATAAATTTTATACACGTCTACGTTTCTAACGAAAAATATTTTTTTTTATGTTACAAAAATAGAAAAAAAAAAGTTTTTGTTCGGAAGTAATTAAATATAAAAAGTTAAAAAAAACAAATTAATTTTTTTCCTTGAAAAAAGTTAAGTGTTTCGAAGAAACAATTTTAATTTATTTTTTAACTTTTTATGAACAAAAAATTATTCTTTTTATTTTTGTAACCTTAAAAAATCGTAAGGAAAGTAACCGCCTATAGATTTTTTAAAAAAATTTCGAAGAAAAACTTTTTACTTTTTAAGTTAAAAAAAAGATTTTTAAAAACCGTAATATGTTTTATGTTTATTTTTCAATTTTTAAAACTTTTTAATTTTCTTCAAAAAAATAATTCCAAAAAGACTATACTTTAAAACAAAATTTATTGAAAAAAACCCTTTCGAAATCTTTTTAAAACAAACTTTTTGGAAAAAAAACCTCGATTTTTCTTTTTTTGAAAATTTACGTGCAAAAATCATAGGTTAAGGTGACAAATAGTTTTAAATTTTAACTAAAAATTATTTGCATTATTCGTCTTTAAAGATGCATGATGTATTATTTTATAATCACAAAAATATATAATATATAAAATATTGACGAGAGATGTAATATAAACTTTTGATGATCCACAAGAATGAATTTTGCAATGTCCTCTTGTAATTATAAAGTTTGAATAAGGAAATATGTAAGGGGTGGTTACTGGGACCCCTCCTAAGGCTGGTGGGAGTGGGTGTAGGCTTTGTTTGTTAAAAGGAGCAGTAGCAGTGAGCAGTAGTAGTGAGCAGGAGCTGTGAGCAGGAACTGTGGGCAGGAGCTGTGAGCAGGAACTGTTTTTTTAAGAAAAGTGTTTGGTAAGTAGCAGTAATTGTAATTATATTTGTGTAAAATGACTTAAAAAGATATACATATATTATATTTAGGGATGGAGAGAGGGTTATTTTAGTAAATTAATTTGCTCACAGCTCTTAAGATTTTACAATGCTTCTTTATATGAGCATTGAGGAAAGAGCATTCCTAAGAAATAGCCAAAGCCCACTGCTCTTTTGCCAAACAATACCAAAAAATTAAAATGCTATTTTCTCACCGCTCATTGCTCCAAAATGCTCCTCATCGCTCTTCACCGCTCCTTGCCAAACACAGCCGTAAACTCATTCACTGTCACCTCAGCGTCACATCAATTTTTTTACCAAACTCACCAAAACTCACTCAAACTCACCACAGAAGGTAATGACACTCACCCAAACTCACCCAAACTCACTCCACATCACCCCCATTTTTATTAAATATTTTTTATTCATACAATTAAAACATTTATTCATACATTTAATTAAAACACGGGTACACAGAAAATTAAAACACAGTACGAAATTAAAAATAAAAACATAGAAAATTAAAATACAGTACGAAAATAAAAATAAAAACATAGAAAATTAAAACACAGTACGAAAATAAAAATAAAAAACTCGCCTATGTTTTTTTGTTTCCTGGAAAGAACTCGCGCGCGAGTTTTGGTGGGTAGGGTCGGGGCTGCGCGTGGGTTTGGTCAAGTCGCTCGTGGCTTTGAAGCCACTCCCACCAGCCTAAATGGATTCCACTACCCCTCCTACTTTTTTGATTTTTTTTGATTTTTTTTTTATTTTTGTAATTTTGGTTTGTTATAAAATTTCAAAACGGAAAGTGGAATAAAAAATACGGAATTGAAAGTTAAAAAAACTGTAAACTGTCAAAAAATACATAACAAAAACTGAAAAAACTATGTCATAGGGGACAAAGGAGATATTTCAAGTACTTTTTTGTACTTTTTTGGTCAAAAGGGGTATTAGTAACATAACCCATATGTATCTTGGAATTTTCGCAATAGTCCTTGACTTTTCTTGGTCGATATGACTATTGACTGCTAGTAAAAAGTTGGAATAAACCTAAACCTAAACCTAAACTGTGAGTTTGACTCATATGTTCGTTTTAATAATAACTGAATAGGATGTGTAGAGTGTATGTTAAGAAAATCGTTGTTAGATAGAAATGTACATGTTTTGTCAACACAACTTAATTTGTGTACTCTTGTTGTTCATTTGATTGATAAGGCTGGTGACATTGGTTCGGTCGTCCACTAGGTCGACCTATTGTCAAACCTGGTCACACCAATGCAACGACCGAGTTGTGACTCGGTCATCAAGAGGGAAGTGGTCGTAGGGGCGACCTAGTCATTTTAGGTTAGGTCGTCGGAGAGAAAAACCTATCGGTCGAAGCCCGTCACCAGCCTAAGGAGCAAGTTGAGTACATACAACTGTTGCTCATTTGATTTGATAAGGAGCAACATACAACTGTGACCAAGTACCTGATGAACTGAAAAGATTATTTGAAACTTTGTTGTGCTCATTCTGCTTTTTGCATTTTTAGCTTAAGCCTCCAATGACGATTGGAGAGCTAAAACTGCCCGAGACCTGATCCGGAGGTGATACTAATTTGTATACTAATTTGTATACCTTGTTCTCTTTGACACCGAATAAAATGATAAATATATGAACCAAACCAATCCAAACCATTCCACATTGTTTACTTGGTTTTTGGTTTGGCTTGGAGCCGATTTAAAGCGTTTGATACTTATTTAGTTTGTCACACAAGATCAAGCGTTGTTCAAGCGTTTTCAGGTTTTATGCAAATTTAAAACTGAACGGTACAACCCGATAACTCCCTGAACATCCCGACTTATGAACAACCATACACATGACTAAATTAGTTTATGCACAACTAGGGTCATTTTCTATAGCTCAAAACTGATGTGAGTTGATCGCTTTTAGTGTAGACAGCAATGACAAATCAAACTTACTGAAAGGTACTACTATATGAGCATATGATCCGTGTTGGTCTCATAAGGCGAGTGAACGTATTGATCTTACTAATCATATTATTTTTTGCAACGAATTGATGCTATTTAACTACAGTAATATGTTTTGTTTTGGTTGAAGAGAGCTGAATTAAAAGCCCTATGTGTTCAAAATTAAGTGGGAAATGAGATATTGTCCCACATCGCTAGATAAGCCAAAGTTAAAGTAGTATATAAGTTAGAGAGTTTTTTATAACAATCAGTCTTAGAAATTTGTAGTTTAAACTTTGATTAGTTTGAGCTACACGTTTAAGAGCTTTTAAAAATGCGTTTTCACACGTTTATGAGTTTTCAAAGATGATTTCGCTGATTGTCGTTTCTTTTCTTTGTTTTTTTTGCTCTATCAAACAAAACATATATATGTTCCAAAAAAACATCTGCGGCTGTATGTATATGACGAGTATATGACCATGTACATTCGGAGCTTATAATAAGCTGATAGCTTATCTTATCAGGCTTTCTAGACACCAAGGAAGCAGAAGCAAAACAACAACCGTTTTAGCCACCATCTTAAAGTGTCCGCATCTTCAGACCTTTCTCAGCAAGCATGGTCCTTTCTTGCATCAACCCCTATCGTTTCACCAACAAATTCACTTTTCGTCAGCCCACCAATTTCAAGCACACTCCATACTTAAGTCACCTACATTGGCTCGGTTCACAGGCGCGAGAGTTCAGCGATACTTATATTGGCAAACTCAGGTATAAAGCACGATAAGATCACAAACATCTTCCTTCTACACTTATGAATAGCAAAAATTTGCGCTTGTTGACCCAACAAAAATCCTTTTAGTTTTTTTACGAACAATTCAAGTGTCAGATCAAGTAACACAAATGTTTTTTATGGAAATACAGTTTTTGCCTGTTCATCATGATTCTGACCCGTTTCAATATTACTATTTTTTATTTGACCCATTAGGAGCTAGAACACAATATTACAGCATTGCACATATTACCAATGAGCTTAATCGTTTCTTTCATATCTAATTTTCTCGGAACATAATTTATGATATATATGAGTATGACACACAAGCTCCACCGTCTGGAGTCCTTGCACCTGCACCAGGCCGATCTAGCAGCAGGTGACAAGAAAGTCTCACCAAAAGTTCCAAATGGAAATTACACCGTTGCACATATCACCTATGAGCTTAACGTGCTTGGTACACGCCTATACGGGGCCCACGTAGGATGCACTGCATCATGCATTTGATTCCCACCTCAGCGCTCGAGCCACGTGGCTCTCTGTGCCACGTCAGCCAAAGGACCTCCTTCCTCCCCGCTCACTTGAAGACTGTTTCAGCAGCATTTCCTTCTCTAACACCGAAGCTGCTGGAGATTTTCTGAAATTGTTTGTGCTGCCATATCGCGTGATGCTTATGAAAATGAAAAGTAAAAAATGCCCTTGATGCTGAAAAACAAGGCGTCTAGGTGGCATGACAGTTTCAACGTTGGTGTTTAAATTTTAAGGGGCGTGTGACAATTTTTTCTGTGTCGAACTTCCAGCTTATTGCTGCCCAAACGCCACCGGAAGTGGTGGCGGCACCATCATCAGTTGCAGGAAATACTCAGCCATGTCACTGGGAGCACGACAAAGTGACCCTGCAGTTTGGCAAAGTAGGGAGAGATATGTTCATGATGGATTATCGGTACCCTTTATCTGCATTTGAAGCTTTTGCTATCTGTTTAAGCAGCTATCAAATCAAGTTAGCTTGTGAATAGAAGATAAGCTTAAATAAGTTTAAACTTATATAAGCTGAAAGTTTCTAAATAAGCCTGAAAAAATGTCCTTGTGAACATAATAAGTTTATTGATTAGTTTGATTGTTTTGGATTGATTGTTTATGCTTAATAGATGTTTATTGATTAGTTTGATTTAATCTTGTGGTTGATTTTGTTAAGTTTATGATTAGATTCGTGTATATCTTGTATCCCTTGTTCTTCGGTTTTCTGTTTCTGATCTTTCCCAGGGATATTCCACATCGTTAGATAAACCAAACTTAAAGTAGTATATAAGTTGGAGAGTTTTTCTTAACAAATAAGTTTGGGGCTATGTGGTTCAAGCATTGTTCGGTTTGAGCTACACGTTCATGAGCTTTTAAAAATGGTTTTCCACACGTTTATCAGTTTTCAAAAATGATTTTGCTGATTGTCATTTTTTTTATGCTGTATTAAAAAAACACATATATGTTCCAAAAAAACTTCTATAGTTGTATGTATATGAGTATATGACCATGTACATTCAGAGCTTAGAGTAAGCTAATAGCTTATCAGGCTTTCTTTCTAGACACCAAGGAAGCAGAAGCAAGACAACAACCGTTTCAGCCACCACCTTAAGGTGTCCGTATCTTCAGACCTTTCTCAGCAAGCATGGACAGAACAAGTCTCAATCTTGTTTTCAGCAAGCATGGGTGTTTGTTTGTGCTTATGTGATGAGCTTATGTTTCGTAAGGTCTTTTTCCAGCTTATTTAGAAACTTTTCGGCTTACAAACAAACCACCAAGCAAAAAGATTATTAAAATAAGTAGTGATATTGTTTTGGTAATCCTCTGCGTGACCGCGTTTGTTTGCTACATAATGATGACTCAAAACTGAATCTCATTCAAATATGATGCCTTCTGCTACCCATTATATATATACACTCCAACTTTACATTCAGTGTTGCGAAAATAGCTCAAAACTTGGACCTTAATGATCTTATATTATCTGTTGCCATCTCATTTTCTGGTCCCAAAATCAGATACTCACGCCGGCCATCATCTCTTTCATCTTCTTTTGGACCCTGGTCGAGAAACACGTTGAACCGGCATCATAGCCATCTTGAAAGCTTGTGATAGGCATATGGAAGGATTAGTGAGAAAGAAGATATGGATAATGCTAAGGTGAGTCATTCACGATTAGCGAAATTAAGGAAGTATGTACTAGACCACTCGGCCGTGTAACTCCAATAACGTCTTTTAGATCAACGATCCTTATAGTATTTAATAATGTGTCCAAAATTAAGTGTGAGATGAGATATTGTCCCACATCACTAGATAACCCAAACTTATAGCAGTATATAACTTAGAGAGTTTTTCATAATATTTAAGTGTGTAATCCTGTAACTTAAACATTTTCAGTTTGAGCTACATGTTTATGTGCTTTTTCACACGTTTATGAGTTTTCAAAAATGATTTTGCTGATTGTCGGTTTTTTTCTGTATTAAACAAAACACATATATGTTCCAAAAAAAAAACTTCTGCAGACACGAGCCTATACTTATGAATAGCAGCAAATATTTGCGCTTGTTGACCCAACAAAAATCCTTTTAGTTTTTTATGAACAATTTAAGTGCCACATCAAGTAGCACAAATGTTTTTTCACATAACATATTTAGGAAATTTTAGGCGCTGGAACTACACTTTGTTGCCCGTTCATCACGATTCTGACCCCTTTCAATTTTACTATTTTTTATTTGACCCATTAGGAGCTAGAACACAATACTACAACATTGCACGTATCACCTATGAGCTTAATTTAGATTTAATTATTTTCCACTTACTTACAACGGAATCTAAAGATGACACAAGTAACAGGAAGCTTGTCATTCTGTGCTGATATTATGATGTCTGTTTATTTACAACACGCATAGAAATGCAGCTTGATGTAATTAAACTATAGGTTTGCTAGATCCTATAGCTCAAAACTGATGCGAGTTGATCGGTTTTAGTTGTAAGGTCATATAACTAATAGTCAAATTTCTATATGAGGATATGTACTTCTATATGAGGATATGACCCGTGTTGGTTTTATAAGGCAAGTGAACGTATTGATCTTACTTATCATATTCTTTTTTGCAATGTAGTGTTGCTTAATAATAACGTCTTTTAAAGTAATGATCCTTATAGTATTTAGTACTGAGAAAGAACTTTGTACCATTTAACCATATGTAACAACCAGTTTGTGTTTTAGTTTATGTGTTTTGCATATTGTCCCACATCGTCAGAAAGAACTTTTTGAACCATATGTATCACTTGCATATGTTGCTACTACAGTAGTTTATGTGTGGGAGATGAGATATTGTTATTAGCTTGTTGTTCTAACATTATTAGGTTTGAGCTACACGTTTATGATTTCTTTTTTCTATAACAAACAAAACATTCCAAAAAAAAACTTTTGTAGGCGCGTGAGTCCAGCGATACTTATATTGGCAAACTCAGGTATAAAGCACCAGAAGATAAAAAACATCTTCCTATACTTATGAAGAGCAATAGAAATTTGCGCTTGTTGACCCAACATATTGAACTACACTTTGTTGCCCGTTCATCACGATTCTGATTGCTTTCAATTTTACTATTTTTTATTTGACCCGTTAGGAGCTAGAACGCAATATTACATCATTGCACATATCACCTATGAGCTTGATGTAGACTAAAAAACAAAGTAATGAAGGTAAGTAATTGGATCTGTTGATTCAATAAGAATGCTAGAAACAATTCTGCTAATAATTGTTGATTCTGAAGAATGTCCGAGAATTAGGGTAAAACACGGCAACACAACGGCCAGTGGTTTAACTTTTATTAAACTGATAACTGTCTTGATAGGGTTACAACAGATTCATTAAATAATGACTGCAAACAAAGAAAAACCCTAAAAATCCAACGGGCTGGACCGTAACCCAATGACAAAGTCCAACTGAAAGTGAAAAAAACATAAAAATGCAAAAAACTGATAGTAAAAAGGCTTTTCGGGCCTTGGAAAATCCGCAACCAGCTAAAAGGTGGTTACAGCGTCGGTCTCCTTTTTACGCACGTTTTGACAGGTCACGGGCTGAAAACGGACTTAGGATGCAAAAGTTATGCCCATTTTACTAAACCCCTCTTCGTCACGCGATCTCGGGCCTCCAGAAACAAGTCAGCCCGTTCTTCAATAACTCAGCTTGATACAACTTCTGATCCCATGCCTTCACATGATCACCCACCAAACACCTTAACAGGTTACCAAGGGACCTGTTAACAACTTCGGTTTGCCCATCAGTTTGAGGATGATAAGCACTACTAAAATTGAGTTGAGTATTCACCATCGTCCACAAACTACGCCAAAAATGACTCAAAAACCTGGTGTCCCGATCAGAAACAATGGAGGAAGGTAAACCATGTAAACGGTACACATCCCTAAAGAAAAGTTGGGCTACATCAACTGCATCTGTTGTCTTCTTGCAAGGAATAAAATGAACCATCTTAGAAAAACGATCAACAACAACAAATATTGAATCATTACCCCTTTGAGTAAGAGGTAGCCCCAACACAAAATCCATGCTAATATCAACCCAGGGCTGCAAAGGAACTGGCAAAGGCATATAGAGACCTGCATTAGTAGTCGTCCCCTTTGAAACTTGACAAATACGACACCTCTTGACGTAACGATCCACTTCCTTCCTCATAGTAGGCCAAAAATAAGAAGCTTGAACCACCTGTAAAGTGCGATCACGACCAACATGTCCTTCACCATGCAACTCCTTAATAATTTGCAAGCGAAGACTTGAATCAGGAATACAAAGTTGATTCCCTTTAAATAGGAACCCATCATGCATAACAAAATCTGTTTTCTCTCCGGATTGCAAATCCTGCAGAACAATTGAAAAGTATGGATCCACAGTCACCATGTCACGAATGACATCCAGTCCAGGAACATCAACCTGCATGGTTACAAGTAAACTACTTCTCCTGCTTAAGGCATCAGCAGCACGATTGGAAGCACCCGTTTTGTGTTTCACTACAAAAGTAAATTTCTCAAGAAAAGCCAACCAACGCCCATGTTTATGTGAAACCTTATCTTAAGTACGAATATGCCTTAAGGAATCATAGTCAGTGAACAAAACAAACTCCTTATGAAACAAATAATGGCGCCAATGCTTCACAGCTTGGACCACTGCATAAAACTCCAAGTCATAAGTAGAGAACCTCGATTTCGGCCCTGTCAACTTCTCGCTAAAATAGGCAACAGGCCGCCCACCCTGACTAAGAACTCCACCAATTGCAACCTTAGAAGCATCAATATGAAGCTCAAAAACTTTAGAAAAGTCAGGCAATACCAGGATTGGCGCTGTAGTAAGCTTTTTCTTGACAACCTGAAAAGCCATCTCTGCTTCCTCCGTCCACACAAATGACTTACCCTTCATACAGTCTGTCAAAGGGGCCATAATGAAACTGAAATTAGGGATAAACCGCCTATAGAAAGAAGCAAGACCATGGAAACTCCGAACTTCAGTAATGGTAGTTGGAGTTGGCCACTCCTGAACAGCTGCTACCTTAGATTCATCCACCTGTATGCCATCACCAGAAACAACATACCCTAAAAACAAAACTTTAGGGGTCATGAACACACACTTCTTCGTGGCTGCATAAAAACTATCCTTCCGAAGCAAGGTCAAGACCTGCCTCACATGATTGACATGCTCAATTGACATGCTCATCATAAGAAGCACTATAAATAAGAATGTCATCAAAATAAACAACCACAAACTTGCCAATAAAAGGCCTGAGCAGTTGATTCATCACACGCATAAATGTGCTTGGTGCGTTTGATAAACCAAAAGGCATGACCAACCACTCATACAACCCTTCACGGGTCTTGAAAGCGGTCTTCCACTCGTCACCAGGTCTAAGACGAATCTGGTAATATCCACTCTTCAAATCCAGCTTCGTGAAAATGGTAGCACCACTAATCTGGTCAAGCAAATCATCAAGGCGAGGAATAGGAAACATGTACCTCACAGTAATCTTATTGATGGCTCGACTATCAACACACATACGCCATGTACCATCCTTCTTTGGAGTCAATAAGGCAGGAACAGCACACGGGCTCATACTCTCACGAACATGACCCTTGGAAACCAGCTCCTCAACCTGCCTGCGCAACTCCTCATGTTCTCCCGGGCTCATCCTATAATGTGGCCTGTTAGGCAACTGTGACCCAGGCTCTAGATCAATATGATGTTGTATGTCACGCAATGGTGGCAAACCATCAAGTAATTCATCAGGGAAAACATCAGAGAATTCCTCAAGTAAAGGGATCATGGCTTCAGGAACTTCACCATCTTCAGAAACCTCCTTCCCTATTAATACAAAAACATCACCTCCCACCTTCAGCTCGTCTTCAAACTGCGAAAGAGTTAGTAAAGTACCAGTGGGTTTATTAACTACTTCCTTAGGTTTATTTGGCATCAAAGTAATCTTCACACCCCCAAACACGAAACTATAAGTATTAGTTCTCCCATGGTGAGTTACATCACGGTCATACTCCCCAGGTCTACCCAACAATAAGTGACAAGCATCCATAGGTATCACATCACACCAAAGATTATCCTTATAAGTTGTTCCTACAGAAAACGGAACTTGGACACGCTTGGAAACTGTTATCTCCCCACCCTTTTTAAGCCACTGTAACTTATAAGGTTTGGGACGATCTTCAGTTTTCAGCCCTAATTTCTGGACTGCTCCTTCAGCTATCAAATTATCACAACTACCTGAATCGCATACAAAAGTGCAAACCTTACCCATAATGGTACAAGTTGACTGAAAGATGTTGTGTTTGAGCCAATCATCACCATCAGCTTTAGGTGTTAAGCATGAGCGCCTTACCACCAAATTCACCCCCACATCTCCAAACACATACTCCTCCTCATACTCAGGTTCTGCATCATAAACTGCGTCTCCCACGTAGTCATCATAAGCCACATCCTCATCTTCCTCAGGTTCAATAAATAACTGCCTCTTCCCAGCCTTCTTACACTCTGATTATTGGTGACCAGGTTCACCACAGTTAAAGCACTTGAACCCACCACTGTCGGCTTCTTTAGGAACTGGTCCAGTATTCTCACCAACTGCTTTAGCCTGAGTTGGGGCAAAACGCGATGCCGCATTACCCGAACCAGAAGCACCTGTTATTGTAGGAGAAGAAGAACTCCCCACTCGTCGGTTCTGCTTCTCAAAAGTCAGTGCTCGTTGATACGCTTCAGAAAGTGTCATCGGATCAAACATGTTAACAGAATCCATGATCTGGACTCTTAAACCACCAATGTATCGAGAGACAAGCTGATCTTCTGTCTCTTGAACGTCATTCCTTGCAATTAGTTGGTAAAATTCGGTCGTGTAATCTTCAACAGACTTGGCCCCCTGTTTTAGATTCTGTAACCGCTGGTACATCATTCGCTGGTAGTTATGAGGAATAAAATTATCCCTCATGACTTTCTTCATCTTCTGCCAACTCGTGATCTTTGACTTCCCAACTCTGTTCCTCGTCAGTGTCAATTGTTGCCACCACGCGGACGCCCGACCACGTAACTTGGTAGCGATCAATGAAACCCTTTTGTTTTCTGGAACTTCTTTGAATTCAAATACTTTTTCAACAGCAACAAGCCAATCAATAAACTCATCAGGCTTTAAAGTGTCCCCATTAAACTCGGGAATATTAACCCTCATTCCGGTCTCCCAACGCCTATCATTATTCCCACTGCGATCTCTCACCCGTCGCCCCACTGATTGTTCATCATCAGACAAACCATCACCAAACAGATTTTCTTCCAGATCTGCATCTTCTTCCTCATGACGGCGATTACGAGGCCTCCTATTGCTCATCAAAGTGTTCATCTGATCGGTCAATTGATCAAACATTTGATCAAATCGCTCCTCCATTCTTTCCATCATACGCTGCTCAAATTCATGTTCATTCACATCGTGAATAGGCCTAGTTCTCCTTGGAGGCATCTTGATCAGGAACTTTGGCTCTGATACCAACTGATGTAGACTAAAAAACAAAGTAACAAAGGTAAGTAATTGGATCTGTTGATTCAATAAGAATGCCAGAAACAATTCTGCTAATAATCGTTGATTCTGAAGAATGCCCGAGAATTAGGGTAAAACACGGCAACACAACGGCCAGTGGTTTAACTTTTATTAAACTGATAACTGTCTTGATAGGGTTACAGCAGATTCATTAAATAATGACTGCAAACAAAGAAAAACCCTAAAAATCCAACGGGCTGGACCGTAGCCCAATGACAAAGTCCAACTGAAAGTGAAAAAAACATAAAAATGCAAAAAACTGATAGTTAAAAGGCTTTTCGGGCCTTGGAAAATCCGCAACCAGCTAAAACGTGGTTACAGCGTCGTCGGTCTCCTTTTTACGCACGTTTTGACAGGTCACGGGCTGAAAACGGACTTAGGATGCAAAAGTTATGCCCATTTTACTAAACCCCTCTTCGTCACGCGATCTCGTGCCTCCAGAAACAAGTCAGCCCGTTCTTCAATACTTGGGCCTCCATTAGAGCTTAATCTTTTCTTTAGATCAAATATTCTCGGAACAAAATTTATGATATACGACACACAAGCTCCACCGTCTGGCCTGCAGGACGATCTAGTAGAAGGTTCCAAGAGAGTCTCGCCAAAAGTTCCAAATGGAAATTACAGCGTTGCACATATCACCTATGAGCTTAACGTGCTTGGTACACGCCTATACCATGTAGGATGTGTTGGGGTTTACTTCGTTCCAACAGGGTGAAGATAATCAATAGCCTAACTACGTACCAATGAATGGTTACCGGATATCTCTTGGAGTCGTGTAATCACTTTCCAAAGAAGATTATTCGACCCTATGCCTGGGTTAACACGAATACCTCCTTGGGATAAAACCAAGAGTTAGTTCTTGTTTTAGGCACAAATCAAGAACTCTTATGCGTTTCTGTGTTTCTTGTTTCTGTGTCTCATCATGCAAAATATGATCACTATTTATAGTGATCCTATTCCTTTAAGGAATGTAACTCCTAGTCAAAGGTATTAAGAGCATTAATCGGCCAATTAATCTCATAATAACCTTCATAAAGCATAGTGGTTACATGACCAGAAATCTGGTCATTAAGTCAATATTCAACCCTCATTAACTGGTCAAAGAGGTTACAAAGACTTTGTCCATCACCAGGAGCAACGTCCTGACCAGGAGCAGCTTCCTGACCAAGCAGCTTCCTGACCAGGAGCAACTTCCTGACCAGAAGCAACTTCCTGACCAGGAGCAGCTTCCTACTGATATCACAACCACTATATTGAGTCCAGGGAGGTAAGGGACTTAATGGGTGTACACTCCGTACCTCCAAACCCATTTACAAGTATTACCCGTTCCCACAATTGCACTAAATTTCCAACAATCCTCCCCAATTTAGTACAATTCCTTTTTGCATGAAAATCAACTTTAACAAAACCAGTGCATAAATGAAAATGTCCTGAGGATTGAATTTCCATCTTAGTACATCACTCCAAATATTCGAGAATCAGGGTGTTCTAAGAATTGAACCCTTCAACTACTTTGAACACCTGAAGATAACATACACCCAAGTTTTCAAACACTTAAAACGCTCCTGACACCATACAAGCCATGTGTCCATATCCAATTCATAAATGTTGTAAGAGCCAAAGTCCATGCTCCTTGAGGCGGCGAAACCTCAACATTTACATAGGTGGTTCCTCTTTAGTTCATGCTCCTGCTTAAGCACTTTTTCAAAGAAATTAACCATTAAGAAGTTTATAACTTCATCCTCCTTTCAGCAGGTACAAGCACATCCTTGGGATGATATGTAAAACATGTGCTTCAGTCCCCTGAATGTTCAGCTTTCCACATTGAACTCAGCTCCCAAGTTTCCTCAGGAGGGAGTTGGGTGTCCTAGCATTCAGTGACTAGAGTGGACTTTTAAACCCATCCCTTTACCAGACTTTATAACCAAGTCTCTAGCCAATCCCTTCGTCAAGTGATCAGCTAAGTTTTGTTGAGACCTCACAAACTCTATTGAAATCACCCCATTCGTGATCAACTCACGAATCATGCTATGTCTAACACCTAGGTGTCTAGACTTGCCATTGTACATCTGGCTATATGCCTTAGCCAATGTAGCTGCACTATCACAACGGATAGAAATGGGTGCCATAGGTTTGACCCACAATGGAATCTCAAGAAGCAAGTTTCTCAACCATTCAGCCTCTTTACCAGCAGCTGCTAGAGCCACAAATTCAGATTCCATTGTTGAACCAGTAATGCAAGTTTGCTTCTTGGATGCCCAAGAAATTGCACCACCACCAAGAAGGAATACCCAGCCACTTGTGGATGAATTATCCTCAGTATTGCTGATCCAACTTGCATCAGTGTAACCTTCCAACACTGAAGGATATCCAGTATAAAACAAACAATAATCCATTGTTCCTTTCAAATACTTCAGTACCCTCTGAATTGCTTGCCAATGCTGAGTACCAGGATTACTAGTACTAGTCATGGCATACATCAAGCAACCAATCACCCTAGAATACTCAAGCTGGGAGACAGCCTGACCATTGTTAGGCATCAGTTTCTCACTTGTATCCATAGGTGTACTCACTGGAGTACAATCAAAGTGATTGAATTTCTTCAGCACCTTCTCAATGTAATGAGACTGAGAAATTACAATACCATCACTTTCATGTTTAATCCTTATGCCAAGGATAACATCAGCCTCCCCCATGTCTTTCATGGAGAACTTTGATGACAAAAAATCCTTTGTCTGATCAACCTTAGCTTGGTCAGTACCAAAGATTAACATGTCATCAACATATAGGCAAATGATGACTCCTTTACCAGATTCATCAAATTTGCTATATACACATTTGTCAGCTTGGTTAAGTGAATAACCATTAGACAAAACCACTTCATCAAATTTCTGGTGCCATTGCTTAGGTGCCTGCTTCAGTCCATATAAGGACTTAATCAGTTTACACACCTTACCTTCATGGCCAGGCATGATGAAGCCCTGAGGTTGGTTCATATAAACCTCCTCATCCAAGTCACCATTCAAGAATGCTGTCTTCACATCCATCTGATGAATAATCAGATTGTGAATACTTGCTAGAGCAATCAGCATTCTTATGGTACTGATACGTGCTACTGGAGCATAAGTATCAAAATAGTCTATCCCTGACTTTTGTTTAAAGCCCTGAATGACTAACCTTGCCTTGAACTTTTCAACAGTTCCATCTACCTTCATTTTCCTTTTGAAAATCCATTTGTTACCAAGTGGATGGCAACCAGGAGGTAGATCAACCAACACCCAAGTGTTGTTGCCCATGATGGAGTCCATCTCATCATTTATTGCTTTTTTCCAGAAAGCAGCATCCTGGGACTTCATTGCTTCATCAAATGTTTTGGGATCATCCTCAACATTAAAGCAATAGTAGAATTGGTCAGAGACCTCAGCTCTTGTACCTTCAACTAAGTATAGTTGAAACTCAGGCCCAAAATTCCTTGGAGTCCTATGCCTTGTGCTTCTTCTAAGCTCAGGCTTAGGTTGCTGAACCACAACCTCATCAGTGACCCTTTCAGGTTCCACTGAAACACCAGTGTCCTCAGCTCCTATAGGAGTCCTAAGGCTTGGTCTAGGGACTGATGAGAACCTAGTCTCATCAAAGTTAGCATCCCTTGATTCAATGATTGAGTTTATTGAAACTGAATCATTAGGTTCAATAACATAGAACCTATAAGCCTTGGAATGCTCAGCATATCCAACAAAGATGCATTCAATGCCTCTTTCACCCAAGGTTTTCACCTTTGGATCAGGGAGTCTTACAACAGCCCTACAACCCCAAACTTTGAGGTAGTTCAAGTTTGGTTTCCTTTTAGTCCAGAGTTCATAAGGGGTAATCCTGTTCCTTTTATTAGGAACCCTATTTAATAAATAGCAAGCTGTTAACATAGCTTCTCCCCAAAACCCTTGACTCAGTCCTGAGTAGGACAACATGGAGTTAACCATCTCTTTTAGTACTCTATTTTTCCTTTCTGATATACCATTTTGTTGTGGAGTATAGGGGGCAGTTGTTTCATGGATTATTCCAACAGACTGAAAATACTGAGTATTCATGTACTCACCTCCCCTATCGGTCCTAAATCTTTTGATTTGGACTCCTTGTTGTAATTCAACTTCAGTTTTAAATACTTTAAATTTATCTAATGCTTCATCCTTAGTATGTAACAAATAGACATAACAAAACCTTGAAGCATCATCAATAAATGTTACCAAGTATTTCTTATTCCCTAATGAGGGAGTAACATGCAAATCACATAGGTCACTATGGATTAGCTCCAAAACTGTAGTTACACGTTTTACATCCTGAAATGGTTTCTTAGTAATTTTATTCAGCATACAAGTCTGACACTTATCAGTGTCCATGTCAAAAGCTGGAATTAACCCATCCTTAGACATATCTTGCATCCTCTTATAGTGGACATGGCCTAGTCTAGCATGCCATAGTGATGAATCATTCAGTTTAGTGGTAGTCATCAGGACAGAATCAACATTTATACTAGAATCAATATTAAGCCTGAACATTTGATTACTCAAATAGCCAAAACCAATAAACACACCATGTTTAGATAAAACAAATTTATTAGATTCAATCACTTGTTTATAACCACAATTATTCAACACACTACTAGAAACCAAGTTCTTCCTAATATTAGGAACATGCAAAACATTAAACAAAGAAACAATCTTTCCAGAACTAAATTTAAGATCTACACAACCACGTCCATGCACTAGGGCTGTTGACTCATTTCCCATGTGAAGAATAGATCCATCATTCATTGACTCATAAGTCTTGAACCAGCATCTATCTTTACACACATGTACTGTTGCTCCAGAGTCAACCCACCACGCAACATCATCATCCTGCACAAAGTAAGCTTCAGATACATATGTAACATAATAAATCTGGAGAGATTCATTAAACATATTCTGACCTTTTGTGCCTGATCCATTAGCTTGGTTGCCAATGCTAACACCTTTGCAATCCCTTTTGAAGTGTCCAGGTTTCCCACACTTCCAACAAGCCACTGATGACTTCCTGTTAGGATTAGCCTTGGTGTTATCATGATGCTTACGTTTGCCCATGTTGTCATTGTACCTGGTGGAGTTGTTATGCTCCACCATATTGACAACAGATGAACCAGCAACATTGTTGCTCTTTGGCTTATCACTTTCATGCACCCTGAGGGATTCCTCAATGCGCAAATGACTGCCCAACTCAACAAGAGTTAACTCCTCCTTCTTATGTTTCAAGGTATGCTTGAAATCTTTCCAAGAAGGAGGTAGTTTGTCAATGACACACGAGACCTGAATGGTCTCATCCATGTTCATTTTATGTTGTGTAAATCTGCCAAGTATTCCAAGAAGTTCATTGTATTGTTCCATGACTGGTCTTGAATCAGTCATTTTGTAATTTGTGAAATCACTCACAAGGAACTTCTTACTTGATGCATCCTCAGCCATATATTTGGCTTCCAAGGAATCCCATAGTTCTTTAGCAGATTCAACATTTTGGTAAATATCAAATAAAGAATCAGACATACCATTGAGAATTATGCCGCGACACACATAATCATCATTTTCCCATTTGCTCCTTTTCCGCATCTCCTCCAAAGTAGCATCATCACCACCATCAGGAATAGGAGTGGTCAGCACGTACACCACGTTCATGGTAGAGAGAAGAAAGTGCATCTTCTTCTGCCATCTCCTGAAATCAACCCCTTCAAACTTGTCCAGTTTGGAGAAGTTAGCCACCATATGCTTCATTACTGCCGCCATTGATTATCACAGAATAATCTTCTTTGATTGTTGGGGTTTACTTCGTTCCAACAGGGTGAAGATAATCAATAGCCTAACTACGTACCAATGAATGGTTACCGGATATCTCTTGGAGTCGTGTAATCACTTTCCAAAGAAGATTATTCGACCCTATGCCTGGGTTAACACGAATACCTCCTTGGGATAAAACCAAGAGTTAGTTCTTGTTTTAGGCACAAATCAAGAACTCTTATGCGTTTCTGTGTTTCTTGTTTCTGTGTCTCATCATGCAAAATATGATCACTATTTATAGTGATCCTATTCCTTTAAGGAATGTAACTCCTAGTCAAAGGTATTAAGAGCATTAATCGGCCAATTAATCTCATAATAACCTTCATAAAGCATAGTGGTTACATGACCAGAAATCTGGTCATTAAGTCAATATTCAACCCTCATTAACTGGTCAAAGAGGTTACAAAGACTTTGTCCATCACCAGGAGCAACGTCCTGACCAGGAGCAGCTTCCTGACCAGGAGCAGCTTCCTGACCAGGAGCAGCTTCCTGACCAGGAGCAACTTCCTGACCAGAAGCAACTTCCTGACCAGGAGCAGCTTCCTACTGATATCACAACCACTATATTGAGTCCAGGGAGGTAAGGGACTTAATGGGTGTACACTCCGTACCTCCAAACCCATTTACAAGTATTACCCGTTCCCACAATTGCACTAAATTTCCAACAGGATGCATTGCATCATGCATTCGATTCCCACCTCAGCACTCGAGCCAGGTGGCTTTGTGCCAAGTGAGCCAAAGGACCTCCCCGTCCTCCCCGCTCACTTGAAGACTCTTTCGGCAGCATTTCCTTCTCTAACACCGAATTCAGCTGCTCGAGGTTTTCTGAAATTGTTGGGGCTGTCATATCGCTTTATGTTTATGAAGATGAAAAGTCAAAAATGCCCTTGGTGCTGAAAAACAAGGCGTCTAGGTGGTATGAACAGTTGCAATGTTGGTGTTTAAATTTTAAGGGGCGTGTGACGATTGTATCTGTGAAGAACTTCCAGCTTATTGCTGCCCAACCGCCACCGGAAGTGGTGGCGGCACCATCATAATCTGCAGGAACTACTGACCCAAGTCAACCAGAGCACGACAATGTGATACTGAAGTTTGGCAAAGTAGGGAAAGATATGTTCACGACAGATTATCGTACCCTTTATAATGTTGGTGTCTTTAGCTGTTCATGCGGGTTTAGGGAATCCGGGGTGACTAATGCGAGTAGTAAAAGGGTGCTTGTGGCGATCAGGTGTTGGATTTAGGTCCGGTTAAGATTTGCTAAGTTATGCAAGTTTGTGAATGTATATAAATTATATCATTATGCGTAACCGTTAAAAGCTCAGTTGAACTATATATACTGTACAGTTTGAGTTTTAATCAAATGCCAACCCTCTTTTTTGCGGCATTTTCATTGCCTTTGCTATTTCTTTTAATTTCTATCTTTGCGATTTAGACTTGACACCTTCATTTGTGATGACAGTGTTATCCCATGCAACACCTTCGCAAGTCTTTCTGTTTTTTTATGAATACCGCCGAATATGTCAAATCAAAATGGCTTACACATTTTACCCATTTTATATTTCCAATATATGATAAAGAGTGAACGGCAGGGCCAGACCTATTTGTTAGGTCTGGGGTGGCGGCACCCCCCATAGCTTGATCAAAATTAGATACTCACACCCACCATCATCTCTTTGATCTTCTTTTGGACCCTCGTCGAGAAGCATGCTGAACCGGCATCATAGCCATCTTGAAAGCCTTGGTTCAATTTGGCGTCTTCTAAATTTACTGATGTATCGAGATGCATATAGCTTGTGATTGGCATATGGAAGAGATTAATGAGAAAGAAGATATGGATAATGCTAAGGTGAGTCATTCACGATTAGTGAATTAAGGAAGCATGTACTAGACCACTCGGCGTTTAACTCTAATAACGTCTTTTAGAGCAATGATTCTTATAGTATTTGGTAATGAGAAAGTACTTTGGACACATTTAACCATATTTAACTACTAGTTTACGTGTTTTGTTTAGTTGTAGAGAGCTGATTTAAAAGCCCTGCGTCTCTAAAATTAAGTGGGAGATAAGATATTGTCCCACATCGTTAGATAAGCCAAACTTATTGTAGTATATAAGTTAGAGAGCTATTCATAACAATTAAGTTTTGGATCTGTAATTTAAACATTGTTTGGTTTGAACTACACATTTATGAGCTTTTTAAAATGATTTTACTGATTGTCGTTTCTCTTTTTTTTTTTGCTAACAAAACACATATATGTTCCAATTTTTTTTTTTTTGCAGTTGTATGTATATCAGTATATGACCATGTATATTCGGAGCTTGGAGTAAGCTGATAGCTTATAAGGCTTTCTAGACACCAAAGGAAGCCGAAGCAAGACAACAACGGTTTCAGCCACCACCTAAAAGTGTCCGTATCTTCAGACCTTTCTCAGCAAGCATGGTCCTTTGTTGCATCACCCGCCTATCATTTCACCAACAAATTCATTTTTCGTCAGCCCACCAATTTCAAGCACACTCCATACTTAATTCACCTACACTGGCTCGGCTCATAGGCGCACGAGTCCAGCGATACTTATATTGGCAAACTCAGGTATAAAGCACAATAAGATCAAAAACATCTTCCGATACTTATGAATAGCAACAGAAATTTGTTCTTGTTGACCCAACAAAAATCCTTGTAGATTTTTTGTGAACAATTTAAGTGTCAGATCAAGTAGCAGAAATGTTTTTCGCATATCATATTTAGGATATTTTAGGCGCTGGAACACAATACTACAGCACTGCACATATCATCTACGAGTTTAATCGTTTCTTTCTGATCATCTACTAGGTTCCAAGAAAGTCTCACTAAAAGTTCAAAATGGAAATTACGGCGTCACACATATCACCTATGAGCGTAAAGTGCTTGGTACACGCCTACACGGGGCCCACATAGGATGCACCCCCTTCATGCATGCGACTCCCACCTCAGGACTCGAGCCAGGTGGCTCTGTGCCAGGTCAGCCAAAGGACTGCCTTCATCCCCGCTCACTTGAAGACTGTTTCGGCAGTATTTCCTTCTCCAACACCGCATTCAGCTGCGAGGTTTTCTGAAATTGTTGGTGCTGCAATATCGCGTGATATTAATGTAAATGAAAAGTCAAAAATGCCATTGGTGCTGAAAAACAAGGCGTCTAGGTAGCATGAACAGTTGCAATCTTGGTGTTTAAATTTTAAGGGACGTGTGATAATTGCATATGTGAAGAACTTTCAGCTTATTGCTTGACGTACTATATAGTATCATAGTACCATGCACTTTGAACTTTGAACTTATGTAATGTCAGCTTATATAAGCTTAAATAAGTTTAACCTTAAATAAGCCTGAAACAATGTCCTTATGAACATAAGCCAAAATTAATGTAGAGATGTGTTTTTCCGCTGTAGTGGTGGAATGATGACTAATAGTGACTGGGTGCATAGATCCTATAGCTCAAAACTGACGTGCGTTGATCGATTTTAGTGTAGACAACAATGACTAACTTACTGAAAGGTACTACTAATATATGAGCATATCAACCGTGTTGGTTTTATAAGGCGAGTGAGCTTATTGATCTTGCTTATCATTTTCTTTTTCGCAATGTACTGATGCTATAGATGGCTAGTTGTAAGGTCATATAACTAATAGTCAAATTTCATCATATTCGGAACTCTCATTATTTTGCAAAACAAATAGAATCATCCACCTTTAAGTATTGTTTTTTAGGAGTTCCTGAACTTAGTCTTGCCATAAAACCGATAGCGATTACCGGGGAACCAATTGAGAAGCTTTACCTCTGGGGTCATTCAGCTTGTCGTCCACTTGAAACTACAAAAAGTCCCAAATCAATACTTGTGTTTGGTGGTTTTAGAGGCATTGAAGGCATACAAGGAGAAATGATTCATGGTTTATAGATTCTATGTCGGGTCAACTACAGTTGGTTGATTTTGCAAACACTCCATCCCCATGTTTGGGTCATACGGCTTCTTTAGTAGGAGAGCTTATGTTTGATTTTTCTATATGTTTCTATTTTTTTGTACTATAATCATGTTAATCTTCTTTAATCTTTTACAGTCATTGGCATGCAGCAGCGGTTATAGGATCAAACATATATATGATTTCGGTGGAATTCACAATGGCGGCATCTCTACAGCAATGTATAAGCTTGATACCTGTAACTTAACATGGGAAGAAATAAGTGCTCCAGGGCAAAACCGTTATCTCGTCATTCCCACATATTGGTAGCTTACAATTCCCAATTATATATGTTCGGAGAATAGATGGTACAAAACCATTAGGTGATCTTTACAGTTTCCACATTCAATCATCCACTTGGAAGAGAGAAAAATGACAGGAAGTATACCCTACACAAGATTCTCCCACACGATGTTTGTGTATAAAAACTATATTGGTGTCTCGGGAAGTTTTCCTATCAAACAACACTATCAAGAAACTGTATGAAAGTGGATCGAGTTGGAATCTATTGGTGAAGACTTTTTTGTTCGTTGCACGACTAGTATTTTCAGTGATGATCTTGTTATGGGAGATGAGATATTGTCCTACATCGTTAGATAAGCCAAACTTATTGTAGTATATAAGGTAGAGAGTTTTTCATTACAATCAAGCTCTTTGATGCGTACTCCAAACATTGTTTGGTTTGAGCTACACATTTATGAGCTTTTAAAATTGATTTTTAACACGTTGTCAGAAATGATCTTTCTGATTGTCGTTTCTCTTTGTTTTTTTAATGTATCAAACAAAACACATATATGTTCCAAAAAAAACTTTTGGAGTAAATGACCATGTACTTCAAGTTCATTAGGAGAATTGTAAGTGATTCTACTTCATTATTATTATTTGTATCTTACCCATATGACATGTTTAGAGAAACCAAATTGACCCACTAATGTGATGAGGTTTGCCACTCCTTGTATTTGTTCTCCCCTTGTTGCTTTAGCTAACAGTTGACGCGTTTTGTAGGTTGGGAAAGCACTTTTTGATAGCCAGTTGCTTGATGTTCATTTCACAAGATCATTTTACAAGCATATGCTTCGAGTGAAAGTAACCTACCATGACACTGAATCGATTGATCCGGGTTACTTCAAAAACTTGAAGTGGATGCTCGAGGTATGTTAAACTTTCTTATTCTATCCGTCTTGTTGAAAAGTCACTCTTAATGAGAATGAGATTAGCGAATTTAAGTTTACTGACGCTGTGATAGGCATACGGAAGAGATTAATGAGAATAAGATTATCGAATTTAGGAAGTATGTACTAGTCCACTCAGCTGTTTAACTCTAATAACGTCTTTTAGAGCCATGATCCTTATAGTATTTAGTAATGAGAGAACTTTTTTAACTATATGTGTCACTTGCATAATGTGTAGCTAGTATAGTAGTTTATGTGTTTTGTTATTTAAGTGGGAGATGAGATATTGTCCCACATCGTTTGATAAGCCAAACATAAAGTAGTATATAAGTTAGAGAGTTTTTCATAACAAATAAGTTTTTAAGTTTGTTGGTCAAACATTGTTTCGTTTGAGCTACACGTTTATTAGCTTTTAAAAATGATATTGCTGATTGTCGTTTTATTTTTTTTCTTTGCGAGTCCACGTACTTATATTGGCAAACTCATAAAACACGATAAGATCAAAAACATCTTCCTATACTTATGACTAGCAACATAAATTTGTGCTTGTTGACCCAACAAAATACTTTTAGTTTTTTTATGAACAATTTAAGTGTCAGATCATATGTTTTTTCGAACATATTTAGGATATTGCCGTTCAAAAAAAAAACATATTTAGGATATTTTAGGCGCTGGAAATACACTTTGTTGCACGTTCATGACGATTCTGACCACTTTCGATTTTACTATTTTTTATTTGACCCATTAGGAACTAGAACATATCACCTATGAGCTTAATCGTTTCTTTCTGATCTAATTTTCTGGAACAATAATTATGATATACGACACACAAGCTCCACCGTCTGGAGCCTTGCCACTGCACCAGGCCGATCTAGCAGAAGGTTCCATGAAAGTCTCACCAAAAGTTCCAAATGGAAATTACAACATTGCCTACACGAGGCCCACGTAGGATGAACTGCATCATGCATCTGATTCCCACCTCAGCGCTCGAGTCAGGCGGCTCTTTGCCAGGTCAGCCAAAGGACCTCCTTCCTCCCCGCTCACTTGAAGAGTGTTTCAGCAGCATTTCCTTCTCCAACACCGAATTTAGCTGCTGAAGGTTTTCTGAAATGGTTGGTGCTGCCATATCGTGCGATGTTTATGAAAATGAAAAGTCAAAATGCCCTAGGTGCTGAAAAACACTGGGGGTATTTGGGGTATCTTGTTGAGAATGCTAATGAGAAAAAGGAAGCTAACAGGAAGAGAAGTGATAATTTTCATGACGCGTTGTTAAAGAGTGAGTTTTTTAAAGGAGCGGGATGTCCGTGATTGTGAGTCTTTGAATTTGAATCAGGAGATTAGTAGCGGATTTGAATCACGAGTTGTTAAAGAATGAGTTTTTATGACGCGTTGGAAATAGCTCGAAACTATGACCTTACTGATCCTATATTATCTGTTGCCATCTCATTTTCTGGTCTCAAAATCAGATACTCACACTGACCATCATTGATCTTCTTTTGGACCCTGGTCGAGAAGCACGCTGAACCGGCATCATAGCCATCTTGAAAGCCTTGGTTCAATTGGGCGTCTTTTAAATTTACTGACGCATCGAGATCCATCATAGCCATCTTGATAGGCATATGGAAGAGATTAACAAGAAAGAAGATATGGATACAATTAGCGAATTAAGGAAGTATGTAACTAGACCACTCAGCCATTTAACTATAATAACCTCTTTTAGAGCAATGATCCTTAAAGTGCACTCAGCCATTTAAGTATGTAACTTGGTTCATTAATTAGTTCAATCCAAAAATTTTAAGGGTTTTGCTAACCACCACCCACAGGTGGTTTTTATACATTCCATAATTAAAATATCAACAATTATGAATCTCAAATATACCATGTTTAATATACTTACTAATTAATATATACCATATTAAAAGTTACTTACCTTAATTATATATGTTATAATAATACATTTATAGAAATAAGTAGTTCAAATTCGGAAATGTTTGTAATTATGGAATGTATAAAAACCACCCTATGGGTGTTTGTTAGCAAAACCCAAATTTTAATATATTAAAATTTAAAATTCAAAAATTTCAAAATCTTAAAACAAAGGTTATCTCTTAATAACCAAATGAACCAACATAAGTTATCACTTCGTCTTATTGACCGGTAATGTTTTTTTTTTAGATTTAGTTGTTTTGGATCTAATGATTCATTATGAGACATCTAATGTTTGAATATATTTTTGTCGCAGGTTTTACTAATTTGAACATCTGTTTTTTTTTTTCATTTTCACTTTTATGCCCATAACCTGTTTGATACAATGTCGCTGTAATAAACCTCGATACTTCTTGCTGATAATCATCAAACAATGACTAAATCCAAGCAACCAAAGGCTTCGGACCTCGACCATTGTGTCGATTTCATCGGTAACATGCCCGACCCAATTCTTCAGCTCATCCTTCAAGGTCTTCCAAACACCGAAGAAGTTGTTCGAACTAGTATTTTATCCAAACAATGGAGGTATTTGTGGACTTCTATTCCACTTTTTCCATCTCTTAATATAGACTGTGACCGGCTAAAGAAAATGACGCGCCCACGAGCTAAAAAGTTAAAAGTCGTTTTGTCTTGGGCTTTAGCTGACACGACTGTAGATTTGGATAGTTTTCGTTTATCTTGTTCAAGTTTCTTTGATGTGTCTACGGTATGGCAGTTGGTTAACGCTGCTGTAACGCGCAAAGTCAAGAGACTTGACTTGATGTTTTATCATATCGGCAAGATCATTGAGTTGCCACATTCTCTGTTAGCGTGTGAATCGTTGGAGTCATTGAGGTTGTATTTGTATGGGCTTTCTTATAAGTTCCCTGATTGTGATAGTTCCTATGCACTTAAAGTTCTCGAGCTCAACAATGTTGGCTCCTGGGACGACGATTTCTCAGAAATACTTCCTAAGGTGTGTCCATTACTTGAGGAGTTTCGTTTGATAAATTTCCAATTCGATGAAATAATTCTTCGAATAGCATGTCCGAAACTCAAGATTCTGATAATTCATTGGCGTAAGACACATATCTATTCTATAGGCCTTGTGGTTTCATGCCCAGAACTGGTGCATTTTGAGTGTGTCGGTCTTCCAGTTAAAGATCCTTTCATCTTTAAACAAGTAAACTCCTTAAAGACTGCTGTTATTCTCCCTCAATGTCGCTTTTACAAACAAGATTTATGGAAAATCTTAGCTCGAACATCTCATGTGGAATCTTTGTCGTTTGACTGTAGAGTAAGTACATATTCTCTTTATGCACGATTATTCATTTTTATCATTTATACGCAATAAGCAATGTAAAGCACCTACCAACTCCGACCGTCTCAAATTACTTCAGATTGACTAGTGGTCTTTAAGCTTTAGCAAGTGAAGATTTTCTTAATGTGATTATAGTATGAAGCTTTGTATAGCTTAAAATACATTTGATATATTTGCATCTTCTTAATGGGAATTTATGGTTTATTCACTTGCTATTCTTTTTCATTTCGCATACGTTAATATCTTGTTTTAATACTTAGTTGAGTTTTGATCCTTTCATAGATTATTCGTGATACATTTGATTCGGAAGGAAATTTTCCTAAATCTCTTCCTAGTCTGAAGACATTGGAACTCACCACAACGTTTGAAGCCTATGATATGGAGCTACTTAGCCAGATCGTCACATGCTCTCCAAATATTGAGTCTATCCATTTGATTATTCAAGAGGTAGGCTTACCCATCTCAGTTACTAATTTATTCATATTCTACTTGGGATACAAACATGTGAGGAATGACTATCATCGAAATTTTTCTAAAAGTAATTGAGTATTTTGGGCTCCTTGTAAACGGGGAATAAGTAATTGAGAATATTTTCGGCTCCTTGTAAACCATGAACTTTTTCAACGTTGCCCACTTTTCATTTAAGTGTAGACATCCATATTGAAACAAAACCTTCGGGTTGTTTTTTGCAAGCTTTAGTTCTTCGGAAAACATAGTTTGACAAAAAAATTACTGTTTTCCAAAGAATTCCAAACATAGTTTTTGTTTTTGCAGCTCAAAGATGTCTAACTTATACTTTCATTGACTACATAGGTATGTTATTTGAACGGATACGAGAAGTCGAAATATGTTCAAACAATGAGAATCTTGTCACCCTATTTAAAAAGGGTCGAGTTTCTTGGATTTCAGAGAGATGAGTGGAAACTAAAAATAGCACAGTTACTACTAGAGCACGGAAGTAGATTGGAGAAGGTGGTTTTTAGCTGGTTTAACGAAGTTGACTATCATGAAAAGTCAATGGTGACTTTGAATCAAGTGTCAAAATTTCACAAGGCTTCTTCAAGTGTCGAACTAGGATCTGTTCTAAACACGGTCGGTGATTTTGAAGTTTACCCAAAATCATGTCCATATTACGTTTAAGTTTTAACTAAGTGTTTACCTATGAACCCTATTTGAATGAGATGTATCAACTTAATCAGATGCATCTAAATGTACACAATTGAAAGTATATTTTACGGTCGGTGAAACTTATGCATGTTTTAGGGCTAGGTGTCATGGTGATCTAACATCATCACGTCAACTCAACGATCTTCTGACTCAGGATCTACTGTAGTGGAAAACTCTGAAACCTTCCCAAGTTGATGCAAGTTTTTCAACGGGTACTGACTCATAACCAGCTTACATACATCTAGTTGTGCAGCAGCTTCTTTATATTCTCGGTTTGAAGCATAACTTGATGTTGCTCAATGGCGGAGACTGTCACAAGTGCACTTGTAGTCTTGGGTCTTTTCACAATCGCTCAAGCAAACGCTACCCAACAGTTCTATGCCTCGTTCTCCTACCACTGTATCACAACCTTGATGTAACCCACAAATGAAAAGCATGCGCGTTGGCTAATTCAGAAGCCGTTTCGGTTGCTTTACCATCTTTTTCATAACTAATATTGGCTTGGATTGTTTCAATTTAAACGAGATGGGTTCTTGTGATACTAAGCACAGGCTTGGTACGTTATTGAACTCCCAAAGATCATCCTCTTCCATCGATAAAATTCCCAATTCGCTAAGATGAAGAAGGTTTTCAACCTTAACATTCCCCAACCCCGCACATGACGAAAGTATAATCTTCTCAAGTAACGTACAAAAGCGTTTTCAGTTACAACGACCAAATCTAAGATCAGTACACGCAGAGACACACAATTGATGACACGAGGATTGGTACACATCCGAACAAGAGGTGTGCAAACAGCAAACCGCCACTTTGACCGTATGTAGGTTTCGGCTAGAGAATAACTCATTTGGCAATATAAGACAGTCATCTATGCAGACATTAATAACAAGCGAAAGCTTTTTGAGACAACTCTTGGAAACTACAAGACGTATCCAATTTTCGACGTCGTCTAAGTTTGAGTACTTCTTCTTAACGTCCACGCAGAGATGAAAAGACTCGATAGGCACATTGTCTCGGTGGTACCTTTGCAAAGTAGTGTGAATGAACCTGCTGCATTTTTTCGCGGCTTTGTTAGTAAAAAACAATGTGTCTCCATCAGGACTTTAAGAGTCGGGATAGTATACCAAGCGTGTAGCCATGATTTCGACAAGACACAAGTGCTTGTGGCATCTTTTATGGGTAACAACGATTGAATACGATGAACCAGTTCCACAGGAATTACAACATCTTCCTTAATAAATTTACTTCTTTTTGACATCTCTCTAGAAAAATAGGTTACGTTGCAAGATTGTATGAAATTTGGTTTTAAACCGAAACCACACCAGTTTGGTTGCTTTTATTTTGCCAATCTGAGGAATCTGCTTTGGTTTTATCCAATTTCTAAAACCAAGGAATCTGAACGTTACAACCCGATAAATCCCTGACCGTCCCGACCTAAATTAGTTTATGCACAACTACGGTCATTTTCCTGAACTCCTGAAGCTTGACCCGTCATGAGATGTCATAAGTTGCCATTGCAAGTGACTTGAAACCAGAAATCACCAACAAATAGTTTTCGAGCTTATCACAAAACTCAACCAAGGACATGAAACATAGCTGTTGTTAAGTATTACAGACAATTAAGGTCCACCATCTGGAGTCCTTGCCGGCACCAGACCGATCTAGCAGAAGGTTCCAAGAAAGTCTTACCAAAAGTTACAAATGGAAATTACAGCATTGCACATATCACCTATGACCTTAACGTGCTTGGTACACGCCTACACGGGGACCATGTAGGATGCATTGCATCATGCATTCGATTCCGGCTCTGTGCCAGGTCAGCCAATGGACCTCTGTCCTGCACGCTCACTAAAAAAAACTCTTTCGGCAGCATTTCCTTCTCTAACACCGAGTTCAGCTGCTCGAGGTTTTCTGAAGTTGTTGGTGCTGCCATATCGCGTGATGTTTATGCAAATGAAAAGTCAAAAATGCCCTTGGTGCTCAGAAACAAGGCTTCTAGGTGGCATGAACAGTTTCAACGTTGGTGTTTAAATTATAAGGGGCGTATGCCAATTGCATATGTGAAGAACTTCCCAGCTTATTGCTGCCCAACCGCCACCGGTAGTGGTGGCTGCACCATCATCATCTGAACTAGCTTTGTTACCTTCAGATATAATATTCGTCTCGAATATTATATGTGAAGGTAATGCATGTCTACATATTGGACATCTTATTGAGACAGTGTGTATCGAAACAATGGTGTGAAGACATTGGCAGTCCTTACTTTGCAAACATTCATAGCAAACGAGATGTCGAAGAATCTGTGGTTGTCAGAGTCGACACAATCTTCTTATCTTATGAAGGCGAAGAATTTCCAGAGGAGGAATGCGTAGTAAGTTTTCACAATATTATTATATCAGAAGAAGGTCCGGCTACTTTTCTGAGCGTAAACAAGCAGCCGCTTGTGAAGTTTCGCTGTATTAAGCAGGAGTCCCCGTTGGGAAGATGTCTTCAGCCTGTTCTTCATGGTTCGTGCAATGGCCTGCTCTATTTGTCACAATATAAAAACAACAGAACCAACTGTGTAGTTGTGATCAATCCTCTAAGGAAAGATTGCTACGAATTGCCACCCATAAGCAACATGCCACATTGGCCGAAACCACGTCACCCGTCTGATTTGGAATCATATGGGCCTGGTTTCGATTTAAGATGCACTACAAAATTTATGACATTTGCTTACTCAATTAAATGTGAAAGAGTAAGTAATAGAGGGGAGCACTAAAAGTCTATACTTACTCAATATTGAGTAAGCAAAAATATTTTATATTGATTTATACTAAAAAAGAGTCATCAAAAGTTAATTTTTATCAACTCCTACTCTTAAAAAAAAGAGTAAGTAATAGAGGGGAGCACTAAAGGTTATTACTTACTCAATATTGAATAAGCAAAAGTGTAAAACTTTTAATGACTCTTTTTTTAGTAGGGAAAAGAGTAAGCAAATGTTTTTGCTTACTTTTATATGCATTGTGTTTTAGTAAGGAAAAATTATAGTAACTTAAATGACTATAAATTTTATTAGTAAGCAAAACTTTGAGTAAGTAAATGTCATTTATTTTGTAGTGATGGTATCTGTTTATCCCAAAAGAGACACCTGTTTCAAAAATTTACTGACTACGTGTTTGTCCATAATGATTCATTCAAGATTGATCACCTTTGGTTTCTATTGAAGCAAAAGGTGGGGAAGTAATGAAGAATTGACGGGTAATGCGTTATTATGGTTTTATGGCTAATGAATAATGCTCCATACTCCTATTGCCTACATGTAAAGGAAGTTTGGCACATACGCTTATGTATAGAGCCATCTATAAGCGCAGATCACAAAAGACAATGGATGGTGCATTATATAACGCTGGAAAACCTATAGAAAGTAGTAGTATCATACAAATTTTGGTAACAATTTTACATTTAATTTTTTTAATTAGTTACTCACTATTAAGGAAATATTTTTAAACATATTAGTGATATGGTAGTTATTACAAATGAACAATGTAGCAAACATTTTTATCACTTATGATTTGGGCCTTTCATTTTTTTGTGATCAAAGTTTTACGTTAGTGTGTTGTACTTTCCAAATGTAAGGATAAATTTGGGACTGCCATTTCAACAGTTTTTAATACTCTTTACTTTAGAGTGCTTGTAAAAAAACTCTCTTTGATTATAGAGTCTATATAGATAGTGAACACATTCAATAGAATACAAATATCTCATGATTCAACACTTTAGTACCTTATTAAATTATATTGTGTAAAATTATTTTAACAACATTCATCCCACATCGTATAAACGAAAAAACATTCTTTCTTTATAAACAACAAGTGTTTGTAACTCATACATGTTTAAAAATATATTACGGTTTATACTCTTGCTGGTCCCCGGTCATCAACAGTGTCAAAAATAAGGACTCTAAATTTTTAAAATTTCATTTAGAAAATATCAATTACAAAAAAGGGACTATTCTTTTTTAGACCTGCATAAAAACGTTATATTCAGATTAGAGTTAACTGCACTTTTGGTCCTTATAGTTTGGTTCCTTTTCACTTTTGTTCCAAAAATTCAAATAGTTTCGATTTTGGTCCAAAAGTAAACTATTTCTCCATTTTTAGTCCAAAAATGAAGAAATAGCTTATCAAAAGTGGACCAAAAGTGGAGAAATAGTTTCGATTTTGGACCAAAAATAAAGAAATAGCTTATCAAAAGTGGACCAAAAGTGGAGAAATAGTTTCGATTTTGGACCAAAGTGGAGAAATAGTTTCAAATTTGGACCAAAAGTGAAAAATAGTTTACCTTTTAGACCAAAATCGAAACTATTTGAGTTTTTGGACCAAAAGTGAAAAAGAAACCAAACCACAAGGACAAAAAATGCAGTTAACTATTCAAATTATAAGTATTGCTAATTTATCAAACACTTTCATAATTTTAGAATCGGATTCATTTTAAAGAAATGGATATTTGAAAAATTGCATCAGGTTCTTGTGCATTCTCGAGGATCCCCTAGCTCCGCCTCTGCTTATACTACGTACTTTGTTGCATAGCAAATACTCTAGAATTTAGGATAGTAGTACACCATGGGTGTGTTGGGTAGATAACATTTAAAAGTGTTTTTAAGCAAATATAATTGGTAAAAAAATTGTTTGGTAATTAATATTAGTATTTAACATAGAAATTTTACTTATTTATATGGTATTTCAAAATATATTTCTAGATCATCATAATTAGTGAAAAAGCAGAAAAATCTTTTAACTATTGCTAATCTATCAAAGGCTTTCATAAATTTAATTGTTTTTCCAGCTAACTTTTAACTAACTTATAATGCTAACTGCTAGATTCAAGAAACACGGTCGAATTCTAGACCTAGTCACCACCTTGTCAATGTCTAAATATATGAGTGACATTTGACCAATTCGTCGATTACTTGCTTTTTTTTTTCTTTCTTTTTTTTCATTTTATATAAATTCTTTATTAAATCTATTTTATGTAAAATTATAACTTTTATCCCACATCGGACACTAAAAGGATATGTTCTATCTTTACATACAATGATGTATGTGACTGACATACATTTGAAATAATATTATGTTTCGAATTATTGTTAGTATTGAAATTCAACTTTAAGTTAAAGATAGAGGTACCCATAACTTCTTCGAAACTCATATGGACTTTAAACTATTTTAATATTTAATACCTTTATTTTTATCATGTGTCATAAGAAGTACTTCAAAATACTTGGCTAATATTTAGGGTTGTTTCTTTTTTTTTCTTTTTCATATAGAAGGTGGACCCTATATCCACTAAAATATTATAATGGGGAGAGTGAAGTTTTATATGCCTTGTATATAGGGGTGGCAATTTCTGACCCGACATGAAACCCGACCTAAAACCGACACGAAAATTAACAGGTTCGGGTTGAATACATTGAATCTTAGGTCAGGTTTGGGTCGGCCTATCTGACCCATTTATTAAACAGGTTAGGTTTGGGTTGGAAAAAAATTAAGCAGGTCGACCCGACAACCCGTTTAAGATTTTTTTCCTTATATTAAAAATGATTAATATTTTACCATACGTGTTAACTAGGTTAAACATAAACACATTATTTAACATGTTTAACACGTGTAATGTGCCTACTTTTATATATAAAGCTTGTTAAATGGATCAATATATAAACCCGTTTAACCTATTCAACCTATGTAACATACTTAACATCAACCCAAATATATACATGGGTTAAATGGGTTAGGTTTGGGTTATGTGTAAACGGGTTAGGGTTGACATAACTGACCCGTTTATTTAAATGGGTTAGGATTGGGTTGGGATTTTCTGACCCGCCAATCTGACAACCCGAACCCGCTAACCCGAACCCGACACGAATTGCCACCCCTACTTGTATATATGGAAGATTTAGTAAGATTTTAATATTAAAATAATGTTTGGACCTACTTCTTTCCCCACTCATGCAATTTAGTGGAAAAAGAAACACACAACTGTGTTTGTTTTTACAAAAAAAGATCTGACTGCCTCTGACGTCTGACCGGTCAGACGTGGTCAGACATATTGGTTGTTTGTTTTTTCATGGCGAGTCAGACACGGTAAAATAGTAAACGTCTGACTGAGACAGAGTTGATGATCACGTCTAAATGGTTCTTATCTACGCAATATCTTCTGCCATCTCTCACACCCCTCAAACCCCTCCAAACTCATTAGTGATTTTAAACATAAAGCATTAACCGAATTTTACCGGTGACCTTCTTATCAAGATCTAAGCCATGATCCTTCAATTATTCGTGAATAAAGGAGGTAAAAACCATAAGGGGTCTTAGGTATTCGTGTGTGATTTAGAGATTTGTTGTATCATTTTAAAATGATGTGTTGTAACCAATTGCTCTAAGCAGTTGGCCACTCAAGTCCTTTCTAAAGCTTGGGGAGGGGGTTTGGTCATGGGTTCAAGTCTTGTAAGAAACAAAAATCCATGATTTTCCTCCTTAGTGCGAAGCCGTGAGTTCTAGGGGTTTTCCCTAGTGGTTCGGGTCCCGGGGCCTGCCCGTTATAGATGGTATACGTGTTGAAAACGAAAAGAAAAAAACATATAGAAAAAGCGGGTTGAAAATTAGAAAACTTGAATTTTAAAAGAAATGGTAAAAAAACTTACCCAAGTATTACACTGCTTTTCAGGTTAGATCGACAGAATGAATAGAATAAAGTCGAGAAATGCTATCATCAAAGGTTGTTGCTTATGTAAATGTTGGCATTTGCGGTTTCTGGAGCAGGATTTCAAGCTTCTGCAACTCCACAATTGGACCAATTAATCACTGAAGCCACAAAACAGGTAAAGAATATACATACCATAACTTTAGTCAGATTTTAGTTTTTCTGTTATGTTTTGTTTGACTATATATGGTGAGTAATATTTATTATGTAAAATTTTGTTAACACTTTGTCCTAAAAATGAACCCAGGTACATCCCAATAAAGTTAAAAAGTTATTTCTTACATCTATAGAGGAATTTTGAACACCAAAATCTGTATCTTTTTGTTTCAGGTGGTGCTTCCATATCGTCGACCTGCATTGCTTCTGAAAAGATCATTCTTGGGTAATTCCTCTTTTATTTTCACCCTTTAGTTGTCTACCTATTTAGAACGTCGACTTCCAAACCATATATTAGACGTGGCAATTGAAACCAAAATTTGTTTGTGAGTGAGTGAATTTTGAGTTATTCTTATCTATAACAGGTAAATTTACATAAAAATAGCTCAAATGTAAATGGTCAAACTTTTAAAAAGGTTGCAAGTCACCCAATGTATGTTACTAATGAACAAAACATCAGGCCTTTTCTTTTTATATAACTCGGATTATTATTGAAATATA
This sequence comes from Glebionis coronaria, assembly GCA_025667525.1. Lineage (NCBI taxonomy): Eukaryota > Viridiplantae > Streptophyta > Magnoliopsida > Asterales > Asteraceae > Glebionis > Glebionis coronaria. Next base: position 308,773 of record JANFOE010000391.1, read on the forward strand.
TGAAGTTTTTGTAATCATGTTTGACATATGAATTTATCAAAACGGGTCACCCTGTCCAATTTACCACCTAAATATCATACTTTTACTATGAAGATATGGTAGAGGTATGGGTTCAGCCAAAGCCGGTTAGGAGAGCGACACTAAAGTCAGTTGTTTTCTTTAATTTCTTGAGGTGGTGTTTTGTGAGTGTCCATTAAACTTAATTGGTCGATACTTGCAGGTCCTATATGTCAAAGCTGGTAGAAAACAAAGAATCAGGGTGAACACGAAATCTGCAGGCAATGCAGGTCACACACTTTGTTGCAGGTTTTTCTCTTTTCTATATTTTATATTTCGTGTGCATGATTTAGATATTATATATTGTTTGTAATTATGTTCTACGAGGACCATTAAGATGTCGTGCTGCTAAAGCTATCGGTTTCATTGATATGATGATTGATTACTCATCCGAAAATATAAACCCTTACATAAAGAACTATCGGCAGGTGAGTATCGATCTTAATCTAGAAATTTGCATGTGTTATTGTCAGGTCTATAGGTTTTATACTGAAATGGGCCAGCTCAAGTTCTATTTTGAAACAATTGGTTAACCAGTCATATGTCTAAATACAACTAAAGGTGAAATGAGTCTAAATGTTGGCCTAAATTATTTAAGGATGAGGATTCTTAATCTTACTTATTGCATTGATTATTAAAAAAGGGAGCAAACAACAAACTTTGAATAGTATTAAGAGTCGTACGTACAGATTTCCACGACCACCTGACAATGTGCTGGATGGAAATGCGATACAAAATTCTTAGATGACTCATAGTAAGTCGCGAGACATGTTCTTTATTTACCTCCTATTACACGCAGTTAGCCTTCCATTAGATTGTCAAAGTATGGTGAATAATTCCCCTTTAGAGTGCCCAGTCTTACGCCGTACCTAGCCATTAAAGCAGCTTCCTGTGATTCAAAACATGCAGCTTTATGTGAGCAATCAAAACCATTTAGAAAACTATATGATGTACACATTTATAACATTATTACAATTAGATGATCTATACTACTTATTTTGGGTTATATGCATAGATGGACCTTCTTATTTCAAAGGGCTTACCACAACTCTTTTTTCCTGTTACTAGCATTTGTTTGTTGAAATATATAAGCTATGTGGATTATCATTATTCATATTTTTGTGGCTCTCAATTCAACATTATTTGCACAATATTAAGCCATTTGTAAAAAGATATTAAAGAAAGGTTGTAACTTTACATAAATACTTCCTGTTTTAATTGATCAAGGGGGCATTTGGATAAGCTTGTATTAAGTGTTCTTTGTATGGATTTGTTCCTCATGTAAATGCAGTCCCTCATGTAAATGCAGTTCTACTAAATTAGTATGTAGTCACTTTCATGGTTTTATACTTTTATCTATTTGTGTGTCAGGCCGAGAGGGAGTTACAACCTTGGATCGGAAAAATGACGAGCTTGGTCATTCAATGTTGAGAATTAATCAACTCATTGTAAAGTTGATAGTGGAGCTAATGTGAAAGCACGACACCCTTGAGTCATTGCTGATATTGTCCAGTGTGATGGGATGATTAGTTGATGGAGAAGCATGCACCTTACTTCAGGTGCCATACATCTCATATCAATTTCTCCAACAATTTCAAATAAGTGACAGCCTGCAAATGCTAGATAGACTAAAAGAAGAGATTCTCATGGCTTGGATTATTCAATTTGATTTTTAAACTTATACAACTCAAATGTGAGCTCACATCACACCTATATCTACCTGCATATTTTCTTCTCCTATCCGCTGGAACAAAAAGGTTAAATATTTTTTTATAAGCTATTGTTAGCTAAGAAAACAATCATTTTGATACCATGTAAATGCAGTCCCTCATAAGATGACATATTTTACATTCATGTTTTAGTTATCTTCATTCTACATAAGCATGAAAAAGCCATAAGTCCAGTTTTTAAATTTATTGCAGGCTGAGAGTGCAACTGCGGCTATCAACCCGTACTTGGCCCAAACCTTCCACTGGTCGACCTATGGACAACAGAGATTCATGCGAATAGTAATTTCTTAATATGAACTACCATAAATGGACTAAAATTGTGTTGGCCTAACCCGTACTTGACCCAAACCTTCTCTATTCCCCTTACCCATTTTGGTATATCTATTATAATTATAAGCAAAAATGCAAAAAGAAGCACTACAAGAATGTGTTATTTAAAGTAAAATTTGAAAATTTGTAGCATACACTTCTCAAGAACAATTGTTTATTTGTAACAAGTTATAAATTTGGACTTAGAATTATTTTCTTTCGACTAAAATCATTTTTTTGGGGTTTAAGAATTTTGATTAATTGAGCATCGTGGGTCTGCTATGGTATTTGACGAATCAAGTGGTATGTAAGTATCAAGAGAATGGAGCCTACACGACAGTGATCGTCACCTAGAGGTTAATTAGAGCGATAGAGCGTCTTATCTGATGAGATATCACTGTCCATCAACTCATAAACGAAGTAAACATCGTTAAAATTTTATGCTTTCGTGTCATGGGTCAAAACAAGATTTATTCGAATTTTAAAGAGAGTTATTAAAAGGTTAACAAATAAGAATTAATTTAGCGTAAATTCTCAAAACCACAATATTGAGGTGATTTGTACACCAGATCCGTTCAATTCGTCTTTATGTAGTTTATGTATGAATTGACTTACGTGTGCAAATCATTAAGCTGACGTGACATCAACAAAATAATTCCCTAGCGTATTGATTACTATTATTTATTGTGATTACGCTTTCTACTCAACTAGATCACCCAAATATTAAATCCAAGCTTGGGCGAAACTTTCTATGGTGCTTAATGAAATGGGAGGAAAATAGCTTATTACCACAGTCGGTCTAAGTTGGTTGTATAGAATATAACATCACGTACTATATTTTTTTACATAAAATATAATTCTATATTTGCATATGCAGGGACGACCTACTTTGCACAGTTACTTTCACATTCTATATGCATCATAGAACACATTATGTTGTAAGTCAATGTACTCATTTGTTATACAATATACATTCAAAGTAAAAGTAAACAACTAATCATTTCCTCTTAAATTCAAAATTCACGGAAAGCTATTAGAACACTTTAGATAGTTTGATTTTAATTTCATAATAATACTTAACTAAAATTTTTAGAAAAAAACCCGTGCGCGCACGGGTATTATAACTAGTTCTAAAATAATAGAAAAAACAGTTATAGCCTAAGCTCGAGTCCGAACCCAAAACCATGCGCGAGCCTAAACACCTGCTGATTGCACTGGTAATAATGTTTTCAAAGTTGCACCGCAATGATAAATATAGATATTGTGAATGTATCTTGAATCAGAAATTAAATACGCGTGACTTGTATGTTTGATTTCACAAACATTAATCAAACAACTTTTTATAACTAGTTTTGCAAAACATACTCTTACGGTATATGTTTAACATCCTCATATGACATTCGAATACTTGTCCTTCTTACTTCGTTTGAACTTGGATTTTTTGATATAAAAATCACGCACGAGATAGTCAATACCAAGACTAAATAGGATACACAAAGAGAGAGTGGTCATCTAGTATAGCCAGCCAATATGCAAATATTCTTGAAGTTGCAAATATTCTTGAAGTTGCGTGATATTATTTACTTTACATTGAGTTGCCATGTAACTGAAGAAGCAAAAACGAGTTTGATTTTTTCCCCAGCCACAACCAAACGAAAAGAGCAAGAGTATATGTAATCACGAATCACTTAATAACTGTATAACGAACACATGGATTAGAATACTAATATCTCATGAGTCACATTTAAGTATAAATTATTTTATGTAAAATCATATTCTCATCCCACATTGTATAAATAAAGAAACTGTTCTTTATTTGCATACTAAAAGTGTGTGTAAGTTACACATGCTTAGAAATATATTATGTTTCGGATTATTATTGGTGTAGCCATTTATCATAATTTACTAGAATTGTCACCTCAATAAAAATTCGAAACTTATATAAACTCTAAATTTTTAAATATTTATTAAATATTTTGTTTAATAAGCCAATGGCTCTACATATACCACCTGGTCAATATCTATCTCAAAACCGGTCGTCGATTATGGGTATGTTTGGTAATATTTAAAAGCCTTTGGAGCATGAACTGGAGCTTTTCTTTGAACAGTTTTCCTAAAAACATTATATTTAGTAACCATTTTGAGGGAAAAACTAATTAATCTTCTGTAACTCTCTTTCGTACCCAATCTTGAGTAAATACTTGCGCCTAATATATATATCATAACACAAGTTGGTCCTAGACCGGACATTGCCACAACCTATTGTACGAAAATCCCACTCTGATGCAACGATGAATATTTAGATTGCATGGAACGGGCCTGGTGAGTGTTTGGATGAAAAGTCCTATACATATAAAGTACATATACATTTAGTGAAGTTTTGTAAACAATGTTGCAAGTACTTGTCGTATGCGAATAACATATGCGTCTCTTACGAGATGGTCAATACTTAACGAACATTATTACGTACATTAGTAGTATTTAATATGAAATAATTCCATCGATCTTTATCCCATACTGATTAGCTAAAGGAAATGTTCTACTGTATCTTTATATATTATGTTGTATAATACAAATTTTTCATGAGTCAAATCATTTCAAACGAAGTTGATCCCACATTGGATACAAAAAGAAAACGATCTTTCTTTATATACTATGGTGTATATGACTCATATACCTTTGGAATAATATTATGTTTCGAATTTGATGTTAGTATGAAAGTTCAACTAAAGACTGAACTTTCTTTCAACCATCTTCGAAACTTGTACAAACTCCACATATTTTTATTATGTTTTATAAGAAGTACTCCAAAAACTCACACTCACATTTACTTGGAAAAAACAGGGTAATCATCACTCCGAGTGACTTTCAGTTTTTCACAATTTTACAAAACACCCCCTAAACAAACTTAAACATTTCATTAAACTAAAGGGGGATAAAATGATTTTTTTTTTCTTCTTCTTCTTCACCCCAACCCCAAACCCTACTTCTTCTTCTTCACCAGCCGCCACCCACCACCAGCCGCCACCGCCACCGCCACCACTGCAACAACAACAAAAAAAGAAAAAATAGCCATTCTCAAACATCCAAGGGGGTAAAAAGTTTTTTTTTATAAACAAGCCGAAACACACCCCTCACGCCAAGTGGGTTGACCCACGTCCATGGCTCACGCCGTGGATTTTTGTGCTTCTCGGATTCATCATGCGAGTCGCGCCGCGGGTTTGGCACCCCACGACGCCATGACTCCGGGTGCTCTAATAGAGTACTTACTTGTGAGAGTTGTTAACTTGTATATGTGAGAAAGACAATACAAATTACGATGTTTACTAAATTTTGTGGTCAACGAGTTTGTGAACTTACGTTTCGCGGAGAGGTGTTTTTGTAACGTGTCGTTTTATGGTTATTTGATGTTTGTTGTGACTCACCGAATAACGATTTGTTATGTATGTGCGTGAAAAATAAATAAGACGAATTCAGTCAATATTTAACGGCCCAAATAAAAATATATTGAAGTTCATCTAGCTTCCCAAGTACGTGCGCAAATCTTCATAAAACTACTATTTTCTACTTTACATTTAGTTCTTGAATAAAAAAATCATTTAGTTAACCGTACAAGCAACGCTATACTTTATGGCATGTAACTGAAAAACAAAAATGAGTTGCATTTTCGTCTATTTTCTCCTCAGCCACAACCAACCAAAACGAGCGAGAAAATATATGAGAATAAGTTTGTAAATTTGTGCTTGATAGATCGTAGACCTCGCCGATCATCCAATTGTTTCATAATAACTTTATTAGTGTACGTGACTAAGAACGTGTACTTTCAATGTTTGATGAACGGTGTTATAAAGTGATCACATTTATTAGAATACAAAAATCTCATGATACAAGACATTAGTATCTTATTAAATTATATTATGTAAAATCATTTTAGCAACATTTAATCCCACATCGTATAAACAAAAAAATGTTCTTTCTATATAGACAACAAGTGTTTGTAACTCATACATGTTTAGAAATATATTAGGTTTCACACTGTTGTTGGTCTAACAGTTTAACTATAAACTGGCGTGGTCATCAACATTGTGAAAATATATAGACTCTAAATTTTTAAAATTTCACTTACAAAATATCATTTACAAAAAAGAGAGTATTCATGATGACATGACTTAGTTAATAAATCGTCGTCCTTATCTATAATAACAAGAATGAAAAACCCGCGCTTCGCTGTGGGGTCTTCGTTGTGGTAGTTTGCTTCTGGAATTGAGATACATAACCACTGTTCTGATGTTGCGGATACTACTATTACAGATTACATTCTATTCTGCGTACGACTTTTATTTGCGAATGTCACTTTTGCACATTTCTTTTGGCTACTGAACTACTATCTTGACTGGTCCTCATATGACTTCACTTCAGGTTCTTCATTTTTCTCTATCAAGTCCATTTGTATGTGTATGTCTTCCAATTTGAAGAGCTACTCATGAATCAGAATTAGCTTCAAGCAGAACAGTTTCCTATGTACGCAAATGCATGTCGTGTGATGTTTTATTTTCGTGTGCAAATTAAATGTTGATTTGGTTTAAGATTTGAGATGAAACTTTACTTTGGAGATTTAGGAAATAAGATATACATAACCTTGGGAAAAATAAATTTATTTATTTATGCGGTGAAAATACAACGTAATATGCCATGTAGTAAGTTTACATGGATATTTAGGACATGAAGAAATCTAAATCTGGTTTGAGAAATTTTCATGTGTGTCGTGTTGTATTTATATCATGCTTAAAATACATGATGATTTGAATATATTAATCTATTTAAGAAGTTATTAAATAACTTGTGTAATGAATATTCTGAAGGAATATGTTTGGAAATAGAATAACATCCTAAATCTTGGATCGGCTTCCATATTCTATAGATGAATAATTTGTCAATCGTTGTGCAAATTATCATAGCCAACAAACTTTGAAGGTTTTGGTTGGAATCAAACATTACATAATAGATATTAAAGGTAACGTATTTATATCTTTTATGGCAAGTTGTAAAACTTGAAAAGATATAATTGAGGTAACACTCAATATTAGTCATGGGATCTTTGGAGATGACATGTTGATTAAAGTTGCATTATACATTAAAGAATTAGAATACTTTGAACTTCAAATGTGTTTTGGAAGTTTAGAAAATTGGTGATCAAGGATGTTTCACAATTTTGATACTATGTGGCAATATCAAATTGTTTGGATGCACATGTACAAGAGTTTCAATGAATTGAATTCTTGAAGAAAGTATTCTCAAAATTTCAATAGGTCAAGATTGGTTATTTTATCCTTTGCCAAACAAGTATGAATGTCATTACTAGAGGCATGATGCATGTACAAGTTTTATGCATTGATCTATTTTTAGTATTTGGATAAAGGATGTAAAACATTATTGAATTGATGAAATAAAGATTGGATTTCGTTTATTTTCTGTTATTTGATTTTGTATCCTATTTTACATGTTTTAAATCCATGAGCATTATGATGTTTCTAAATGTCCGTTGTCGATTAATAATGTGGGAGTATTATTAAACTAAGACAATTCAAAATAGTGACAGAGTATACTTGAAAGTATATTGGTCAATTTTGGATGATATTTGATGGATCAAATATTGGACTTATCCCAACTATATGATTTTACTTTATGGATCTTTGTCATCAAGTAAATCATAAATAGTTATCCTTAGACCTGAGATACCAGGAAACTGTCGTGGATCTAGTGCATTTCTGTGGAATAATCTAACGCTAAACGTAACTGGTAGCTATAAGGATTATTTCCGGAAGTGTTGCAAAATTCATAAGTTTTGCTTGTAGTCAAAATGGGATTCGTTTCCTTCAAAATTTATTTTGAAGTATAATACAGCTGGGCCCCTCGGGGGAGTAGTAAGATATTTGTGCGGCCGCACCTAAATTTGTTTTGGTGATCTAGCTATATCCGTAAACGAGAAACAGAATAGTTAATGAAGGAATGACTAAGATCCATATCCTTATTAACAATGTATTTGAAATGAAAGGATAATAATAATGATATAATCATTAAAAGGTTCTTTTCCAGGAGGCCTTACTCGAGTTGTACTAGTGACATTGTTAGTGTAACTAGACGCTAATCAATGTGATCACGATATTCAAATTTTGTCCAAGTGGGAGCTGAAAGTTTATGGACTTAAAAATCGATTGTCGTGTGATAGGATCGAACTCGAGATCACGGGATTGCACATATTACGTGAAGAGTTAATTTGTTTATTAAATATATTTTTCTTGTATTTATTAAATCAAACCGTAGCTGACGATCGTTAAGTAATTAAAAGTTAAGTATTAAACGATCGTTATAGAAGGTTAAAAAAGCTAAAAGAAGGAGTCGGAAAAGTTCCGGAAACCTCTTTTGGAGGTGTGTATATCCGGCCTAAATAGAGGAGACAAAGATAAGGAGAAAAGATTTTGTGGCTTTATCTTGTTTAACCTTGGAAGAGAAGTTTTCCAAGGTGTATATAAACAAACCTAAAGCCTCATAATTTTTCACTCCACATGTCTCTTTTCTCTTACTCTAGCTGCCGGCCAAACACCCCTAATTAGGGTTCTTCTTTGATTTTCAATAAAGCTATTCTAGATCTAGTCCTAGCCCCTCTCTAGGGTTGTTGGGTAGATCTTCCATAGGCTTTGAAGCTCGGTTTGTTCGTGCTAGACTCACGGTTAACTCGCCGTATCACGTGTGTACAAGATCGTGGTGTAGTCTTGCTTTAGATTACATCCTGGTGGTGTTCGTGATTTATCTCTACCGGTGACCGTTCCGTCGACTTGTAGATCTTGCTAGGATAAAGGTATGTAACCCTAGCCTTGATTAATTATAATTGTGTTAATTAAAGATCTTGTTAATTTGCTTCCGCTGTGTGTTCTTTGATCCATATTAGGGTTTTAAATAATTGTTATGTTAAATATAAACCTTCATTCCTTCTTTAGTGCTTGAGGTGCGTTTGTTCTAGGACAAAAGTTTCTATATTAATCTAGCCTTTCAACGTCATTATAGCAAAACCCGAAAATGATTGCCGTTTGGGCTTGTAGGGGTAGTGCTCATGACCTTTGATGGTACTTCATTTGTGGTTGACTACCCTAAATTAGAAAGTGTCCCAGAAGTATGTACCTGAATCACCATTAGGTATGCATAAGTGAGTTAATGAATAGTTATGAATCGGTCGAAAGTCACATCAAGTGTACGTAATTGGAATAATACGGAGTATAACATTTTAATTGTATTTGACCACAATCACAGGTAAAAAATGTAACCACTATATTAAATAGTAGAGGGTTTTGGATGTAATGATTAATATTGAGAGATCTAATGTTTGAATATATATTTGTCGCAGGTGTTATTAATTTGATACAATGTCGCTCTAATAAACCTCACAATCTCGATACTTTTTGCTGATAATCCTCGAACAATGAACAAATCCAAGAGACCAAAGGCTCCAGACCTCGAAAATGGTGTCGATTTCTTCGGTAATATGCCAGACCCAATTCTTCAGCTCATCCTTCAAGGTCTTCCAAACACCGAAGAAGTTGTTCGAACCAGTCTTTTATCGAGACAATGGAGGTATTTGTGGACTTCTATTCCACGTTTTCCATCTCTAAATATAGATTGTGACCGGCTAAAGACAATGAAGCGCCCACAAGCTAAAAAATTAAAAGACTTTGTGTCTAGGGCTTTAACTGACAAGACTGTGGATTTGGATAGTTTTCGTTTATCTTGTTCAAGTTACTTTGATGTGTCAACGGTGTGGCAGTTGGTTAACGCTGCTGTAACGCGCAAAGTCAAGAAACTTGACTTGAGGTTTTGTCGTAGGGACAAGATCATTGAGTTGCCACAGTTTCTGTTCACGTGTGAATCGTTGGAGTCCTTGAGGTTATATTTGTATGGGTTTTCTTATATGTTCCCTGATTGCAATGGTTCCTTTGCACTTAAAGTTCTCGAGCTCAACAATGTTGACTCTTGGGATGATCATTTCTCAGAATAACTTCCTAAGATGTGTCTGTTACTTGAGGAGTTACGGTTGATAAATTTCCAATTCAATGAAATAATTTCTCGAATAGCATGTCCGAAACTCAAGACTCTGGTAATTCATGGCCGTAAGAAACAGATCCGTCCTATAGGCCTTGTGGTTTCATGCCCAAAACTGGTGCATTTTGAGTGTGTCGGTCTTGCAGTTAAAGACCCTTTCATCTTTAAACAAGTAGACTCGTTAAAGACTGCTGTTATTCTCCCTCAATGCTGCTTTTGCAAACAAGTTTTATGGAAAATCTTAGCTCGAACATCTCAGGTGGAATCTTTGTCGTTTGACTGTAGTGTAAGTACATATTCTCTTTATGCACGTACGATTGTTCATTTTTATCATCTATACGCAATAAGCAATGTAAAGCACGTACCAACTCCCACGTCTCAAATTACTTTAGATTGACTAGTAGTCATTAGGCTTTAGCAAGTGAAGTTTTTTTAATGCGATTCTTGTATGAAGCTTCGTATAGTGTGTACAATACATTAAAACACGATAAGATCAAAAACATCTTCATATACTTATGACTAGCAACAAAAATTTGTGCTTGTTGACCCAACAAAAATACTTTTAGTTTTTTTTATGAACAATTTAAGTGTCAGATCAAATGCTTTTTCGCGTAACATATTTAGGATATTGCCGTTAAAAAAAAACATATTTAGGATATTTTAGGCGGTGGAAATACACTTTGTTGCCCGTTCATTACGATTCTGACAACTTTCGATTTTACTATTTTTTATTTGACCCATTAGGAACTAGAACATATCACCTATGAGCTTAATCGTTTCTTTCTGATCTAATTTTCTCGGAACAATAATTATGATATACGACACACAAGCTCCACCGTCTGGAGCCTTGCCACTGCACCAGGCCGATCTAGCAGAAGGTTCCAAGAAAGTCTCACCAAAAGTTCCAAACGGAAATTACAGCATTGCCTACACGAGGCCCACGTAGGATGAACTGCATCATGCATCTGATTCCCACCTAAGCGCTCGAGTCAGGTGGCCTGTGCCAGGTCAGCCAAAGGACCTCCTTCCTCCCCGCTCACTTGAAGAGTGTTTCAGCAGCATTTCCTTCTCCAACATCGAATTTAGCTGCTGGAGGTTTTCTGAAATGGTTGGTGCTGCCATATCGTGTGATGTTTATGAAAATGAAAAGTCAAAATGCCCTTGGTGCTGAAAAACACTGGGGGTATTTGGGGTATCTTGTTGAGAATGCTAATGAGAAAAAGGAAGCTAACAGGAAGAGAAGTGATAGTTTTCATGACGCGTTGTTAAAGAGTGAGTTTTTTAAAGGAGCGGGATGTCCGTGATTGTGAGTCTTTGAATTTGAATCAGGAGATTAGTAGCGGATTTGAATCACGAGTTGTTAAAGAATGAGTTTTTATGACGCGTTGGAAATAGCTCGAAACTATGACCTTACTGATCCTATATTATCTGTTGCCATCTCATTTTCTGGTCTCAAAATCAGATACTCACACTGACCATCATTGATCTTCTTTTGGACCCTGGTCGAGAAGCACGCTGAACCGGCATCATAGCCATCTTGAAAGCCTTGGTTCAATTGGGCGTCTTTTAAATTTACTGACGCATCGAGATCCATCATAGCCATCTTGATAGGCATATGGAAGAGATTAACAAGAAAGAAGATATGGATACAATTAGCGAATTAAAGAAGTATGTAACTAGACCACTCAGCCATTTAACTATAATAACCTCTTTTAGAGCAATGATCCTTATAGTATTTCGTAACGAGAAAGAAATTTGTACCCATTTAACCATTATCACTTGCATACGTAACAACTAGTTTGTGTTTTAGTTTATGTGTTTTGCATATTGTCCCACATCGTCACATAAGCCAAACTTAAAGTAGTATATAAGTTAGAGAGTTTTCAATAACAATCAAGTTTGTAAGTATGGTAGTTTAAACATTGTTTCGTTTGAGCTACGCTCTTATGAGCTTTTTAAAAATGATATTGCTGATTTCGTTTTTTTTCTTTTTTTTTTGAACAAAACACATACTGGCGCGCAAGTCCAGCGATACTTATATTGGCAAACTCACGTATAAAGCACGATAAGATCAAAAAACATCTTCCTATGCTTATGAATACCAACAGAAATTTGAGCTTGTTATTAGGTTGTTTATGAACAATTTAAGTGTGAGATCAAGTAGCACATATTTTAGGATATTTTAGGCGCTAGAACTACACTTTGTTGCCCGTTCATCAGGATTCTGACCGCTTTCAATTTTACTATTTTTTATTTGACCCATTAGGAGCTAGAACATAATGGTAATTACACCATTTCACATATCACCTATGAGCTTAATCGTTTTCTTTAGATCTAATTTTCTCGCAACAAAATTTATGATATACGACACACAAGCTCCACCGTCTGGTGTCCTTGCCCCTTGATCTAGCAGAAGGTTCCAAGAAAGTCTCACCAAAAGTTCCAAATGGAAATTACAGCTTCGCACATATCACCTATAAGCTTAACATGCTTGGTACACGCCTATACGGGCCCCACGTAGGATGCACTGCATCATGCATTCGATTCCCACGAGCCAGGCGGCTCTGTGCCAGGTCAGCCAAAGGACCTCCTTCCTCCCCGCTCACTTGAAGAGTCTTTCGGCAACATTTCCTTCTCCAACACCGCTCGAGGTTTACTGAAATTGTTGGTGCTGCCATATCGCTTTATGTTTATGAAGATGAAAAGTCAAAAATGCCCTTGGTGCTGAAAACAAGGCGTCTAGGTGGTATGAACAGTTGCAATATTGGTGTTTAAATTTTAAATGGCGTCTGACGATTGCATCTGTGAAGAACTTCCAGCTTATTGCTTCCCAACCGCCACCGGTAGTGGTGGCTGCACCATCATCATCTGTAGGAACTACTTAGCCAAGTCAATCGGAGCACGACAAAGTGATACTGCAGTTTGGCAAAGTAGGGAGAGATATGTTCACGATGGATTATCGATACCCTTTAGCTGCATTTCAAGCTTTAGCTATCTGCTTAAGCAGCTTTGAAACCAAGTTAGCTTGTGCATAGAAGATAAGCTTAAATAAGTTTAAACTTATATAAGCTGAAAGTTTCTAAATAAGCCTGAAAAAATGTCCTTGTGAAACATAAGCCGAAATTACATAAGCCCATAAGCCTTTTTATATACAGCTTAATGTGGAGATGTTTTTTTCCGCTGTAGTTGTGGAATGATGACTAATAGTGACTGAGTACGTACATAATTTATTTTTAACCTTTAAAAAGTGAATGAAAAACTACTAAAACTATTCATTCATAACAAAATTGAGGTTTTTTGAACTACTAACGGATTAATCAAGCTAAGACGATGTCAGTGATTGTGAGTCTTTGGAATTGAATCAGGAAATTAGTAGCGGATATTAAGATATTCCACATACAAAGGAATCTAAAGATGACACAAGTAACAGGAAGCTGGATGTAATTAAGCTGATGTGAGTTGATCTATTTTAGTGTAGACAACAATTACAAACTTACTGAATATATGAGCATATGACCCGTGTTGGTTTTATAAGGTGAGTGAAGGTCATACTCTTTTTTGCAAGGTATTGATGCCATAGGTTGTAAGGTCATGTAAGTGTATACTAACTAATAGTCAAATTTCATCGTATTCCGAAGTCTCGTTATTTAACAAAACCAATAGAGTGCCACATGGGTATTTAGAAATGTGTCCAAAATTGGGAGATGAGATATTGTCCCACATCGTAAGATAAGCCAAACTTATAGTACTATATAAGGTAGAGAGTTTTTCATAACAATTAAGTTCTTGGATGTGTGGTCCAAACATTGTTTGGTTTGAGCTACACATTTATGAGCTTTTAAAAATGGTTTTTCACACGTTTATCAGTATTCAAAAATGATTTTGCTGATTGTCCTTTTTTTTGCTATATTAAACAAAACACATATATGTTCCAAAAAAAACTTTTACAGTTGTATGTATATGACCATGTACATTCGGAGCTTAGAGTAGCTGATATAGCTTTTCAGGCTTTCTACACACCAAGGAAGCAGAAGCAAGACAACAACCGTTTCAGCCACCACCTTAAAGTGTCCGTATCTTCAGACACCTTTCTCAGCAAGCATGGTCCTTTGTTGCATCAGCCGCCTATCATTTTACCAACAAATTGACTTTTCGTTAGCCCACCGATTTCAAGCACACTCCATACTTAATTCACCTACATTGGCTCAGCTCACAGGCGCGCGAGTCCAGCAATACTTATATTGGCAAACTCAGGTATAAAGCACGATAAGATCAAAAACATCTTCCTATACTTATGAATAGCAACATAAATTTGTGCTTGTTGACCCAACAAAAATCCTTTTAGTTTTTTGATGAACAATTTAAGCGACTCATATATAGACTCTTGACTCAATATTTTCACAATTTAGAAAAAAATGCGATTACATTTTTTTCTTGGTTATCAGATGGGAGCGGTTAGGGGACATTTAGTTCTTCCATGATTTCTTCAAGGACTCAGTTTGGGACTCGCTGGAAGGAGCTTTGGTTGAGTGTTGCTGAATCACTCGGTGCTATAGCCTGCATAGACAAGTAAGCTAACATTCTGAAACTTTATTGTGTTACAAATATTGTAGTTGGTTAAACGACTAATGAAACTTGATTTTCGTTGGGCAGGATTTCACCAAATGGAACGAGAGATAGTGGGTTGGAGATGCTTATTGGGGACAACGGGTGCGTTGATCATCGGGAAAACGGGGTTCCTTATTCATTTGATGCTACTAATTGCATGTTCTCGTGGGGTAATCTTTCACTCTTTGACAACTCTCCTGGGTTGATACAATTGTGGTATCTACAGAACCTGTAGAACGAGTAAAATGGTATACTTCTCACATTCGCCAACTCAGATCAAGAGACCAAACCCAACCTCCTCCTTGGCGCCCACACCTTTTATATATAAATTGTTTATAGAATTTATAGAAATACTTTATGAAATTTATAAAGAAAGTGAAAATTTGATTTTTATTATTTTAAATAAAAAATGTATATTAAAAAAATTTATTTGTTAATTAGTTCGATCCAAAAATTTTGATATATTAAAATTTAAAATTCAAAAATTTCAAAATCTTAAAACAAAGGTTATCTCTTAATAACCAAATGAACCAACATAAGTTATCACTTCGTCTCATTGACCGGTAATGTTTTTTTTTTAGATTTAATATCATTTTTTATTTTTTTTTAATATTTAGTTGTTTTGGATCTAATGATTCATTATGAGACATCTAATGTTTGAATATATTTTTGTCGCAGGTTTTATTAATTTGAACGTCTGTTTTTTTTCATTTTCACTTTTATGCCCACAACCTGTTTGAACAAATCCAAGCGACCAAAGCCTCGAGACCTCGAAAATGGTGTCGATTTCATCGGTAACATGCCCGTCCCAATTCTTCAGCTCATCCTTCAAGGTCTTCCAAACACCGAAGAAGTTGTTCGAACCAGTCTTCTATCGAGACAATGGAGGTATTTGTGGACTTCTATTCCACTTTTTCCATCTCTTAATATAGACTGTGACCGGCTAAAGAAAATGACGCGCCCACGAGCTAAAAAGTTAAAAGTCGTTTTGTCTTGGGCTTTAGCTGACACGACTGTAGATTTGGATAGTTTTCGTTTATCTTGTTCAAGTTTCTTTGATGTGTCGACGGTATGGCAGTTGGTTAACGCTGCTGTAACGCGCAAAGTCAAGAGACTTGACTTGATGTTTTATCATATCGGCAAGATCATTGAGTTGCCACATTCTCTGTTAGCGTGTGGATCGTTGGAGTCATTGAGGTTGTATTTGTATGGGCTTTCTTATAAGTTCCCTGATTGTGATAGTTCCTATGCACTTAAAGTTCTCGAGCTCAACAATGTTGGCTCCTGGGACGACGATTTCTCAGAAATACTTCCTAAGGTGTGTCCATTACTTGAGGAGTTTCGTTTGATAAATTTCCAATTCGATGAAATAATTCTTCGAATAGCATGTCCGAAACTCAAGATTCTGATAATTCATTGGCGTAAGACACATATCTATTCTATAGGCCTTGTGGTTTCATGCCCAGAACTGGTGCATTTTGAGTGTGTCGGTCTTCCAGTTAAAGATCCTTTCATCTTTAAACAAGTAGACTCGTTAAAGACTGCTGTTATTCTCCCTCAATGTCGCTTTTACAAACAAGATTTATGGAAAATCTTAGCTCGAACATCTCATGTGGAATCTTTGTCGTTTGACTGTAGTGTAAGTACATATTCTCTTTATGCACGATTATTCATTTTTATCATTTATACGCAATAAGCAATGTAAAGCACCTACCAACTCCGACCGTCTCAAATTACTTCAGATTGACTAGTGGTCTTTAAGCTTTAGCAAGTGAAGATTTTCTTAATGTGATTATAGTATGAAGCTTTGTATAGCTTAAAATACATTTGATATATTTGCATCTTCTTAATGGGAATTTATGGTTTATTCACTTGCTATTCTTTTTCATTTCGCATACGTTAATATCTTGTTTTAATACTTAGTTGAGTTTTGATCCTTTCATAGATTATTCGTGATACATTTGATTCGGAAGGAAATTTTCCTAAATCTCTTCCTAGTCTGAAGACATTGGAACTCACCACAACGTTTGAAGCCTATGATATGGAGCTACTTAGCCGGATCGTCACATGCTCTCCAAATATTGAGTCTATCCATTTGATTATTCAAGAGGTAGGCTTACTCATCTCAGTTAGTAATGTATTCATATTCTACTTGGGATACAAACATGTGAAGAAGGACTATGATGGATACGTTTCTTAAAGTAATTGAGTATTTTGGGCTCCTTGTAAACGGGGAATAAGTAATTGAGAATATTTCGGCTCGTTGTAAACCATGAACTTTTTCAACGTTGCCCACTTTTCATTTAAGTGTAGACATCCATATTGAAACAAAACCTTCGGGTTATTTTTTGCAAGCTTTAGTTCTTCGGAAAACATAGTTTGACAAAAAAAATAATACTGTTTTCCAAAACTTAGTTTTTGTTTTTGCAGCTCAATATGTCTAACTTATGCTTTCATTGACTACATAGGTATGTTATGTGAGCGGATACCAGAAGTCAGAAATATGTTAAAACAATGAGAATCTTGTCACCCTATTTAAAAAGGGCCGAGTTTCTTGGATTTGAGAGAGATACGTGGAAACTAAAAATAGCACAGTTACTACTTGAGCACGGAAGTAGATTGGAGAAAATGGTTTTTAGCTGGTTTAACGAAGTTGACTATCATGAAAAGTCAATGGTGACTTTGAATCAAGTGTCAAAATTTCAAAAGGCTTCTTCAAGTGTCGAACTAGGATCTGGTGATTTTGAAGTTTACCCAAAATCATGTCGATATCCTGTTTAAGTTTTAACCAAGTGTTTACCTATGAACCCTATTTAAAAAGGGCCGAGTTTCTTGGATTTCAGAGAGATGAGTGGAAACTAAAAATAGCACAGTTACTACTAGAGCACGGAAGTAGGTTGGAGAAAATGGTTTTTAGCTGGTTTAACGAAGTTGACTATCATGCATTGTCAACGGTGACTTTGAATCAAGTGTCAAAATTTCACAAGGCTTCTTCAAGTGTCGAACTAGGATCTCTTCTAAAAACGGATGTTGATTTTGAAGTTTACCCAAAATCATGTCGATATCCTGTTTAAGTTTTTAACCAAGTGTTTACCTATGAACCCTATTTGAATGAGATGTATCAACTTAATCAGATGAATTTTATTCATTTCAGATGCATCTAAATCTCCACGATTGAAAGTATATTTTACGGTTGGTGAAACTTATGCATGTTTTAGGGCTAGGTGTCATGGTGATCTAACATCATCACGTCAACTCAACGATCTTCTGACTCGGGATCTACTGTATAATTGATTGTGGTCGAGCAGAGAGTAGAGGAAAACTCTGAAACCTTCCCAAGTTGATGCAAGTTTTCAACGGGGACCGACTCATAACCAGCTTATATATATCTAGTTGTGCAGCAGCTTCTTTATATTCTCGGTTTGAAGCATAACTTGATGTTGCTCAATGGCGGAGACTGTCACAAGTGCACTTGTAGTCCTGTCCATTAGTAGTGTCTTGGGTCTCTTCACAATCGCTCAAGAGGTATAAAAAGCGTGTAGCCATGATTTCGACAAGACACAAGTGCTTGTGGCGTCTTTCAAGGCAGCAACGATTGAATACGATGAATCAGTTCTACAGGAATTACAACATCTTCCTTAATAATTTTACCTTGAAAATCGAATGTAGAAGAAGTTGAGAGAGAATCTGGGCTTTTATACGAAAAGATAAAACTCAATTTTGGGTTACTTATAAAACTTCATGCTTATTAACAAAAATGCCCCCTCTCACTTTTTGAAAAATCGGAACCGAACCGACTATTTTCGGTTCCGTTTTCAGTGTCGGTTTTCTTCGGTGTGGTTTCGTGTTAAAAATACGAAAAATACGTCTAAACTACATATTCGGTTCGTTTTTTCTCGATTCGGTTCGGTTTCGATTTTGCTCGATATAATCTGGTTCGGTTTTCGGTTCGAGTTTTTTAAAATCGGTTTTTGGTTCGGTTTGGTTTTATTCGATCGGCTGGATTTTGAACCGAGAATGTTAAGATGACGTGACAAGTGGTGCTAGTTGTAGGGTCAAAGTAGAGAAACGAATAATGTCACGAGCGTTTGGTTTTAAACATAAACCACACCAGTTTAGTGTCTGGTTTTGTTTTCCCAATCTAAATGGTTCGCAAATTCAAAACTGAACAGTACAACCCGGTAAATGACTAAATTAATTTATGCACAACTAGGGTCATTTTCCTGAACAACCCGACGATCAACCATGCCATTTGCTCCAAGATTATGCCGGAGATCTTTGCATTAGCCCCGTTGAAACCACATTATCAGCAATACAGTTCTAGAATGTAATCAATAAAAGATCTTGATACACTGGTTTTTGAGAGTTTGATGGTTATTTATAGGGATAAGCATGGTAACATATATTAATACGGAACCCGTACTGAATTGGTGGTACCCTTTATTCGCAAGGGGCTACCGGTACTTACCGAACCCGGACCCTTCTTCTGAATCAAAATGCATAAAAGAAATTCAATATCCAAAGGTAAATAAAAAAATCATACAAATCAAAACAAAAAGTCTAGCAGAATGAGAACTGTAGCTTAAACAAAATATTGCAAATGTTCTATTGAGGAACCCAAATTAGTTTGCACTCGAGGTCACCACGGAATTTGCGAAGAACTCTTATCGAAGAACTTGTTAGAACTTCCTATTTTTCTAACAACTTTGGACACTCAGCCGTTTCTAACAACTTTGGACACATTTAACCGTATTGTCCCACATCGTTAGATAAGACAAACTTATAGTAGTATATAAGTTAGAGAGTTTTTTTTATGATGATTAAAGCTGTGGATATGTAACTTAAACATTGTTTGGTTTAAGCTACAGCTTTAAAAGCTTTTAAAAAACGATTTTTTACATGTTTATGAGTTTTCAAAAATGATTTTAGTGATTGTCGTTTTTGATTTTTTACATGTTCATGAGTTTTCAAAAATGATTTTACTGATTGTCGTTTTTTTATTTTATTTGCAGTTGTATATGTTCCCAAAAAAACTTTTGCAGTTGTATGTATATGAGTATATGACCATGTACATTCGGACCTTAAAGTGTCCGTATCTTCAGACCTTTCTCAGCAAGCATGGCCCTTTGTTGCATTACCCGCCTATGATTTAACCAACAAATTCACTTTTCGTCAGCCCACCAATTTCAAGCACACTCCATACTTATTTAACCTACATTGCATCTGTGAAGAACTTCCAGCTTATATATGGCTGCCCAACCGCCACCGGAAGTGGTGGCGGCACCGTCATCATCTGCAGGAACTACTCAGCAAAGTAAATCGGAGCATGACAAAGTGATACTGCAATAGAAACATGCACCTTTATGTGTAGTTATAGGGCTGTTTTTTAGGAGTTCCTGATCTTAGTCTTGCCATAAAACAAATAACAGTTGGTTTGCGCTCCATCCCCACATTTAGGTCATACGGCTTCTTTAGTAGGAGAGCTTATGTTTTTTATTGGAGGTAGAGCAGATCCGGGGAATGTACTGAACGATGTTTGGGTGCTTAATACAACAAATAATGAATGGAAGCTACAGTGTGACGGGATCCAATATCCTTAAAGGTTAAACATGCATAATTATCTTGATTCTTCTGTCTGTTTCTATGTTTTTTGTACTATAATCATCGGCATGCAGCAGCGGTTATAGGATCAAACATATATGTTTTCGATGGGATTCACAATGGCGGCATCTCTTCAGCAATGTATAAGCTTGATACCTGTAACTTAACATGGGGAGAGATAAGTGCTCCAGGGGCAAAACCGTTATCTCGTCACTCCCACACATTGGTAGCTTACAATTCCCAATTATATATGTTCGGAGAATAAGATGGTTCAAAACCATTAGGCGGTCTTTACAGTTTCGACATTCAATCATCCACTTGGAAGAAAGAAAAATGACACGAAGTATACCTTACACAAGATTCTCCCACACGATGTTTGTGTATAAAAACTATATTGGTGTCTTGGGAGGTTGTCCTGTTAAACAACACTATCAAGAAACTGTATGGAAGTGGATGGAGTTGGAATCTATTGGTGAAGACTTTTTTGTTCGTTGCACGACTAGTATTTTCAGTGATGATCTTGTTATGGGAGATGAGATATTGTCCTACATCGTTAGAAGCCAAACTTATTGTAGTATATAAGGTAGAGAATTTTTCATAACAATTAAACTTTTCAATGTGTAGTTTAAACATTCTTCGGTTTAAGCTACACATTTATGATAAACCAAACTTAAAGTAGTATATAAGTTTGGGGCTGTGTGGTTCAAGCATTGTTCGGTTTGAGCTATACGTTCATGAGCTTTTAAAAATGGTTTTCCACACGTTTATCAGTTTTCAAAAATGATTTTGCTGATTGTCGTTTTTTTTGCTGTATTAAACAAAACACATATTATGTTCCAAAAAAAACTTCTATAGTTGTATGTGATGGTTTATGATCATAACAATTATAAAAACCCTAACATAGATCAAAGAGCATACAGCGGAAGCAGATTAACAGGATCTTTATATAACACAGTTATAATTAATCAAGGCTAGGGTTACATACCTTTATCCTAGCAGAACGATCACCGGTAAAGATAAATCAAGAACACCACCAGGATGTAATCTAAAATAAGATCACACCACGATCTTGTACACACGTGATACGATGAGCTAATCGTGAGTCTAGCACGAACAGAACCGAGCCTTCCAAGCCTATGGAAGATCTACCCAACAAAGAGGGGCTAGGACTAGATCTAAGATAGCTTATAGAAAATCAAAGATGAACCCTAAAGGGTGTATATATGGCCGCCGGTTTAGAGCTAGAAAGAAGAATAATGGAGTGAAAAATATGAGGCCTCAAGGTTTGTTTATATACACCTTGGAAACTTATCTTCCAAGGTTTAAACAAGATAAAGCCTAAAACTTTTCATCCCTATCTTTGCCTCTAATTTTGGCCGGATATACATGTGCTCAAAAGAGGGTTTCCGGAACTTTCCGACACCTTCTTTTAGCTTCTTTAATATTCTATAACGATCGTTTAATACTTAACTTTTAATTACTTAACGATCGTTAGCTACAGTTTGATTTAATAAATATAATAAATATATTTAATAAATAAATTAACTCTTCACGTAATATGTGCAATCCCGTGATCTCGAGTTCGATCCTATCACACGACTATCGATTTTAAAGTCCATAAACTTTCAGTATGTATATGAGTATATGACCATGTACATTCGGAGCTTAGAGTAAGCTGATAGCTTATCAGGCTTTCTAGACACCAAGGAAGCAAAAGCAAGACAACAACCGTTTCAGACACCACCTTAAAGTGTCTGTATCTTCAGACCTTTCTCATTTCACCAACAAATTCACTTTTCGTCAGCCCACCAATTTCAAGCACACTCCATATACTTAATTCACCTACATTGGCTCGGCTCACACGTGCGCGAGTCCAGTGATACTTATATTGGAAAACTCAGGTATAAAGCACGATAAGATGAAAAAAATCTTCCTATACTTATGAATAGCAACACTCGGGTGCTAGTAGCCTACCTAGACATGCAAGTTAACATTATGAAACTTTACTATGTTACGAAATATTATAGTTGGTTTTACGACTAATGAAACTTGATGTTCTTAGGGCAGGATTCACTACAACAATTTTCTACCCTAGGGACGACTTATTCGTCCCTAGGGACGCCACTAATCGACCCTAAACTCCTAGGGACGACTAAGTCGACCCTAGGAGGTAGTGCCTAAAAAATCGTCTCTAGGATCCTAGGGACGAACTCCTCTTTGTAACCTAGGGACGACTTAGTGGGTCCCGCAACCCACTACGTTGAAAAAATTGACTAACCTAGGGACGAATCTCTTTGAAACCTAGGGTCGACAAAGTCGTCCCTAGGTTATAAATAAAAATAATCTTTTTCAAAATTTTTCTTAAAAATTCTTTTTTTTATTATTTTTAATAAAATCTTTTTTATAAATATTAAGAAAAACATTTTCCGAAAATAAAAAAAAAATTATTTATCACCCTAGGGACGACTTAGTCGTCCCTAGGTTTCAAAATGCCCAGGTTTTCAATACCTAGGGACGACTAAGTCGTCCCCGTGTTTTGACACCTGGGCATTTTGAAACCTAGGGACGACTAAGTCGTCCCTAGGGTGATAACCTGGATGATATTTAATAACCTAGGGACGACAAAGTCGTCCCTAGGTGTACCTGGGGGCTAAAAAAAAAACTGGGCTATTTTGCAGTTTCCAGATTTTTTCCGGAACTTTTTCCGGACAAAATCCACAATTCAAAATGGCAAAATTCGACAAATACAGAATAATAACAAATCAATAAATGTTACAATACCATATTACGATAAATTATCCAACGTCACGATACAATATTCATCAAATACACTTATTCAATCCTAAATCAAATGTTTCAAACGCTACAAGTCTCAAACTTTATTAAACATGCATAATAAGAAAAATACTACCACAACCTCTACTCCGCATCCTCGTTAGGTGAAAAGTCACCTTCCCCATCGTCACCCTCCTCGTCACCCCCCTCGTCACTCCCCTCGTCATTCCCCTCGTCATCGCCTGATAAGTCGTCACCACTGTTTTGTACATTCCTATCTCGACCCAACTCGTCAACGGACCGGTAATCGTGCTCATGGGGATTTATGATTACACGAGAACCTCCGGGTATGGATTGTGAAGTAGAGCCGATCTCATAAGCCGAGTGTGTGGTGGGACGATAACAATGGTTAAATGTGTTATTGTTGGTGACGGGAGCAATAGGATAAGTGCCGGTATAGGGAGGTTGGAGTGGTTGGAGATTGTCGGGCAAAGATGGTCGGTATGGGTCGATGGAAGGAGGTTGTACTGGTTGTGCCCAAGGATAGGGGATTGGACTAAATGAGCCCAATCAGGAGCTAGGGTGGGCATAACAAAGGGTCGGGGCGGGGGTACAAAAGTAGGAGGTCTAATTGGGTGATCAGTATTTGAGTTGTAGTTGTGGAAAAACTCACCCAATTGACTCTGATATTGCGCCATATGCTGGTACGACGTCTGACTATATTGTTGCGCCGCATCTGCCTTTAACGCTGCCAAGTAAGCCCGTTGCTGCGCCTCCTGATTCTCTTTCCTCAGCAGCTCCATCTGTCGCTCATTTCGTTCTATCAATTCTTGAAATTCACTACGAGAGGGAACATCTGGTCGACGTGGAGCACCCCGCCTACGATAAGTTACAACAACAATGTTTCATTATATACAACAAGACATAAATATGAACAATTGATTTACATTTTGTTTTATTGAGGATATATAACCTGCGAGTTGTGTTATTGGCACCACCCGGTAACTTTCTGCCTTGTCCCGACACATTTTGCTTATTTTGACTTGGCATGATTTGAGCCACTATTTCTTTATCAGACATGTGCGGGACTATACCGGCTCTCACTTGGTCACTGAGGGCTTTCATCTTTTGCTGGGAAAAAAACGATTTAAAACAAATGAAATTAGTTACTAAGGCATGTAAAGAGTTATATATTACTTACATATCTTTCCTCGTTTTCTTTACTTTTAAACGTGCCACCACTTGAGTGCCCCTTCCTCCATGTTTCAACCAGGTCCTCGTAAACCCCTTCCTTGACTTTCTGTAAAATCTCAAATAAATTAGTAACGAGCTATAATAAATAAACAATATAGACGCTTTTAAATAAATCACAAAAATTATAAAGAGTCTTACGTATTCATTCCTTCCTCGGGCGAATGGTTTTTTGCCTTGAGTGGTCGGTACCGTGTTTTTGGAACGATTAACAGTATTAACCTGACTTCTTGCCACCCTCTTTGGGTCTGACCACCACTGAACCAATTCAGCCCAATCACCTTCGGTTCTACTGTCCCACACACTCGAAGGCGGTACATGTTCTTGGGCCAGTGCGGGCGTCTCATATTTCAAATAAAAATGTTTCTTGATCCTGTTCTTGTATTTTCTATACAGCAACCTCAGTTGGAGTTCCAACGCAAGCCTAACCCGAGTACACACCTCATACACACCACTGCCACACACCACCTCAGTACGATCATTGTACCATGGCTCGAGGTCGAAATATGTCTGCATAAAAACATATGAATTTAAATAAACAAACAAATTAAACATAACACACATATCTAAATGTCGATAACAATAACAATATAAGTAAAATAAACAATTTTCACCTCAATTGTAGGATAAATATGAGCTTTATCAGACTCTGGAATTTCGTCCCATTCGTAGTTCAGGGGAAGTGACCGGATTAATTCCCCCATAAGATGAGACAACAATGATGCATAATTGCCCAGAAAATGGAAGGTTTTCAGATCTTTAAATTCAAAGCCAATTGTCAAAGGTTTTTCGTTATTATTTCTGTACGCCGTCCTTAATTTTCCTAGGTTGGTCACAAAGCATTGATTTGCAGCTACAAAAGATATGTTATTTACTCGTAAAAATTCAAGTGACATAAATTATAAATATCAGTGTTATAAAAAAATATAACGATTTCTTACGCTGGTAGTGGGCCGATACAGGACGTGTGGGCCGTCTGGGTGGACTACGACCAGCATCCCCACCGTGTGACCTAGGAGCTACACATGCCATCTGTAAAATAACAAGTTCATATCAGTATACACATTTTATCAATATACACATTTTAACATATAAAAACATTTTCATTAAAAAACAAAATTACACAATTTAATTAACCAATTAATACTAATACACAAATTCATATCAATATACACATTTTAACATATAAAAACGTTTTCATTAAAATACAAAATTACACATTTAAACAAATAAAAACAACTCATCATCATTTAAACGTATAACAATTGTTTCATTCAAACTACAACTTAAGCATATAACAATTGTTTACAAATAAAAAATTACACATTAAAGCATATAACAACTGTTTCATTCAAAATACAACTTAATATCAATTGTCATCATCTTCAGAATCATCGCTAGATAAAACTTCTTGAACATCATTATTAGGGTTCACTTCATCATCATCCGACACTAAATCATCATCATCAACATCACCAATGACGTGTGCAACTACTTCATCATCTTTAATATTAATAATATCATCATCAACCGGTGGGGCGTCCACTTTCGTTGGTTGAGTATTTACACTCAAATCCGTAATACCCAAATTAGGCAAAGCAATAGACAGTGTAACATCTGATGAACTGCTACCATGTATAACATCTTCATCGGACTCTACCACATCTCGATGATAAACCTGTTCGACGACCTTCCAATGAAGCGGTCGTCTAGCAAGGTCTTCAAGGTAGAATACTTGTGTTGCTTGTGTCGGGAAAATGTATGGGTTATTTTGGTGAAATAGCCTATCGGTCAAAATATGATGTATGCCTTGCTCAGTGTAAGAACGTCTGTTGCGTTTGGTGCAATTGGTAGGGTTAATTGTGTCAAACCATTTACATCGAAACAACAAAACCTTGCGGTTGCCGATATAAGTGAGCTCCAGAATTTCTTCGAGTTGACCATAATACATCTCTCCATCAACCCCGGGTGTTGAAACTCCGCTGCATTAAGTGGTACGAAGTATATCGCGTTCACGTACCACAAACTTCACACCGTTCACTATGCAAGAGGGGTATGTACATGAACTAATAGGTCCACATGCCAAAGAGAATAACTCGTCACTACAGCCCACACTCACTTTTTTTTCACGAGTCTACAAAAATGAGATACAAAAAGGTTTATTAGATGAGGAATAACTCCAAGGTAATATATCTAATGTATTTACCATGTTATTAAACCACGCAGGAAAACTCGTTTCCACATTATCAGGCACCTCTCTGCAAAGGTTCATAATATTAGCAGAAGTCATCGAGAAAGAAGAATTTTCAAAATTATAAAAAATAGGAAGAAACATACTCGTTGTAAGCTGAGATGTCGGCTTCGACTTCAGGACTGTTGTTAAGTATAAACCACGTAACTGCCTGCATGTCGTCATTAGTCATACGAGTTGGTTTGATTCCACCCGTCGGTGTGCATACGGTCCGGAACACCTCAAATTTATCTGGTTGTCCAGGCAAATCGTCTTCATTTCTGCCAAGGCGGTTAAATCTCGTCTCGACATCCTTAAGGTAACGCGAACAAAAAGTTAATGCCTCTTCTGCAACATAACCCTCAGCAATAGAACCTTCAGGCTTTGCTTTATTTCGTACATAATTCTTTAGCTTTTTCATGTATCTTTCAAATCGATACATCCACCTGCCGCGAGTAAAGGAACCTAGAATAGCCTCATCGGGTAGATGTATAACCAAATGAGTCATTATGTCAAAAAAAGCAGGAGGAAAGATTTGCTCTAAATTAACCATCATAATGATCAATTTGTTTTTAGCTTCTTTCATGTCCTGCACAGTCAAACTTCGAGCACAAAGCTGCTTAAAGAATAAGCAAATGTCGATTATAGGTTTTGCAACGTCTTTGGGCAAGTATTGTTGCACTCCATAAGGAAGTAACCGATGCATCATTATATGACAGTCATGAGATTTCAAGTTCGTTATATTGTCATCATCAGCGGTCACTTTTTTCTTGAAGTTGGATCCAAAGCCATCAGGTAGTCTGACTCCTTTAATGAATTTACAAAAAAGTTTTCTTTTTTCTGGAGTGAAAGAGAACTTTGGATGAGGCTTATCGAACTTCCCGTTATCTTTTTTAACTAACCACAACTCCTTTCGAACTCCCATTTTTTCTAAGTCTAGCCTTGCCTTTGGCATGTCTTTGGATTTGTCGTTCTGTAACAGGGTATTCAGTAAAGCCTCAAGGAAATTCTTTTCGATGTGCATGACATCGTAACAGTGTTTTAGTAGAAGAAAGTGCCAATACTCAAGATCCCAAAAGATAGAACGCTTACTCCAGTTCAATTCAACATCTCGATTTTTGGGGCGGTTCTCTTTGATAATTGGTTTATGTTTCCCCGGTTTACATTTAAAGACTTTACTAATCTGCAATTGAATATCAAGTTCTGAAAACTTTCTTGGTTTAGGCTTATTTTCGGGAAAACCGTAGAATTCCTTGGATTTTTTCCGATCTGGATGATTTGTTCTTAACCATCTTCTGTAACCAACATAAACGATTTTGCTGTTGATACGCATCGATGGAGTGTCAACATTACAAGTAGGGCATGCGAGGTACCCTTGCCCAGTCCACCCAGACAAACTACCTCGAGCTGGAAAATCATTGATGGTCCATAAAACCGCCGCTTTCATTTTGAAATGAGTACCAGTAGCAGCGTCTTTCGTCCAGACTCCCTCCCATAAATCTTTGAGTTCTTTAATTAGAGGCTGCAAGTAAACATCAATGTCCTTTGCAGCTGATTTAGGGCCGGGAATTAACATCGTCAACATTAAAGAAGTTTCTTTCAAACACATCCACGGTGGTGTGTTGTATGTTGTCAATATAACCGGCCACATGCTGTAAGTTTGGCTCATCATGCCATAAGGATTAAAACCATCCGCAGCCAACCCTAATCGAACGTTTCTAGGGTCACAAGAGAACTCAGGTTTCATCATGTCAAAATATTTCCATGCTTTGCCGTCACAGGGGTGATTCATTTTACCGTCTTCCTTAGACTGTCCGGTCGCATGCCAAGTCATCCACTTTGCTATGTCTTTTGTGTTGAACATACGTTGTAGTCTAGGTGTTATCGGAAAGTAACGCACCACCTTGTTGGCAACTAATTGCGTCCCCTTTTTCTTCTTTGGGTTTTTCCATCTGCTCGCGTTACAGATTGGACAAGTTTGCCTCTCCTTGTTTTCTGGTGATCCCCAATATAAAAAACAATCATTTATACAAGCATGGATCGATTCGTATCCTAACCCGATCTTTTTGTATGTCTTTTTTATTTCATAGTATGAAGACGGGAAATTGTATCCTTTACTAGGGGAACATGCCTTTTGGAGAAGAGCTAGAATTTTGTTAAACCCGGCATCAGTTATTTTGTGTAAAACCTTGATGTGCGAAATCTCTGATGTAAATTCCAATGTGGTCATATCACAACCCGGGTACAACTTTTGGGCAGACCTAGCGAGTAACTCTTCAAACTCGTTACTAGGACCCGATGTTTGGGTTGGTTGAGGACCGGTTGTTTGAGTTGGTGGAGTTTGAGAGGGTGGAGTTTCAGATGGTGGATTAGGAATATTATTTGCAGAAATATCTTCGAAGAACGCATCCATGTGAATTCGATCAGGTGAATGTGGTAATAGTGGAGGTAACGGAAGAATTGGTTCACCGTGATATATCCAAGTGGTGTAATGTTTGTCAAACCCGAATTTGGATATGTGTGCCTCAAGTTGTCCGAGGGTAACCATCGTTTCACGGTTACAACAATGACTACATGGGCAACGGAGCTTTTGTGAGATGGGGTGCAAAAATTTCTCACAATCCTGGATGAATCCAAAAAGACCATCTAAAAACTCATTGGAATTACGATTGTTTACAGTGGTCCAACTCTTATCAATTGTCATAACTGCGTTGCAAATAAACATACTCAGATAAATTATTTTTTTTATACGTAAAATGTCATACTAACAAAATGAATATGAACTCTTTTTTTTCTTCCTAGTGCAACTATGGAAGGCAATCCTAACCCACCTTTTGAATGTTTCGTCCCATATATGAATGCGTATAACCGGTTTACTATTTGAGTAAATTTCGGCAGCATTTCCCCTCTACTCCCCAAATATGTGTTTAAAGACATATTCGTAGGAGTAAAGGAGAAACACTGTCGAAATCATCTCAAATAATAAACCAGTTATACGCATTCATATCCTAAATGAGACGAAACATCAAAAAGCAGTCCCAAACAGGGGACTTTCCGAAATTAATTCCTAATAAATTAATTTCGGACGGGTTTTCTATAGGTTGATTAACTTCGGACGGGAATTTTCCGAAATTAATCGATAAAATCCTAAAATATTCCTAAAATTATTTACTACAAAGACTAACAATCATATATCATATATATATAATATAATAAACATATGCATAATATTAATTACACACCTCGGTCACGACTGGAATAAGCAAAGATATAAAGATAGAAAAAGAGGTCCGGATGAGGAAGTTGTCCCGACTGTCCTGGTGCTAACCAAACACAAACATAAAATAAAGAAAACCTAAATTAGTTGGTTTCCAAAAAAATTTCTAATTTGAAACAAACAACACCACAACAATTTAAAAAAAAAACATTACCTTTTTTCGGCTGTGACACGGGTCTCAGTTCTCGGCTCGGTTCCCCGCTAACTCGGCTGTGACTCGGGTCTCGGCTACGACAAACATATTAAAAAATAAATTAAACTTGTGCCTTACATAAATAAAATAAATTGCTTTATTATGTGTAAGTTGAAATCAAATAAGCTCAAAAACAAACACCCACCTGTGGTGGTGGTGCTGCTGTCACGACGGTGGTGGTGGCTACTACTATGCCGACAATGGTGGTGACGAAATAAACTAGCCAAAAAAACAAAATTAAACTATATATAAGCTAAAAACATATAAGCCGAAAACATATAAGCTAAAAATCAATTAAACTCGCAAAAAAAAACATACCGCGGCGGTGGTGGTTGCGAATGCCGCAATGGTGGTGCGGGATGGATTGCTACTGTCGAATTAAACTAGTCAAAACAAACCCAAAACAAACCCAATATCAATCTTAATTAAACATAAACAAAATTAAACAAAATTAATAGATTAAAAAAACAATTACCTTTATATTAAAACAAAATTATTGCTACTGGTGGTGGTGGTTGATGCTGCGCCGTAACTGCTGTCGTGACTGGTGGTGGTCCGGTGGTCGAGTTAAACCAAAAAAAAAAAAAAAACCTTAACAATTATAAACCTTGACAATTATACCATAAAAAATAAACAATAATAACAATTAAACTACAAAAATTAATCAAATTAAAAAATATATAATTCGAAATCAAATACCTTGACAATATATAATCCGAAATATATATTAATAACGAATTGGTGGTGAATGTGCTCGTGTGCAAGTGATGAAGATGAAGATGGTGGTAGATGAATGTGGTGAATAGAGATGAAGATGGTTGGTAAAGATGAAAGTGGTGAATGGAGATGAAGATGGTGGGTTGGTAAAGATGAAAGTGGTTGAATTGGTGAATGAAGATGGTTGAAGATGGTGGTGCTCGCGTGGTGTGTATCCCGGGTTTTTTTTTTAGCAATGAAGAATGAGATAGAGAGGATAAGGTGAGTTTCTGTAAATGAAGCCTAGGGACGACTTGTGCTTTGTAACCTAGGGACGACTAAGTCGTCCCTAGGATAATAATACATACTTTTTTTTTCGTTTATAAATAATACTTAGGGACGACTTTTGGAACCTAGGGACGACTAAGTCGTCCCTAGGTGTATATCGGGAAAACTTAAACCCAAAGCGGGTTTTTTAAAATTTCACCAAAAATTTCAACTTTTCCCAAAAAATTTGCTAAGTGTTGGAGGGTTTTTTTAGGGACGACTTTGTTTAATATTTAGGGACGACTAAGTCGTCCCTAGGTATTTTTCATACATTTAATATACATTTTACCTTCTATGTAATATAATTAATAATATAAATTAATAATAAAAATCAAAATAAATTATTATAATTAATATTAAAATATACGTTATACTTAGTTTGGAATAATTAATAACCGACGAGTCCATATGCTACGGTTATACGTTATAGGTTCAACCGACGAGTCCATATGTTACGGTTATACGTTATAGGTTCAACCGATGAGTCCATATGTTACGGTTATACGTTATAGGTTCAACCGATGAGTCCATATGTTACGGTTATACGTTATAGGTTCAACCGGTGAGTCCATATGTTACGGTTATACGTTATAGGTTCAACCGGTGAGTCCATATGTTACGGTTATACGTTATAGGTTCAACCGATGAGTCCATATGTTACGGTTATACGTTATAGGTTCAACCGGTGAATTCATATGTTAGGGTTATACGTTATAGGTTCAACCGGTGATTCCATATGTTACGGTTATACGTTATAGGTTCAACCGATGAGTCCATATGTTACGGTTATACGTTATAGGTTCAACCGACGAGTCCATATGTTACGGTTATACGTTATAGGTTCAACCGATGAGTCCATATGCTACGGTTATACGTTATAGGTTCAACCGACGAGTCCATATGTTACGGTTATACGTTATAGGTTCAACCGGTGAGTCCATATGTTAGGGTTATACGTTATAGGTTCAACCGGTAAGTCCATATGTTACGGTTATACGTTATAGGTTCAACCGGTGAGTCCATATGCTACGGTTATACGTTATAGGTTCAACCGATGAGTCCATATGCTACGGTTATACGTTATAGGTTCAACCGGTGAGTCCATATGTTACAGTTATACGTTATAGGTTCAACCGGTGAGTCCATATGTTAGGGTTATACATTATAGTCAACCGATGAGTCCATATGTTACGGTTATACGTTATAGGTTCAACCGGTGAGTCCATATGTTAGGGTTATACGTTATAGGTTCAACCGGTGAGTCCATATGTTAGGGTTATACATTATAGGTTCAACCGACGAGTCCATATGTTACGGTTATACGTTATAGGTTCAACCGGTGAGTCCATATGTTAGGGTTATACGTTATAGGTTCAACCGGTGAGTCCATATGTTACGGTTATACGTTATAGGTTCAACCGATGAGTCCATATGTTACGGTTATACGTTATAGGTTCAACCGATGAGTCCATATGTTACGGTTATACGTTATAGGTTCAACCGGTGAGTCCATATGTTAGGGTTATACGTTATAGGTTCAACCGGTGAGTCCATATGTTACGGTTATACGTTATAGGTTCAACCGGTGAGTCCATATGTTAGGGTTATACGTTATAGGTTCAACCGGTGAGTCCATATGTTAGGGTTATACGTTATAGGTTCAACCGGTAATTCCATATGTTACGGTTATACGTTATAGGTTCAACCGATGAGTCCATATGTTACGGTTATACGTTATAGGTTCAACCGACGAGTCCATATGTTACAGTTATACGTTATAGGTTCAACCGATGAGTCCATATGCTACGGTTATACGTTATAGGTTCAACCGACGAGTCCATATGTTACGGTTATACGTTATAGGTTCAACCGGTGAGTCCATATGTTAGGGTTATACGTTATAGGTTCAACCGGTGAGTCCATATGTTACGGTTATACGTTATAGGTTCAACCGGTGAGTCCATATGCTATGGTTATACGTTATAGGTTCAACCGATGAGTCCATATGCTACGATTATATGTTATAGGTTCAACCGGTGAGTCCATATGTTACGGTTATACGTTATAGGTTCAACCGGTGAGTCCATATGTTAGGGTTATACGTTATAGGTTCAACCGACGAGTCCATATGTTACGGTTATACGTTATAGGTTCAACCGGTGAGTCCATATGTTAGGGTTATACGTCATAGGTTCAACCGGTGATTCCATATGTTACGGTTATACGTTATAGGTTCAACCGATGAGTCCATATGTTACGGTTATACGTTATAGGTTCAACCGACGAGTCCATATGTTACAGTTATACGTTATAGGTTCAACCGATGAGTCCATATGCTACGGTTATACGTTATAGGTTCAACCGACGAGTCCATATGTTACGGTTATACGTTATAGGTTCAACCTGTGAGTCCATATGTTAGGGTTATACGTTATAGGTTCAACCGGTGAGTCCATATGTTACGGTTATACGTTATAGGTTCAACCGGTGAGTCCATATGCTAGGGTTATACGTTATAGGTTCAACCGATGAGTCCATATGTTACGGTTATACGTTATAGGTTCAACCGGTGAGTCCATATGTTAGGGTTATACGTTATAGGTTCAACCGGTGATTCCATATGTTACGGTTATACGTTATTGGTTCAACCGATGAGTCCATATGTTACGGTTATACGTTATAGGTTCAACCGACGAGTCCATATGTTACAGTTATACGTTATAGGTTCAACCGATGAGTCCATATGCTACGGTTATACGTTATAGGTTCAACCGACGAGTCCATATGTTACGGTTATACGTTATAGGTTCAACCGGTGAGTCCATATGTTAGGGTTATACGTTATAGGTTCAACCGGTGAGTCCATATGTTACGGTTATACGTTATAGGTTCAACCGGTGAGTCCATATGCTAGGGTTATACGTTATAGGTTCAACCGGTGAGTCCACCACCCGATTTTGCATAATATGGATCCGCTTGAAGCTTATAAGTGTACATGTAGAAAGGGATATATTGTGTTGAGACAGTCACATCAACCTCATAGCTTTGGTAAACTTTACTATGCATGTCCTCTTTCGAAGGTAAACAATCAAATGTTTTAGTTATGTAATACGTGTGATTATTAAAATGACATGTCATGTTATTTGTTTACTTTGTAACAGCCAAAAACAGATGATTATGGATGTAAATATTTTAAATGGAAGGATGATTTTGATCTCGAACTCCGTATAAGATCTTCCCCTGGATCTTCAACACCTCAAGGTTCACATCCAAGTTCTTCTATATGTCCTTCTCAATCTGCACCAACTGAGTGCTCTAATTGCAAGATCAAAGATCTAAAGATAAAGATGCTAGAGACAAGACTAAAAATGGAAAGGCATCCTGAAGACCACGCATGTCAATCGGCTGCAATACTTCATGAGTTTTTAAATGATATGGAAAATCTTAGCTTTGAGTAGTAATCTATTTGTTATTTTAATGTGTTAATTTGTATTTTATTATTATGTGTTAATCTGTACGTTTAATTTTAACTAGTTTGTAATGTGTTTTTTTTCTTATTTATGAATCTATTATCGTTGTAATATATATTTTTAATTAAGCGCGTGTTTAAGTGTTAAATATATATCTAAAGTTTTTTTTAAATACATATAAGTTTTTTTAAATAAATATAAAGTTTTTTTAAATATGTATAAAGTTATTTTTAAATATGTATAATTTTTTTCTAAATATGTATAAAATTTTTTTAAATATGTATAAAGTTTTTTAATATATATAAAGTTATTTTTAAATATGTATAATTTTTTTCTAAATATATAAAATTTTTTTAAATATATATAAAGTTTTTGTTAAATATGTATAAAGTTATTTTTAACTAAATATATATATTTTTAAATATGTATAAAATAATTTTAAAGAATTTTAAATAAATAAAGTAATTTTACTTAACCTAGGGACGACTAAGTCGTCCCTAGGATTTGTGGTCCCCACTTTCATTTTAAACTTTTTAAAGAAAAATATTTATATTAATTTTAAATATATAAAAAAGATTTAAAAATGGGAATAATAAGTTTATTTAACCTAGGGACGACTAAGTCGTCCCTAGGATTTGTGGTCCCCATTTTCATTTTAAACTTTTTAAATAAAAAAAATTTATATTAATTTTAAATATATAAAAAAGATTTAAAAACTGAATAATAAGTTTATTTAACCTAGGGACGACTTTTGTGGGTCCCACTTTGTCCCCTCAGCCCTTTTGACCAAGATTTTGTTGTAAAAGTGGTGGGTCCCCCCTTAATCTAGGGACGACTAAGTCAACCCTAGGAAAAGGGCGACCCTAAACTCATTTTTGTTGTAGTGATTTCACCAAATGGAACGAGAGATAGTCGGTTGGATATGCTTATTGGGGACAGCGGGTGGGTTGATCATCGGGAAAACGTTGTTCTTTATTCATTTGATGCTACTAAGTGCATGTTCTCGTGGGGTAATCTTTCACTCTTTGACGCAGTTCTTGTTGAACATTTGTTTTGCAGGAGCAAGGGTGCTATACGTTGCACGTGCATGGCAACATGAATGACTCTGAAGAAGAATCATATACAGAACAAGTCTCAAAATCCATTAAAGAAATTTCAAGATCCGAAGGTATATTATTAGGCATGCAACCCCATCATGTTTTATAACACTTAAAAAAGTTCTGAACCTGATGTGATTTTGCATGTTACAGTTGTGATGTATCTGTAGACAGGGACGGAGCTAGACGGTTCCGTGGCCCCTATGGATTTCTTTTGTGTAGTGTTAATTTGTGAAGAAAACATCGATTTTTTTAAAATATATCTTAAAAGCACTCAGTCAATTGGAACGTGTTTCTATGGTTCGTTTCAATTCCCTTTTTACATCTGTAATATTATAGTTCAAAAAATTTGTGCACCCGGTTATATTTCGTCATGGCTTCGTCCGGTCTGCAAACCCTGTAGAACGAGTAAAATGGTATGCTCTTCACATTCCCCATCTCGTAGTAGACATAAAACGCGAAGACAGAATCATAAGATCAAGAGACCACCCGGCCAACCTCCTCCTTGGCGCCCACACCTTTCTATATACCGAAACTTAGTTGTGGTTATCAATTTTGTAGTAAATGGTATAGTTTGAACTAGCACGTTAGAAACATAGAATTGGTTGTAGTCGTGGTATGAAGATTTATGGACCATTTGATTTGTTAAAATTTCAAATTTTAGACCATCCCGTTGCTGTGAAAGTGTAATTTTACAATTGTACTCTTGTGCATTATTAAAGATAAATATTAAAAAAATCTGATTGGTTATTTTTTTAGTTTTAAGAATAACCTCACCCTAATAATAATAATAATAACAATAATAATGATAAGTAACCTCACCTTAATAATAATAATAAAACAGTTATTATTATATTCATAAAATATTTAAATAATAACATTAATAAAATTATTATTATTATATTAAGAAAGTATTAATAATATAATGAACATTATATATTATTAAATAAGTAATGATATTTTTTAATAGAATAATTATTAAATTACTATATTAAAAATAATTAAATTAACATTATATTAGAAAATTATTAAAAAACTAACAAAAAACATTTATTTATTAAATAGTTGTTAATAAAATAATTATCATCAAAAAATTAAAAAATTAATTACTAATTATATTATTACAAATAGAGTTATTAGTAACAATAAAAAAGATGTTTTTATATTGATAGTATATTAATACAATAGATATTGATAAAATAATCAATATAAAAATTAAAAAATAATAAAAAAAATATTATCTTTATTGTTATAAATTATTTACTGTTAAAAATTAAAAATAAAAAAAACTATAAATAAATATTTATTATTATTATTATTACTATCATGTAATGTACATGTTAAATAATAATACTAATAATAATACTAAATAAATATAAAATAATAAATATTATTATTGTTTATTGTTGTTATTTATTATTATTGTCTATTATTAAATATTGTTAATAATATTAATAATTATTATATTAATATTTTTTTTATTTATTGTTATTATTATTTAATTATTTAATAATAATAATTATTATTATTATCATTATTTAATATTATAAATATCACATTATTAAAAGAATATGATTTACAAAAGTGGGAAGCATAGACATAATTAGGCTTCCACTCCTTTACCGATAGCGAAGTCGATTCTATTAAACATATCACAAGAACCACGTGACCTGATATCCTGAGTCATAGAGTATCGTCAAACCCGCTTTAGTACGTCCACCGCATCCTTCTCAAGTTCCCCAAAAGAAGAGTATGAGATGGGGAGAAAACCATATACAATATATGCACAATTAGCCTCATATTTGACATGTTTACATTGTGCAGATACACGTTTACATTGTGCAGCTTGCCCTCAATCACTACAAGTCCTGATGCAAAATCAGTCATTCCAATTTGCGTTAAAAGAGATGAACTTTGAGATCCACACATACATCAAATCCTCCATTCCAAGTCTTTTTTTAAAGAAATTTGAGTTACATTACGTTGGTATAAAGTAAATTAAAACAAATAACCTATGTACTGTATAAAGTAAATTAAAATTCTCATTTTGCGAACCAAGCAACTTAGGTGCCGTTTGGTTGGGGTATATTGGAGGATATTGGGGATATTTAAAATATTTACATTTTAATTTCTTTCAAATATTGTGTTTGGTATAATCAACTAAGAAATTTAAAATTCCTCAAATTCCCAAAATTAAAGATATTAGAATTACTCAAAAAAGTGAGGAATTTTAAACTTTTTTCTAGTTGTTATTCGGGTTTTACGTTTATATAAAAAATTATAAAATGTAAAAAATTTATATAAAAATTATTTTTTCAGTTTTTACTATTTTAAAAAGAAAAAATAAAATTTATATAAAAAGTTCTTTTACAAAACTGATAAAAAAGGTGAAAATTTCGATTTTTACTCATTTAAGTAGAAGATTTAAAAAATTTAAGAAAATTAAAAAAAAAATATTTCTGTTTTTAGTCATATAACCAAGAAAATAAAAATTTACATAAAAACATTTTTATATAAAGTTTTTATAAAAGGTTATATAAAATAAAATTTATAAAAATTTTTTATTATATATATATATATATATATATATATATATATATATATATATATATATATATATATATATATATATATATATATATATATATATATATATATATATATATATATATATATATATATATATATATATATATATATATATAGGGTGAGGTTATTTACAGAACCAAATAAATGTACAGAACTGCGAGAACCACCTTTTTACTCTTAAAATGCACATGTATATATATCGGGTTAGTTTATTAAGTAGAAATACATGAATTTTCATTGTCGTAGGTCACTAATAACATGTATGCACATGTATTTGTTTTGTATGTATGATAACTTTCTTTTCGTTGGATAATAAGAAAACACATGTGCACTTTTCATATCGCTCATCATACTCGGATATATAACCAACAAAACAACTATTAAATGTTAATTTAAACATAATAATGAAAATACATATGCATTGTTAAGAGTATTAAGGTGGTTCTCGCAGTTCTGTACATTTTATATATATATATATATATATATATATATATATATATATATATATATATATATATATATATATATATATATATATATATATATATATATATATATATATATATATATATATATATATATATATATATATATATATATATATATATATATATATATATATATATATATATATATATATATATATATATATATATATATATAAATTGTTTATAGAATTTATAGAAATATTTTATGAAATTTATAAAAAAAGTGAAAATTTGATTTTTATTATTTTAAATAAAAAATGTATATTAAAAAAATTTATTCGTTAATTAGTTCATCCAAAAATTTTAATATATTAAAATTTAAAATTCAAAAATTTCAAAATCTTAAAACTAAGGTTAAGTTATCACTTCGTCTCACTGACCGGTAATTTTTTTTTAGTTTTAATATCATTTTTTTTTTAATTTCTAATATTTAGTTGTTTTGGATCTAATGATTCATTATGAGACATCTAATGTTTGAATATATTTTTGTCGCAGGTTTTATTAATTTGAACGTCTGTTTTTTTTCATTTTCACTTTTATGCCCACAACCTGTTTGATACAATGTCGCTGTAATAAACATCGATACTTCTTGCTGATAATCATCAAACAATGACTAAATCCAAGCGACCAAAGCCTCCAGACCTCGAAAATGGTGTCGATTTCATCGGTAACATGCCAGACCCAATTCTTCAGCTCATCCTTCAAGGTCTTCCAAACACCGAAGAAGTTGTTCGAACTAGTATTTTATCGAGACAGTGGAGGTATTTGTGGACTTCTACTCCACATTTTCCATCTCTAAATATAGATTGTGACCGGCTAAAGACAATGAAGCGCCCACAAGCTAAAAAATTAAAAGACTTTGTGTCTAGGGCTTTAGCTGACAAGACTGTGGATTTGGATAGTTTTCGTTTATCTTGTTCAAGTTACTTTGATGTGTCGACGGTCTGGCAGTTGGTTAACGCTGCTGTAACTCGCAAAGTCAAGAAACTTGACTTGAAGTTTTATCGTGGGGACAAGATCATTGAGTTGCCACATTGTCTGTTAGCGTGTGAGTCATTGGAGTCCTTGAGGTTATATTTGTATGGGTATTCTTATAAGTTCCCTAATTGTAATGGTTTCTTTGCACTTAAAGTTCTCGAGCTCAACAATGTTGGCTCCTGGGACGACGATTTCTCAGAAATACTTCCTAAGATGTGTCCATTACTTGAGGAGTTTCGTTTGATAAATTTCCAATTCGATGAAATAATTCTTCGAATAGCATGTCCGAAACTCAAGACTCTGGTAATTCATGGCCGTAAGAAACAGATCCATCCTATAGGCCTTGTGGTTTCATGCCCAGAACTGGTGCATTTTGAGTGTGTCGGTCTTCCAGTTAAAGATCCTTTCATCTTTAAACAAGTAAACTCCTTAAAGACTGCTGTTATTCTCCCTCAATGTCGCTTTTACAAACAGGATTTATGGAAAATCTTAGCTCGAACATCTCATGTGGAATCTTTGTCGTTTGACTGTAGAGTAAGTACATATTCTCTTTATGCATGATTATTCATTTTTATCATTTATACGCAATAAGCAATGTAAAGCACCTACCAACTCCGACCGTCTCAAATTACTTCAGATTGACTAGTGGTCTTTAAGCTTTAGCAAGTGAAGATTTTCTTAATGTGATTATAGTATGAAGCTTTGTATAGCTTAAAATACATTTGATATATTTGCATCTTCTTAATGGGAATTTGTGGTTTATTCACTTGCTATTCTTTTTCATTTCGCATACGTTAATATCTTGTTTTAATACTTAGTTGAGTTTTGATCCTTTCATAGATTATTCGTGATACATTTGATTTGGAAGGAAATATTCCTAAATCTCTTCCTAGTCTGAAGACATTGGAACTCACCACAACGTTTGAAGCCTATGATATGGAGCTACTTAGCCAGATCGTCACATGCTCTCCAAATATTGAGTCTATCCATTTGATTATTCAAGAGGTAGGCTTACCCATCTCAGTTACTAATTTATTCATATTCTACATGGGATACAAACATGTGAGGAATGACTATCATCGAAATTTTTCTAAAAGTTATTGAATTTAATCTTTGTCTTGGATCTTCGAACTCAATCAAGATATACAGAAATATGCAAAGTTGTTTTGATTCAAGCTTTGATATAAATGTTATCAAATAATCATCAAATATTCATCATCTGTTGTTTACAAATAAATATCCTATATATAGTTTTCTAAGCGGTGTGATGAAACGTTGTATCGTTTCATCAACCATTTTAACGGTTGGAGTTTTGTAATAACTGCCAATAACCATCATTTTGTAACTGTCAAATAACTGCTATCTTTGGGTTTTGGGATTATCCTGATGGGCTGTGAAATCGGCCCAACATCTCCCCCATAATCACAAAAATGCGTCTTCAGTGTTGTTGTAGATTTCGTAGTCCAATAAGTTGTCTCATCGTAAGAAATCGTATCTTTGGTAGTGCCTTTGTGAGTATGTCAGCCTTTTGATATTCGCCACTTATAAATTCTACATGTATGTCGTTTCTTTCAACGCATTCTCGAATGAAGTGATATCTAGTGTTGATGTGCTTGCTTCTTCTATGAAAAACTGGGTTTTTCATTAGTTGTATTGCTGATTTGTTGTCCACCATTATGGTAATCTTGTCTTCTCTTATATGAGTGAGCTTGCTAAGTAGTATTTTTAACCATAATGCTTGAGTTGCTGCTGCAGTTGCGGCTATGAATTCTGCTTCACATGATGATAGTGCTACAGTGGCTTGTTTGTTTGAACTCTAGCTAATAGGTGATTCTCCATAGTAAAATATAATGCCAGTAGTTCCTTTGCCTTCTAGAGTGTTAACTCCATAGCTACTATCGCTATATCCTTGTATTTGGTTTCCTCCATTATGTTTGTAGGTGATTCCATGATCTTTTGTTCCTTTTACATAACGTAGTACCTTCTTTATTGCCTTCATGTGTTGCTCTTTTGGTTCTTGCATGAATCGACTAAGTAATCCAACAGAATAACTTAAGTCGGGTCTTGTATGTAGTAAATATCTTAAGCATCCAATTATGCTTCGATATTCAGTTGAGTCTACCAATGTGTCTTCAGTCTTCTTTGTTAGCTTTGTTCCAGGGGCCATTGGTGTCCATGTTTCATTGCAGTCAATCATTCCATCTTCATTTAGTATCTTGTTTGCATAGGCAGATTGCTTGATAGATATTTCCCCCTTTGATTGTGTGACTTCTATGCCAAGATAGTATGCTAATAATCCTAAGTCGCTCATTTCAAATTTTTCTTCCATTTGAGCTTTGAAGTAGTCAATTTCCTTCTTAGGTGTGCCAGTAATGATTAAATCATCCACATAGACTCCTATCAATAGGATTGAGTCTCTTGTGGTCTTCGTGTAGATGGCTTGTTCCAATGCACACTTCTTGAAATCTAAAGACTTCAAGGTGTTGTCTAGCTTTATGTTCCATGCACGTGGTGCTTGTCTTAATCCATAAAGTGCTTTCCTTAATTTGTTGACTTTTCCATCTTTCTTTATAAATCCTTCAGGTTGTGCAACGTATACTTCTTCTTTTAAATCTCCATGTAGAAATGCAGATTTTACGTCGAGGTGATGCACTTCCCATTTTCTATTTGCAGCTATGGCAAGTAGTAATCTAATGGTTTCCATTCTTGCTACAGGAGCAAAAAATTCTTCAAAATCTATGCCATGCTCTTGTATGTAGCCTTTTACTACTAATCTAGCCTTGTGCTTGATTATTTTCCCATTTGCGTCTCTCTTCGTCTTAAACACCCATTTTAAGCCAATTGCTTTATGTCCATAAGGTAAGGTTGTGAGTTCCCATGTGTTATTTCTATTTATAGAATCTAACTCATCCTTCATTGCTTCTATCCATTTTTGATCGTTTGAAGCTTCCTTGTAATTCTTGGGTTCATCTTCTGCTAGTAGTAATTCCTCAGTATCTTCGTAAACATCATTCAATGATCTATAGCCCCTTATATGTGTATGATCAAATCGTGAGTGAGAGCTTGTAGATGCTCTTGATTCTCTATTTCTTTGATTGAGTGAGTGTGTCAAGTTATTTGGTGTAACTTGGGAATTTACTTGAGATGATCTTGTTGATGGTGTTTGAGTTGTGTGAGAATGTGTAGGTGAGCTATTTGTTGGTGATGTATATCCATCATCGTCAAAATTGTTAAAGTCATCATCTTCGTCATGTGGTTCGTCTTCATCCCTTGGTTCAGTTTCATGATTAGGGTGATCATTTTTGTTAGGGTTATCTATTATGAAGTCGATCCATTCAGGTTCTTCGTTGATGTGCTCGTCTAAATAGTCGCTCCAATCCCATGTTTCATTCTCCTTGAATTTCACGTCTCTACTAACGCAAATTCTCCTTCTTATTGGGTCAAATAGTCTATATGCTTTTGATCCATATTCGGTTCCTAAGTATACCATTTTGATACTTCTATCATCCAATTTTGTTAGATGTTGTGATGGAACCTTTGCGTAAGCTATGCAGCCAAAAATCTTTAGGGTTTCTAGATTTGGCTCCCTTTGTTTAATTGCCTCGTATGGAGTGATATCTTCTAGTGCCCTAGTTGATGCACTATTTAGGATGTATATGGCGTGTCTTACAGCTTCAGCCCAAAAGTCTTGTGGCATGTTTGTTGCTTTCATCATACATCTTGTCATAGACATTATCGTTCTATTTCTTCTTTCTACTACTCCATTTTGTTGAGGTGAATAAGGTGCGGTAAGTTGTCGTGCTATGCCATTGTCTTTGCAATATTGTGTAAATTCACTTAAGTGAATTCTCCTCCACAATCAGTTCTCAACATCTTTAATGTTGTTCTTAGCTCCTTTTCTATTGTCTCCTTGAATTCCTTAGAAGTATCAAAAGCTTGATCTTTTGTACTTAAGAAATATGCCCACATAAATCTTGAATAGTCATCGACTAGCAAGAATATGTATCTCTTTCCAGAAGGTGTTGGTGGTGTGATTGGTCCACATAAGTCTACATATACTAAATCCAATGGTGATGTAGATCTAGTTTTGGCTTTCTTTGGGAATGGCGCTCTACTATGTTTTCCAATTAAACAAACATCACAAATTTGTGTTGTTGGTTTAATGGTAGGTATTCAATGGACTAATTTATTTTGAGTCATCGTAGTGAGTGACTTGTAGTTTAAATGTCCTAATCTTGCGTGCCATAACCATGATGTGTGTTGTAAGTTTGCTAAAAGGCAGATAGGTGTGCCTATCCTTAGGTTTGCCTTGTAGAGTCGGTTCCTTTGTCTTGTGACCTTTAAGAAGATCTTGTTATCCATGTCATAAAGTCGTAATTCATCGTTTTCCATTACTACTTTACAACCAATTTCTTTGAATTTTCCAAGGCTCAATCGATTGCTTCTTAGGCTTGGTATGTAGTAGACATGTGATATGATTCTTTGTTCGTCATCATCACACTCTATTATGATTGAACCTTTTCCTTTTATTTCTATGTATAAACTGTCTCCAAATCTTACTTTTCCACTAACCTTCTCATCTAAATCTTTGAAGTGTTCCCTCACTCCAGTCATATGGTTGCTTGTCCCATTATCTAGGTACCATTTACTATCCATGTTTGTCTCTTTATATCCTACATCAGTTTTGTGTAGCGAGACTTCTTGTTCTTCAACATCCTTAAGTCGTTTTCTCTTATTTTGAGGTTCTAAGATTGCCATCAGGAGGGTTGGCTCTAAATCTTCTTCTTCGACTAGGTTTGAGTGTTCATTTGCTTTAATTGTGTGCGACACTTCGATGCTATGTGCCCTGGCTTGTCGCATTTAAAGCAAATAATTTTATTATTATTCCTTGTTGTGTTGAAGTTTCTTCTTTGGTTATTTTGAGAAGTTTCTTCTTTCTGCTTCTCATCCTTGAATTTTACGTGGTTCTTATTTTGTGAAGATTTGTAATTTCCACGTCCACGTCCTCTAAAATTCCTTCCCCTATTCTCATGTCGTGTGAACATCAGTTTTTCTTGATTGTCCACTTGTTTACCCTTCTTATGTTTAATTCT
Organism: Glebionis coronaria; assembly: GCA_025667525.1. Taxonomy (NCBI): domain Eukaryota; kingdom Viridiplantae; phylum Streptophyta; class Magnoliopsida; order Asterales; family Asteraceae; genus Glebionis; species Glebionis coronaria. Next base: position 353,636 of record JANFOE010000391.1, read on the forward strand.
TTCTTCGTAGGTCTTGAGTCGGCCTATCGCTTCTTCTAGAGTCATCTTATTTAAATCTGAGTATTGCTCGATTGATGCGACGATTTGAAGGAATCTATCAGGTACAGCATTTAAGAGTTTCCGTACTAGTGTCGAATCCTCAAAAGTGTGTCCTAAGCTAGCGGCTTTGTTCGCGTATTGTGTCAATTTTCCAGAAAAGGTGTCTATTGACTCATCTTCCTTCATTTGTAACGTCTCAAAGTCGAATTTGAGCGTTTGTAATCTCGCTTGTTGGACTCTTTTCTCCCCCATATGCCTCAATTTTGAAGCATCCCGTATTTCTTTGGAGGTCTTGTGCTTCGATATTTGAAGCAGTTGTTCTTCGGGTAAAGATTGATAAAGAAATGCCACTGCGGTCTTGTCTTTCTTGTTTTCAGTTTGAGTAGTATCCGTTGGATCTACCATTTCCCATAAACCATTTGCTTCTAGAATGATTTGCATTCGAATTGCCCATAATGGATAATTCGAGGATTTAAGCATAGGACATTGGAAGTGAGGTGTACTCGTGGTACTAACCTCCTTCTTTGATCCTCCTCCATCTTCATTAGTCATATTATTAATTATCTTAATGATAGTGACTGAGAAATTTCCTGGTTTGGGCTTTAGGCCCGTTGATCCTTTGGTGCAGATTAAATCCGCCCAGTTCTCCTATTAGGTATTAAAACCCAGTCCTTTATGCTTCCTTTAGTGGTTTTATTAACCCACGTTGTGTGTGAAGATAAAACACTCTATCTCTCTCTTTCTCCTTGGTTACTCTGTCCCTTCTCTCTTCCCTTGTTTCACAGTAACCCAAAAAATGGTTTTGTGATGGATCTATGTGAATCAAATGGCGGATTTAATAATCCTCCCTTTGATTTATTCAAACGTTTTGTTGAAAAAACGTTTGATTCTCCTGATTATGTTCTTGCGAAAATTAGGTTTTCGTAAGAAATTTGGGGATCTGGTATGTTGTTCGGTTATATCGAATCGTGATGATTCCTATTGGGTTATCAAGTCCTAATTATGGATTTGATTGGGGTTTACCCAATTTTTCGAGAGTTGATATCCGAATCCTGGTATGTTTTCTTCCTTGTTTTCGAATCTGTGTTTAAAAAAAACAATCCGTGCCTAATTTTGATTAGACAAGGAAATCTTTTCGTGGGTTTTGATGTTTGCAAGTTTTCTGGGAAGAAACCCCTATTGCCGAATCAAAGATTCAGGCGGTGGGTTGGATTTTTCCCTTTGTTAAACACTGAGATGAAATCTATGATTTGTGTTTAATTTTTTTATGCAAATATCTGCGAAAAGTTTTTGTGTGGGTTGTTTTTTATTCGAAAAAATGGTATATGATGATTTGGTTCTATAACCAAAAGCTCTGATGCCAATTATTGAATTTAATCTTTGTCTTGGATCTTCGAACTCAATCAAGATATACAGAAATATGCAAAGTTGTTTTGATTCAAGCTTTGATATAAATGTTATCAAATAATCATCAAATATTCATCATCTGTTGTTTACAAATAAATATCCTATATATAGTTTTCTAAGCGGTGTGATGAAACGTTGTATCGTTTCATCAACCATTGTAACGGTTGGAGTTTTGTAATAACTGCCAATAACCGTCATTTTGTAACTGTCAAATAACTGCTATCTTTGGGTTTTGGGATTATCTTGATGGGCTGTGAAATCGGCCGAACAAAAGTAATTGAGTATTTTGGGCTCCTTGTAAACGGGGAATAAGTAATTGAGAATATTTTCGGCTCCTTGTAAACCATGAACTTTTTCAACGTTGCCCACTTTTCATTTAAGTGTAGACATCCATATTGAAACAAAACCTTCGGGTTATTTTTTGCAAGCTTTAGTTCTTCGGAAAACATAGTTTGACAAAAAAAATAATACTGTTTTCCAAAACTTAGTTTTTGTTTTTGCAGCTCAATATGTCTAACTTATGCTTTCATTGACTACATAGGTATGTTATGTGAGCGGATACCAGAAGTCGAAATATGTTAAAACAATGAGAATCTTGTCACCCTATTTAAAAAGGGTCGAGTTTCTTGGATTTCAGAGAGATAAATGGAAGCTCAAAATAGCACAGTTACTACTAGAGCATGGAAGTAGATTGGAGAAAATGGTTTTTAGCTGGTTTAACGAAGTTGACTATCATGCATTGTCAACGGTGACTTTGAATCGAGTGTCAAAATTTCACAAGGCTTCTTCAAGTGTCGAACTAGGATCTCTTCTAAAAACGGATGGTGATTTTGAAGCTTACCCAAAATCATGTCGATATCCTGTTTAAGTTTTTAACCAAGTGTTTACCTATGAACGCTATTTGAATGAGATGTATCAACTTAATCAGATGAATTTTATTCATTTCAGATGCATCTAAATCTACACGATTGAAAGTATATTTTACGATGCGTGAAACTTATGCACGTTTCAGGGCTAGGTGTCATGGTGATCTAACATCATCACGTCAACTCAACGATCTTCTGACTCAGGATCTACTGTATAATTGATTGTGGTCGAGCAGAGAGTAGTGGAAAACTCTGAAACCTTCCCAAGTTGATGCAAGTTTTTCAACGGGAACTGACTCAGAACCAGCTTACATACATCTAGTTGTGCAGCAGCTTCTTTATATTCTCGGTTTGAAGCATAACTTGATGTTGCTTAATGGCGGAGACCGTCACAAGTGCACTTGTAGTCTTGTCCATTAGTAGTATCTTGGGTCTCTTCACAATCGCTCAAGCAATCGCTACTCTTTGCTTCTGTCCATCCAACAGTTCTATGCCTCGTTCTCCTACCACTGTATCACAACCTTGTGTAACCCACAAATGAAAAGCATGCGCGTTGGCTAATTCAGAAGCCGTTTCGGTTGCTTTATCATCTTTTTCATAACTAATATTGGCTTGGATTGTTTCATTAAACGAGACGGGTTCTTGTGATACTAAGCACAGACTTGTACGTTGTTGCACTCCCGAAGATCATCCTCTTCCAGCGACAAAATTCCCAATTCGCTAAGATGAAGAAGGTTTTCAACCTTAACATTCCCCTACCCCGCACATGACGAAAGTATAATCTTCTCAAATAACGTACACAAACTTTTCAGTTACAACGACCACATCTAAGATCAGTAAATGCAGAGACACACAATTTATGGCACGAGGATTAGTACAAATTCGAACAACGGGTGTGCAAACCACCACATTGATGGTATGTAGGTTTCGGCTAGAGAATAACTCATTCGGCAACATAAGACAGTCATCTATGCAGACGCTAATAAGAAGCGAAAGCTCTTTGACACAACTCTTGGAAACTACAAGACGTATCCAGTTTTCGACGTCGTCTAGGTTAGAGTACTTCTTCTTAACGTCCATGCACAGATGAAAAGACTCGATAGGCGCATTGTCTGGGTGGTACCTTTGCAAAGTAGTGTGAATGAACTTACTGTACTTTTTTTGCGGCTTTGCGAGTAAAAAACAATGTGTTTTCATCAGGAGGTGTTAGTTTAAGAGTCGGGATGGTGTACCAAGCGTGTAGCCATGATTTCAACGATTGAATACGATGAATCAATTCCACAGGAAGCACACCAGTTTGGTTATGTTGCAAGATTGTATGAAATTTGGTTTTAAACCGAAAGCACACCAGTTTGGTTGCTTTTATTTTGCCAATCTGAGGAATCTGCTTTTGTTTTATCCGATTTCTAAAACCAAGGAATCTGAACGTTACAACCCGATAAATCCCTGACCGTCCCGACCTAAATTAGTTTATGCACAACTAAGGTCATTTTCCTGAACTCCTGAAGGCAGCTTGACCCATCATGAGATGGCATAAGTTTCCGAGCTTATCCAAAACTCAACCAAGGACATGAAACATAGTTGTAGTTAAGTATTACTGGACCATTTGCATAAACTATGAAAACCATTAAGCTAGCTTAAAAGTCAACTTGCAGTTACTAACACCGCATCAAAAGATGACATAATAGTACGTCCAGACACCAAGTCAATCAAGTATGGCTTATTAGACATCCAAAAGACTGACTGCTTTTACATACTACTAGTAGAAACAACTGGTGGCGGTGAGTGTTAACAAGCATCATTTTTCATAATTGTCTTCAAAAGCTGTAACCTATAGAAGTTGCAGATCCAGATCTGCGGCATTCAGCAAGTATGTCCATGTAGAATTGGCACCTGCTGATATCATTCCCAGAGGTGTTGATGCACTGCAAGAAAATCAACAAAAATATATACAGCTTAATTACTATAGAAGAGAGAATATGTCAGTGTTGTAAACTACAGTGACTTCAATAATTCCTTAGGACATTTGGTTCTGTCGTTTTAGAACTTTGATTCTAGGACAATTCCGGTGGATAAAGGCGACCAATCAGCTAAAACTACAACCAATATAATAACCCATAATTCTCAAGCAGAGTAAAGCTTGTCTATTACTCTATTAGAGTCCAACAAAAGGGTACTTCCGCAGATAAGTTCAAGTGAAACCTATCAGCAATTGCAAAATGGGTACTTCCGTCGTTTTGACTTTCTTAGTAGAGAATCATACTAGTTAGGATGGTCATTTATGAAAAACAGTAACAAGATATCTACAAAGAAATTGGTGGTGCTGATCTACGATTCTAAACTAGGGTGTAACAATTTTTCAAAGAGGCGGACCACAACTCAATTTATTTTCATAACAATTAAACAAAATGGCTCACATAAATAATAAACTTACATCATTAAATGCCTTGTTTTGCTCTGGACATTTATCAGCAGCAGAAGAGGCAACATGCGCAGCAGGGGCAGGAGCAGGAACATGTTCAACCTCGACAGTACGAGGGCCCATGATAGCATCCATAGCCCTATGAGCGATTGCGTTTCCAGTACCCCAAATAATACCTAAACAACAAGCACAAATTTCTTTTGCTTAACACATGCTACACAACTGAATTTGAGCTACAGATACTATGCATCAAACAAAATATATGGAGTCGATAAAATTACCATCGGCTACAGCACCAGCCACATTAGCAACAAATCCTCCACTTCCGCGTTCAGTCCTCACAGGTACTGATGATGTCGAAGAGGCGGAAGTTGTAGTTGTAGCTGCAGTACAGATTATTTATAAAAACAGAAAATCCAAGAGGAACACAATCACAATAAAATTACGGGAAATGAGATAAAATTTACAACGTCTTTATACCACAATGTACTGTAATTTCGCAAACTCCTTTTCTTGTTGAAATTTTGACTTTTTGTGGACTTTGATTTAAAATCATGATTCAGGATAACAAAAATTTGTTTTCCAGAGGAGATAGTATTTTGTTGAAATTGGCGGTTCCCGTAAGATCCTGTTAAAACACTACTTTTTTTACCAAAGGGAGTGAGCGATAATTATAGATTTGTACATGCTAAAATATATGCTTACACTTGGATGTCTTCTTGGGAAGAGAACGCCGAGAACTTGACCTTCCTGCAGTAACAATGCAGTCAAATTCATAATCCATATGCAGATTAATATTGGTATAACAGAGAACATATACATATCACAACATCAAACACAAGTGTTATGATCAAGACCTTGTGTTTCGATACCTAATTTAGACGACCCTTGAAGGTGTATTACAATGATTATCATCACTTAATCGCATCGTAGCCAACAGAAACAAGTCTTTTTCTTAAAAAATTTATGGTTTACACAAACAAATCAAAAGCAAATGTCCGGATAATACAAATAAACTTTGCACTTGACCTTGGCGATTAAGCTATATACGATTGAGTCCCTTTTTTGTGTTTTCTCAACTGTGCTTTTTTATTTCTTTCTGTTTTGACATCTAAAGTTCAGAAGGACAAAAATTAATCATCATTTTTTTAATAAGAGTTATGTGGAGACGATCTATTGACAAAATTAGACTATACCAAAACAAATCGAAAGATGTATAACTAACTACAACACTTAGCTGTCATGTACTGAACAAATCTTTAACAATGGACAACAAATTAGAAAAGATCAGCAAAAAACGGCTCAAACTTGCAGACATTATATTGAGGAAGACGATCATCAGAAAAATTTAAACTGAACTGCTATATCAACTAACAAATAACAATACAAATTTAGCATGTAAAGCAAACTATCTACCGAAAAAGCAAGATTAACAACAGAGCTACATAATAAACAGCTAACTTTATAAAAGCATTCGAAACATGATATATTCTCTAAGTAAGTAACTATACGAAAACAGTTATAAAAGTTCTACTACAAAGTTTGCATATAGAAACATAAACAAAAACCTGAAATTCGATTTACATACTAGAGTCACAAGATCAATAACAGAACAGTATATAAAACGACTAAAACATGGAACAAAATTACGCAAAACATGTCTGCATTTACTACCAAATGATCATACAACCGCTTTTAACAATTTTATTTGCATTCTCAATTAACAACAGATCTGTATCTAAAACGACTCATACCTTGAACAGATTCATACCAAACATGCTACACCACTTCAAATAATAACTTGATGAACTACAAAATCTTCATGTACAACAAAAACAGAGTGAATATCCTCGAAATCGACTGTCAACTGAAAACACAAAACTTAACACAGACTGCACCGTAAACGACTCAAAATACGGATAAAATAGTACGAATCGTGCTACATTAACTCTTAAATCACCATACACTGGCCAAGAGATCTTAACTACATATTTCCCATGTAAAACATAAACAAAACCAATTATCTACTAGAATCACTAAACTAACGACCACAAGTAATGAACAATTTTACTTAAACTACAAACAAATTCATGTTAAAGATGCTACATTATGTAGAAAGTGACATATAACAGATTCTTATCAGTTAACCAACAAATATTGCAACAAAACGCCTCAAATTTCTAACATAATATCTGTATCTAAAATGACTCATGCCTTGAACCAATTCATACCAAACATGACATACTACTTCAAATAACAGATAATTACACAACGGCTTTTAACAACTTGATTTACTACAACATCAACTGAAAACGTGAAACTTAATTAGCAACAGACTGCATAGTAAACAGCTCAAAATACGGATAAAATCATACGAATCATTCTACATTTACTCTTAAATTACCATACACCGGCTGATATTGACATCTTAACTACATATTTCACATGTAAAACATAAACAAAACCAAAATTATCAACAAGAATCACAAAACTAGCTACCAGCATTTACGAAAAATGACTCAAACTACGACCAAAATCACGTTAAACATGCTACATTAAGTACAAAGTGATTATGTAACCGATTCTCGTCATTTTAACAACAAATTTTGCAACAAAACGCCTAAAATTTCCAACATAATGATACTATATAATCCTACATTATGTTATAACCACACAAAACCCTTAAGCTAACTTATCGCTCATTGCGTGAATTAACCAACAGATTGGCATTATAAACAGCTCAAATTGCAAATAAAAATTACACTATACATATCTCAACCAACAAATAACTATAAAGTCGTCCTAACTAAATAAACTGCAACACAAAACTCACAACAAACTTATCGCTCTAAATAAACACACGAGGACGGAACCAAGGGGTGTCCCGGGACGCCCATGGATATTTGTGTTAATTTTTTAAGAAACCTCGTATTTTCTTAAATGCACCTGATCCTATTAAACAAACCCAAAGCCCTAACAACAGAGTTATCGCGATAAATAAACACCTAATTAACAATAATCAACTCGAACCTCATAAGAAAACCATACGAAACACACTACATTTACTAACAACACATTTTGCACCTATAACAACGTATTACTTGTCGGAAACAACCAACAAATCTGCATAACAATTGCCTCAAACCTTATAAGAAAACCATACAAAACACGCTATATTCTACTTAAAACGGTTTAAACTACAGTTTAAACTAAAATGAAACCAAAAAATCTACGAAACAATCAGCTCAAACATACACAAGGACGGAACCCATGGATATTAACCTCGTATTTTCTTAAATGCACCTGGTCAACAACAAATTTTGCAACAAAACGACTCAAAATTCCAACATAATGAACAAAATAATCATACATTATGTTCTAACTACACTATACCCTTACAACAAACTTATCGCTCACTATAAACTTATCAAGCAACAAATAACCATATGAAACTCCAACAACAAACTAGTCGCTAAATTAGACAAAACAAACACCGTATCTGCGTAACAATGGGCTGGAACCTCAAATAAACCCATACGAAAGACACTACATTCTACGCCTACAACGACATGAAACCCTTAAAACTAACTTATCGCTCATTGTGCGAAGTAACCAACAGATAGGCCTAATAAAGTAATAAACAGCTCAACTAAACATATCTCAACCAATATGTTCGGTCCTAACAAGTAACAACCAACTTATCGCTGAATTACACAAAACAAACACCATATCCTGAACCTCATATAAAGCTATATGAAACACTTAAAACTAACTTATCGCTCATTGCACGAAGTAACCAACAGATGGGCATAATTGACAGCTCAAACTGCGAATAAAAATTACACTAAACATATCTCGATCAACCAACAAGTAACCATACATTGGGTCCTAACTAACTAATTAAACTGCACTTTACGCACGTAAAACAAACACCAAACCCTAACAACAAACCAACGCTCAAATCGGCATAATAAAGCTTCGAACCTGATATAAACCCATACGAAAGAAGCTACATTCTACCTACAACGATTAAACTCCAACTTATGCATGCAAAAAAAAAAAAAAAACGAAACCCTAGAAATAAAATTAGGCAACAGATTAGCAATATTAAACATATATTAACGCCTAAACTAAAGCACTAATCCATTCTAAACGACGCCGTGTCATAGAACTAACAAAAACAGAAATAAAATTATATAAAATAAATATATCATCCGTACACATAGTTTTTAATTTTTTTTATAAAAAGTTAAAAAGTAAATGAAAAAAAGTAGGTAGGAAGGTAGAAATTTATAGTACCTCCACGCGGCATTTTTTCTTAGAGATGAATAAAAGTTGGGAATGATTTTTCAGTTTGTGTGTGTGTTGTTTAGTTTGTGAAAAAAACAAATTGAATGTAATAAACAAAAAGGAATGAAGGTGGTGTGTGAGAGTGTATATAGTACAGTTTTGGCTTGGAGGACAAGATGGTTTTTTATTACTGTACATCCTTACTTTTTGGATTTATCTTTCTTTCATGGGTGAGATTATATATACCTCCTAAAATACAATCTAACCCTTCTTTCATTTGGGCCTTTGGGGAATTGGGTTTGAAACTTTAAATTTGATTTCATGGTCAAATATAGGTACATTACAAAATAAATAACATTTATTTACTAAAATTTTTGCTTACTAATAAGATTTACAATTATTTAAGTCACTATAATTTTTTCTTACTAAAACACAATGAATATAAAAGTAAGCAAAAGAAACCCACAACATTTGCTTACTCTTTTCCTACTAAAAAAGAGTCATTAAAAGTTTTACACTTTTGCTTACTCAATATTAAGTAAGTAATGACATTTAGTGCTCCCCTCTGTTACTAACTTTTTTTCTTAATAGTAGAAGTTGATAAACATAACTTTTGATGACAAATTTTTAAATAGAAATTGATAACAAATACTTTTGCTTAATCTTTTTGAGTAAGTATAAACTTTTAGTGCTCCTCTCTATTACTTACTTTTTCACATTTTATTTAGTAAGCAAATGTTATAAATTTTGTAGTGGTAGTGGAAGACCGAACCAGATCGAATCAATTTGGATCAGATAAGATAAATTCGGTTTGATTATCGGTCGAAAGTTTTAGACAATTTCGGTTTTTGATTTGGTGGTTCGATCATGCTCTGGTCTTACTAAAAACTCATCAATCATGTCTAATAGTGTTGGACCGGACCAAAAACGAGACAAGACCAGATCGACCCTAACTAGGTCGGATTATTTCGGCTCGGTCTCGAATTGAAGTATTGGACTATTTCGATACTCGGTCCGATGGTGGTGTGTGAGTTTATTATATATAGTACATATTTTGGTTTGGAGGACACGATGGTTTTTTTTTATTACTTTTGGGTTTTATCTTTTCTTTCTTTGTTTTGTGAAATTGGTTTTATTAACTGGGTTTCAATTTGGTCTTGATGGTCAGTGAAATTGATAACTTGATCAGTCTGTCAATCGATAATATTGTGTGAAAAAATTAATGCTATTTAACAAATTGTTATAAAATTTTGTTATAATAGAGGGGGAGTAGAGCTGTTGGCGCGGCTGGTAGCCTTTTGGCGCTAGACCATCGTCATTGACGCACCGTTCCTCGGTTCGCGCTAAAAACAACAGCCCGGTTGTTAGATTTTTAATTTTTTTTAATAAAAATGAGTATATGTGGACCCATTATACCAATTTGACACCACTTTTTTTCGTGTCAACCACTCCTCCATAAATGTGTATCAAAAATTTTCTGATGTCAAAGATTCAGAATCTTACGTGACAGTTTTAACACGACCTTTTAAACTTAACTGTTCCTAACTCTCTAAAAGTATATAAAATGATGATAAAAAACGGAATGAAGGTGGCGTGTGAATTTATATATAGTACCGTTTTGGCTCGAAGACACGATTTTTATTGCTTTTGGATTTATCTTTCTTTCTTTTGGGAAAATTGGTTTTCAATTTGGTCTTGGTCAAATCCACATAACAATCACCTCAAACCTCATAACAAAACCATACGAAACAGGATACATCCACTAACGACCCGTTTTGCATAATGTAAAAATAAACGAAATCCTAACAACCAAAAAATGTGCTTAAAAATCGGCCCAAACCTCATATAGTATACATCAAATAAGGAGCAAAATAATCATACATTATGTTATAACGAGAAATCCTTAAAGCTTGCGCGGAGTAACCAACAGATAACACCATACATTTGGTCCTAACTAACAAATTAAACTACACTTTAAGCATGTAAAACAAACATGAAACTCTAACAACAAAACTAGCGGTCAAATCGGCAGCCTGAATCTCATAAAAACCCATACGAAACGCGCTACATTGTACGCCTACAACGACATGAAACCTTTAAACCTAACTTATAGCTCATTGCGTGAAGTAACCAACAGATCGATCGGCATTATAAACGGCTCAACTAAACAAATCTCAACCAACAAATAACCATATATTCAGTGCTAATAACTGATTAAGCACCAGTTTATTATGCATGTGAAACAAAAAAAAACGAAACCCTAGAAATAAAATTATACAAACAGATTAGCAATATTAAACATACATTAACGCCTAAAATAAAGCACTAATCCGTTATAAACGACGTCGTTTAACACAAGTAACAAAAACAAGACTAAAAATCATCCGTACACATGGTTTTTAATTTTTTTTTTTATAAAAAATATAAGAAAAAAAGTAGGTAGAAAGGTAGAAATTTACAGTACCTCCACGCGGCATTTTTTGGGAAAAATTTGCGTGTGTTTTTTTTTAGTTTGTGAAAAAAAATAAAAAAATTGAAGGTGGTGTGAGAGTGTATATATATAGTACAGATTTTGGCTTGGAGGACAAGATGGTTTTTTATTACTTTTTTGATTTTTATCTTTTTTTCGGGAAATTGGTTTGAATTTGGTCCTCACGGTCAAATATAGGGTGGATCCTCAATTCAGATCGGATCGGAAGATCGAACTGAATCGGATCGATTTAAATTAGATCAGATAAATTCAGTCTGATTTTTGGTCGGAGGTTTTAGACAATTTTAGTCTTTGATCTGGTGATTCGATCAGGTCTGGTCCGGTCTTACTAAAAACCCGTCGATTATGTCTAATAGTATCGGACCGGATCAAAAACGAGACAAGAGTAGATAGATCTCGATCAAATCGAACCATTTCGGCTCGGTCTCGGTTCGAACTATTGGACCATTTCGATATTGGGTCCGGTCCGGTTTCAGCTCACTTCAAATCCACATTTGGTTTTTCAATTAAATAACCCATATACTAAGGCCGAAAGGAATGACACTAGTAAATCCGCCTCTACCTCAACGTCACTTTAACTTTTCTTTTCATTCACACATATGATTTTTGATCAATAATAATGGCGATAAGAAACTCGTATTTCAATAAAATATCAATTTTATATAAAATATACTTTATCAAATATCTTACATATTTACAAACTTATAAAATTAATTAAAAGAGAAAACAAGGTAGACATGTATGTGCTCATTGAAGCATAAACCCACCTTTTCTAGATCAATTTGCGTATAAGTTTTATGGTCGAATTGGTAACCGAAAACGAGATAAGATCGGACCGACCTTAATTAGGCCGGACTATTATGGCCCGGTCTTGGTTCGAGGTCGGTACTCGGTCCAGTTCGATTTTGAATAAGTCCGGTTCAAGTCCGTTGCTCAGTTCATCACTTCAAGGTTTATCAATTAAATAACCTATATACTAAGGTCGGAAAGAGTGGCAGTAGTAAACTCACTTTTATTTCAGCGTCATCTCAAAAAAATTCCATTCACAAAACTCACTCTTAAACCTTACTAACGGTAACAAACTCACCTTTCATTAAAAAATAAATTTTTATATAAAGTATATATTTCATTACATACCTTACACGAGTTGAGTTCTACATAGAACATCAACCAATAAAAGAAGAAAAGAATCAATCTCAACCATTCATTTTTTCCATCAAAAATAAAAACTCATCTTTCACCTTTTTCTTAAAAACATTATATCTTTCAAACGATAAATCATCGGATTACGAAATACAAACCATTGCGACGAAAAAATTCTTATCTTTCGGTAGATAGGCACTTTAATGTATATATGTATATATATATATATATATATATATATATATATATATATATATATATATATATATATATATATATATATATATATATATATATATATATATATATATATATATATATATATATATATATATATATATATATATATATATATATATATATATATATATATATATATATATATATATATATATATATATATATATATATATATATATATATATATATATATATATATATATATATATATATATATATATATATATATATATATATATATATATATATATATATATATATATATATATATATATATATATATATATATAGGGGCGCGCTATTTGCAGAACCCATTTTTAGGTACAGAACCTACAGAACCATCTTTTTACTACTATTAAAGCATGATGTACATCATTATAATGCTAGATGGCAATTTTGAAATTATTTAGTAATCATTTTGGGAAAAAAATTAATATAAGGGCAAATGAGGTATTTTAGTTCTCTGCAAATTTTGACTTCTTTTTTATTTTTCAATGACTTTTTTTATTTTTCAATTAAAAATTCGTTTTTATAAATTTTTTATTAATTTAAATTTTCAAAATTTCATTTTTTGATTTCATCTTTTTTTCCCATGTTTCAAGTTATACTTTTATAAAAAAATTAAATATGTGTTAAAATTTTCAAAACTTTATTTAAATTTTCGAAATTTATTTTTTTATATAAAAAACGTTTTTAGTTTTTGAATCTATTTTTTTAGTTTAAATTTATTTTCATCAACATACAAGATTTAAAAAACTAGGATGAAAATATGTTTTTTATTAGTACATATATGTTTTTTAATCAGTAAATAACCATACAATTCTTTAACCATAAATTTTGTCTCTTAAAATAACAATTGCATATATGTTTTCGTGTGTCTTCGAACCTTTTTAACAAAAAACTAATCAAATACACGTAATCTCTAAATTTATATCAAAGAAAAAAAAATATAAATACAACTTATAAAATTTGATACAATTCAAGTAAAAATGTATATTATTAAATATAAATGTACAAAAAATTCAAAAACATAAGTGCACTCTTCCACGAACATGTATGCATGCTTTCAATAAAAAAAATCTAAGCACCAATCAAAGAACATATGTGTTCGTCTTCAATAAACATCTATGTTTTAAAAAAACATCTATGTTTTAAAAAGACATCTATGTTTTAAAAAAAACATCTATGTTTTAAAAAAAACATCTATGTTTTCAAAAAAAACATCTATGTTTTTAGAAAAAACATCCATGTTTTCAAACAAAACATCTATGTTTTCAAAAAAAAACATCTATGTTTTCATAAAAAACATACATGTTTTCAAAAAACATATATGTTTTAAAAAAAAACAGAGCCCAACACCAGGAGCAACCACTTCGCATACACAAGCCCTACCATAACCCCAATCACGAAGAAAGGGATCTCCTTTTCTGTCTGCGTAGTTACTAAACTTGTCCCATTTCCCTTCAACGAATCCTTTGCATACGGTATCACGTCCCCACGTCCCGAAACCTCGAACGGCTGCTGCCCACGTCCCCACATACCCACGTCCCCACTTCAACACCATCACCCTCGTACCCACGTCCCCACGTCCCGAAACCTCGTACGGTTGCTGCCCAGGTAGCACTCGCAAACAAACAACCTAACCGTCTCATCCTCACTTTTCTAGCACTCCCACCAACGACTCCTTATTCCTCAACGTACCCAACACATACCTAACCGTCTCATCCTCATCACTTAATAAACCACGGAACACCGTACAAAACATCTCATCAATAACCGTACATCCATAACCGTACCTCACTTTTCTGGCTTTCTATCGGTAAAACTGTCGACCAAGAAAGATCAGATCTGTCAGATCATACCATAATATCACCATAACAATCTTATAAACGAATTAAAAGAGGATGAAAACGTAGAAAAAAATAGCGAGAGAAAGATTCATCTAGGAGTAACGAGGCTACTTTTTGTAGATCTCATATTGATTTATGAATTATTTTTTTCCTGAGATCTAGTGAGAGAGAGAGAGAAAGGAAACAGTTTGGTTTAGGTGAGATATAGGTTTTAAAAAAAAACGTATAATGAAGTACATATATTAACTTCCAGCATTTTTTTGAGTTACAAAATACCTAATTTGCCCTTTTTTATTTCTTTCAAAAAAGGTGAGTATTTTATATTTACAAAATTGCCATGTTGCTTTAATGTGATGTACATGATGCATTATTAATAGTAAAAAACTGGTTCTGTAAGTTCTGTACCTAAAAAGGGGTTCTGCAAATAGCACTACACTATATATATATATATATATCTTTATCTTTTTATTATATATAAGAGGAGGGATATGCCACATAAGCACCCATTAATCCATGTCATCATTTTTATTTTTAGAATTTTTGTAATTTTCGTTTTTAAATAATTATGTTTATCATATTTTACAAATTTAAATATAAAAACTGTTAGCAAAATTATATTATCTATAAATAAAACCCTAATATCCCTCCCGAGTATTTAAAGATACGATCTTAAGTAAAACTCGAATATTCCTCACGATTCAAAACATAATCTGTTAATATTATTTGATCAAATCTTCATTCATCTTTTATTCCAATTAAATCATTCGCAAGAAACAATTCATCTTTTAGCCAGGTACTACTATTTGATTAATAGTTTCCCTTAACCTGTCTTTGATTTTTAGGTTTTGTTAATTTTTGTTGTCTTATGAATTTTATCCAGAAACCTGTGTCAAGGGATCTACGAAGCAGGTATAAACATTTTTATATTTTTTTTAGTGTTAAATTCATGAGTCGAAGTTAATTCCTTTTGGTTTTTATAATTATTAAACTGAAAGTAAGTGTTTCGTTTTTTGAATTCGTGGGTGTTCTGATTATTAGGTTTTTTTAGTTTAATGGTTGCATTGATCCAATCAACCTCCTACAACTGAATCAGGTATTTCTTTCTCTTTCTATTTTATCCCTTATAGTTCTTTTATTTTGTAAATATAAGAAGTTTGGATCAGAACGTGACAAATTTCTGAAATTGGTTGCAACTGCGTTAGATCTTTTACATGAGGATGGAGAGTTTAGATTTGCAGCACATCGCTAAATAAGTGCATAATTGACAGGTATAGATGAACTGTATAAGCATGTAACATACTTGAAGTCAAATTTAACATGTGCTGTTAAAAGGATTTTCTTATGTAAATGGGTGAATTTGTTATGAAATTGCAACACATTTTGTGGATCGCTTATCAAACAAATATCCCGACTATGTTGAAATTCTGCAAGATGTTAAAAAAAGTTGACATTCTGCAAGATGAGAGCAGGCTTATGTGAACGTAAAGATATACTTTAACCATCTGGGAGGTATTATCAATATTAAATGGAGCGTAGCAATAAGCTTGAAGGTTTCTGTTCATGTTAGTAATCAAGTTTGTCTCATCTTTAATGTTACTGATTTCATTAGAAAACATGCAAAATAGGAAAATTAAAAACGCAGGTCAAGCCTATTTGATATGGCATCTAACGAATCGGTAATCAACCGTTTCTATGTGAAACTGTATTGTATTTGTCATAATTTGTCATTCTCCCGGTCTTTGT
This sequence comes from Glebionis coronaria, assembly GCA_025667525.1. Lineage (NCBI taxonomy): Eukaryota > Viridiplantae > Streptophyta > Magnoliopsida > Asterales > Asteraceae > Glebionis > Glebionis coronaria. The sequence goes on from JANFOE010000391.1 coordinate 370,127, forward strand.
CCAAGTATTTATACTTTTTATTGAGCTTGTAAATTCATTATATATATTTTAAAGCTGTGATGACAGGGTAGATATGACCACCTCTAGACCCAACCAACCATACTCAGATCAAGAGTTTTATCCTGGTCTTGCAATTGCAAATAGAAAGTATCTCTGTCATTAAAATTCAGGTGCTTCTTGCTTGAGTTCTTCGTGTATTAGCAAAACTCACGTTTCAGGCACTTACGTTCTGTGCTTATCATAATTGTGATTGTTATAGAAGGGTCAATTAATTGGTCCTATCTAACTATATATGTTGTTACTACAAAATGGTGTCACGAGTAACGAAAGCGGGACAGATAGATTTCATTGAAATGTTGAGAATCGAAGTCACAGATAAGTTTCTTTGAAATGTTAGAATCCAAGTTAGTTCAGATTTTTATCTAATGAATCCAGATGATCCAATGCAAGATGCACCTATTTTATTATATACTTATCCAAATCAATTAAACAATTACATGCTCATAAGCTGGAAGATTATGAATACATATATACCAGATGGTTTTAGATTAAAATAAGGTTGCAATGTATATATAAGTATGACAAAGATAATCAAACAGGATGTTGGCAATCTTTGTTTTATCTTCAGTCCAATTGATCACAATGTTTGAATAAGATCAAACTGAAAACCTTAATTTGTATACTATATGAATACCGTTGATTCGTTTGTATCTGGTTTTGTAGTGCCAACACTTTTAAGTGCATTTCTTCGTTCTTATTCAAAGTAAGGTATGCAAATATGGGAAAACGGACCCACAATTGTACCGCCATAACTTTAGAAGAAACCTCGTGAGCTTCATATAACGTCCATTATTTTTTTGAATTCGAAATGACCAAGTTGATACACAAGGACTAATTCCATAGTTTGGTAGTATTTTGAGTGCAACTTGCTTATCGTGTTGTTGCCTAATGCTTCTTAATCTTTTGGATGCTGTAAGGATCCGCATAAGAACCTCATCCTCGTCTGTGCAAAAAAAGGTCAATTCTTTAGTATAAACCTATTATACATTCATAATCTGCATTTATCCCTTAAACTACAAGTCTGTGTCGTATAGTTTGATTTATCTAATACAAAAGCGAAATTTATATGGTCAGAAGCACAAAAATGTTCATAGCTTAGCTTTTTTAACGCACTAACACTGTAAAATCACAAATAGATGGATTCACATGGTGTAATGCAGAGGCTGAAGTCAAACTAGATGCTTAAATAGCACCTGACTCAGTGTACCGTTCTGATTGTATGCGAAGTAGGGAGCTTTCTGCTATTATTATCAAGAACAAGACAAAAGAAAACTATGGATGCTTAGGGAGCTCAGATAGCACGGTGGTGAGGATTTACTGATAAATGAACTTATGTGTACGAATCAGGGATTGTAGGCGAGCAAATCTGCTGTAGTATTGGCATATTGTTGTATATTAGAGACAAACACCAAGGATTTTGTGAAGAAAATGTTATAAAAAGAACTTTTCAAATAATCTTCTACCTAATTTACTTCTTTGTCTCAATATTTGTTGTTTGGTTTTGTTTTGAAGCGATTATCAACCGAACCAAAGAAAATCTCTAGAAGCTGCGTTTGGATTTGACTACAAGAAAAAAAAACAGTGTTTGCTCATGAAGTATGTAACCAGTTGTTCACGAGCTCCATTGATTGGATTGAAGCACCTACAGGCAAGTAATAAATATAATATAATTTTATTATATACTAGGTTGCATGTGATATACCACTCTGGGCAAAGTTTGGAGGACAAGGTGTGGATAGTCTTCCATCTGCTTCAACATACTATAATGTTATGTTTTACTGACGTGGCAGCATCTTAATGATTACTACACGTCCAAACGTCAGCAAAATGTATAATTTAAGAATGTAATTCAAAATTTCAATTTATACTGAACAATTTTAGCACCTTAAAAATTCCTACTGAAAATGATAGAATAAGTTCTTTATTTAGGAATCTAAGTGGTCAAGCTGACTGTGCACTATTAGTATATAGGAGTCTTGGCCCGTGAAGTAGAGGATGCAAAGATAAAGGCTGAAATTGCAATGGATTTGGCTTGTCATTGCAGGCCCATAGTCCCAAACACCCTCTACACTTGCAAGAGCCATCGTAAAAGTATGATGTGTTTGATATTATGGCTATTGGTGCAAGTTTGGGTCCTCTCAGCATAACTGAATGTACCCACAGTAGAGAAAATGGATATCTCAATTTTTCTTTCTCTTTTTTGCGGTGATTTTTGATGCACAGGTTGCTAGGTGGTTGGGCGGTTTCCTCAAAAAAGAGCAAAGGTAATTCTAAACCAAGGGGCCAACGTTATGCTTTGAGGCCTGCTGGACGGGATGGTGCACACCTCCATCTAATGTGTGGGAAAACGCATGGTGACAGAGGTGGTGCAAGTTTGTAGAGGTGGTGTATTATAAATGAAATTTCTTTTGTAATAGTGTGTAATGAGTCACAGGTTTATTAATGGATGAAAATTCAGATTAAATGGACTAATTATATTGATATATCATCCCCCTTGCATGTTATAATAGTCACTGGGTTATCATTTTCTCATCAGATGTTCCCATTTTCTTGATTCATTTGGTTGTGATAACTAAGCATCTGTTTATCCCGCATGCGTGAAACATGAGTTTATTTCGCGGGAGCATGAACTGTGCTTCTCCGGGTTTTGCCTCTAAGAAGTTATATGACCCTGACCAGGTTATTAAAAAGTAGTAACATGTGTTTGTTTATCAACTTAATTTCTACTTTCATTCACTAAATGTCCTTCTTGCATAACAGGCTTCGATATTTGCGATTTTTTTATTTAGGTTCAACGATCTAACAGTATATGCTTATATCTGTTATGCATATTAAAATATATCCCCTTACCGGTTTTAGAAGACGCGCTTTTTAGACAAACGGCATGTCGGCACTACCGACATGGTTTACAAACAAAATTTTGCGTTTGAATATGCAAAGTTGATTGTATATTGTTTTTGCTACTGTATAATATTTCAAAAATCATACTCACGTTTGAGTTCCCTTAATTCAGTAATCACATTGTCTATAATTATTTGCATGTTTTCCTATTATTATCAAGAAAATTCATGAAGTGCCCGCCATACGATTGGGCATGATTCATGATGTTAACACTATTCCAACCGTATTGGTTCATTACCGATTAATGTACTTCTATTCTTTTTGTCATGTAAGTACGTCATTAATGTTTACAAGAAACTGTATTTAAATTGTGGTGAAGTGTTACTGACCGATTATCCGCAAGATTAAATTATGAATCCATTCGTTGAATGAGAATACGAGCAACGGTTCATGGTACTGACTTTGAACGTGATTCAGCGGCTGTTTGGTCGTAACCTAAGTTTTGCAAGAAGCTCAAAAATTTAATATGTTTTGATGTGTTGGTTGCCTGCTTATTTACATTGAGAGAGCTTTTTAGCATCTTTTTGTGTTTCGGTAAAGCTATATTATTAATTAATGTAGATTTTTTTTGACAGAATTTTCTTATTACAAATTGTAGAAAATATTAGACATTTAAGTACACTCTTTATATATATAGAGATAGAGATAAATATTTTCTAAGTGAACTTTGATTCATTCAGTAATGTTATGAAGATACCCGCTTATTTGGCTGGTTTATGAAGATAGTGTATCTATATTATCCAAAGTATTAAAATATCATAACATGTTGACAAAAAAAACTAAGAAGACATAATTGTACATTTCCATTTCCTTACACCCATTATTTGTGTATATTCTTTTCACAAGGACAAAATATGTAACATGCCTCATGGGATAAAGAAGAAAGATAAGCATCAATGTGTCCGTGTATCTTAGGTTTGAAGGGGTTAAGAGCAAGAAAGATTAAAAGTGCTATCTTGCTATAACGAGATAATTACACAAGCTACACAAACACAAACTTCAATGATAGTGTACAAAGAAGTACATCATATACTTCAAATGTAAAATTTAATAAATTTGTTGAATGCCATTATACACAGTTGATTAGTAATTTAAGATATAGCGAGTTCATATATCACATGAACATTTTTTCTTTTTTTCTTCAACTATTGTGTGTAAGATATTTTGTGTTATTGGTGATAGTTTTTGCCAAAATTAAAATTCGCCAAGTAATATTATGAAGTTAGCTCGTCTATCCCACCTTCTATTCCGTATATAAATAAGAGTCATGATATTAATTTGTTCTCATATTTATCATTGTTATTTTTACATATAATAAATGAAAATTAATTTTTGTTTCCAATTTTTTGTGTTTAACATATTTTAACCCGCCGATAAGCGGGTTCTAGAATACCAATTTTTTTAATACTTTTATACGATACAAAATTTAAGCTAAACAAAAAATTGTAACATCGATATATATTTATTCAAATATTTTGACAATAGCAAGATCCGTCATATAATATAATTTTTTAATACCGATAAAATTGTAAACGATGATTATAAGTCATACCCGTCTATCGAGCGGACTTAACCACTAGACTCTCAATGACTATTCGGGTATTTCTTTTTTCTTTAGAACCGAACACTTACGTTTGTTATATTTTGTTGATTTTTTTTCTGTACTGTTGAATCAATGCAATGTTTTAGTATATTTCTTTGTTTTTTCTGAAACCGAACAGCATCCCTTTTAAATATTTTCTTTATACGTTCATTTTTTTAATCAGTTCTTAGTTTATTTAAACATCTAACATATGCCTTATGTTCCACAGATAACTTACGGGAATTTAGGATTGCCTTTTGAAACTGTATGTAGTAGATTTGGAATGGGTATTATCTGGGTGGGCACGGACACATGAACTTGACACTGGTCAACAATTAATTTATTAAAAGGCACAATTGTAACTTTTGATCGGATATTGGCAGTAATCCATGTAATAGGTCTCTTCATCTAATAGATAATTAGCATGATACCCGCATAATACAGTGGCGAGTATCTGATAACAATTTTTGAGATGAACAAATGTTACCTTCTTACCCATTAAGTTTGTATTCAAATCAAAGTTAAAGTTGTAAAAAGATGAATTTAAATAAACCCATTTAAAATGAATTTTTTTTTTAATAAAAATATATTAAAATAAATATTGAATTAAAAAGCGTAAAATTTTAGAAAATATGGAAAAATTAGATTATCAAATGAAAAATATATAAAAGGATTTTTCAATTTAAAACTACTATTTATTTTTAAAGAAAATATTTTTTTAAGTATTTGAAGACAACAATACTAAAAAAATTGAAAACAGATTTTTATCAAATGAAAAAAAATAAAAGCAATCAAGTTATATCCGCTAATCTCACATTACAAACAAACATTGTTTAAACACTATATAAATAATTCATGTGTGCGCAAGATTCCGATCTCCTAATTAAAAGTGATCAGTTTCATTCCATAAAATTTAAATTTCAAATAATTATATTTATATTATAGAATTGCATACGGATGCTACATTGCAATTTTAAATTTATATTTTATGAGTAAATATTACGATGTTGAATATAGTTGAATCTAAAGATAACATAACATAACTTAGGACATCAACTATAATAAAATAAAATAAAACATTGTGAATTAAGTTTTTCATGCCAAGTTAATAAGTTTCAAAATTTTATTTCATTATGGTATAAAAATTTTAAAACTTTGTAATGTTTCCACACAACACATGCATTAAATGGCAAATAGGTCTAATATTTAGGACATTTTCATGCCACCCTCTTCAAGATTTTTCGACCTATTTTTTAGATTCATAATGAAGTTATTACAAGTTTAGGTTGAAAAAATATACTTGAAGTCATGTCGGCAAATCATGCTTTAAAAAAACTATAGTAAAGAAAACATTAAATAGGCAACGATATGCTTCATAAAATTACAAACAAATAGTTATCCAAATAAAAAACTTAGAAACAATTATTTCTGTAAATAAAAAACTTAAACAACACATATAAGTCATATCACTCAATAATTCATTAAAAGACAACTATATGAAAAATAAATTAACAAACAAATATTTAACAAATAAAAAAAAGTTAATCAACAATTAAAAGTCATACCCGTCCATCGGACGGGTTTTGCCACTAGTATATATATATATATATATATATATATATATATATATATATATATATATATATATATATATATATATATATATATATATATATATATATATATATATATATATATATATATATATATATATATATATATATATATATATATATATATATATATTATATAGGTAAGAGTTATATGCAAAACTCATTTTTAGTGTAGAATTATGTAGAACTATTTAAGTTGATTTGAGCCTTTAGATGAGTTTGATCAGTGGTTAAAATTAAATGTGTCAAAATTGCAAATAAACAAAAGATGAAGATTCCTTATTCAATTAAACAAGATGGTGAAAGGGCATTATCGGTATTTAAATCCACCCCTAAAAAGGTGGTCATAACCTACCTAAAACTATATGTCGCCTCTCTCTTGAAATGGATTATCAATAAAAAGAAAACACATCATCTTCTCCAAAATACCTGATCTATTATTCAGGAAAATAATTCATGTTTTTTATAATGACTAGCGATAAGAAATATGCATGGGATACAAAGTTTAATCACACAAGATGATGCATCAGCCACATGATGAGTTTTAGGTACGTTTTTGTTGTTTCTTTGTATCCTATTTTTGTTATTAATGACTTGTAATTAATTAAGAGTTTTGTGTCAATGTTTATTTTGTTATAGGTCTAAAGTATTTTTTTTCATGTGTTTTACAGTTGGTTTAAGATTGTGACCAACGAATATGGTCAAAGTTGTTGGTGGATGTCAACCGGATATGCGTAATCATGTGTTTATTGATTGTGTGCAAAACTGATAGAATGTCTATGGTATGAAAAGGTAAACACTAAACAGATCTGGGTTTTGTACTAATATATACTCCTGGTATTAAAGAATCATTTGATGAACTGATCATTTAAATTTGTGATTATTTTTAGTGTATGGCTTATTTTACTAATTAATTTTATAGTTAATTTAACATTGAATAATTTAATATAAGTAATCTTTTTTGTATTCGTTTTAGGGAGATTGGTCAATCATAGGAACGATGGTGTACGATGAAAGTGGCTTATTGCTTTAAGATGGCTTGCAAAAAATATTTCGGTAGCAGTGCGTCTATGTTTTTGAATCCGTACATCTATGTTCGAAGTCGTGCATCTGTGCTTTTGAATCCGTACATCTATGTTCGAAGCCGTGCATCTATGTTTTTGTAGCCGCGCATCTATGTTTTTGAAGCCGTGCATCTATGTTCGAACCGTGCATCCGAGTTTTCCAAACCGTGCACATATGTTATTGTGAATCTGATAACACGTTTTTCATTTGAGTGTATTTTAATTGATATCAAATTTTGTAAATTATATTTATGTTCTTGATCTTCTATAAAGTCACGTCTTATGTATAAAGTTCGTATTACTGATTTACTCACATTGAAGCTCACGAAATATTTATTAAAGACATGCAAGATTACTTTCTTAAAAAAAATTCTCTAGTCCTAAAAAAATATATATATAATGAACACATAGAAGTTTACATTGTTAATAAAACATATATGAACGGATGCTTTATGAAAACTTGTTTGTCCAACAAATTTTTTTTTTTTTAATTTCGAAAATGATGGATTTTAAAAAAAAGTTTTGTATTAAAAGTATATAAAAAAGTGAAAATGTATGTTTACTATTATACCCTTTTAATTAATTAAAATCTTTTAATACTACAAAAATTTTGATTGGTTAGAGTAGTTCTGCAAATTTCTACACCTTAAATAGGTTCTGCATATAATTCAACCCATATTATATATAGGTATAATTATGATTTGAAACCACACTTTTTAATCCAGTCATATCCCAGTCACATCTTTAAACCAATAAGATTTGAGATTTGCCTAAAAAATCTCATTACTTGCCTAATTTTCCTCATTTTTGGCCGGAACGCGTTTTTTCAAAACACCATATTTTTTTAAAATCACGTTTTGAAACTACGGGTATAAATAATGCTATACTTTAATTTTTTTATTATTTTTTATTATTTTGACCACACCCACCAGGGTGAAAACACACACATCCTCCATGGCTAAAAAACCTGCAAAGATTCTGAATGTTAACTCTAACCCTAATCATAATATTCATAGCTATATCAATCGCCTGATCTCAATCTTGTAACTAATCTTTCATTATCAATTAACCCACTACTTATAAACAATGATTCCGAATCAAACCCTCCCAATTAAAAAATGATTCTGATATCCTTATGATCTAATATGATTTAATCAAACCAAGAAGAAAACATGAATCGAATTCGTCTTCAAGATCTTTAAAAATATCTAAGGTAGGTATTGATTAATGTCATGTTTTTAATTTATAATTCTTTTCCAAAAAATCAACAAGATTAACCACCACCACCACCGGTATCACCACCGCCATCACACCTACTCCTCCTTGACCCTGTAAATTATAATTCTTTAATTAACCTTCTAAATGATAAGTTTATAAACAAGTTTGGTGATGGTCGATTTGTTATTTTTTTAATTCAAGGTTTTTAGTATATTAATTGAGTTTTTATATCAATTAAAATTTATTTTTATATTAATTGATGTTGGGTTTGTTTGTTTTAGGTTATAGTAGCAGTAGGTCGTGGTAGTATATGGCGGCAGTTAGCGGCGGCAACAGTTAGGGGCATGGACCCCAAACGACCACAATGTACAGGTAAAACCACCTTTGTACTTTGTACATACTAATTAAAAACATACTAACCCCTATACACCAGCCCAATTAGCTAACAAGAAACTGCAACGAACTCCTACGGTATTATTAGTGGTGTAAGTCCACCTGTTTTATTCATGACAATTTTTTTGCAATGAATCTTCTTGTGTATATTATGTAAAAATCTCATGCTTTTATCTTTATTTTTATCCTTATTGTACCTATGCTATTGGTATATTGTGTACTGTATCTCCAACCATAGAATTCTATAATTTGTATGTTAGGCGCTGGACCTAAAAACAGATAGATCATTAGTAAAAGCAACAGTGACCAGTAAACTTATTTACATTTTAAAACTAGGACAAGTGACAACTCTACAATTACATTCAGTAGTATTTCAAATACCAGAGATCTTGCCAATGCATCATCATTCGCAAGCTGGAATAAAAATGTTGGCAATAACATGAATCAGGTACTCTCTTTCAATACCAATCCCATTTATGTCATTAAAATATCGAGGCTTGGTGACCCGTATTTCACGACCTCTTATTGAGGCTTGCTGATACGGGTTTGCTAATCCTTTCTTGCTGATGCGGATTTGTTGATCGAATATTCAAATCCGATTGATGATTGAGGGATTTTGAAACAATTGAGGTCTCACTGCGATAACTACTGATACAATAGTAACAACCTTCTTTGCGTATTCTCAACTTAGAAGATAATTGTATAACTGATTGGGGTGAAATTTTGAAGCTAACCAACTGAAATGCTTCCTAGCTTTTATTGTTTTAGGTTTATATGCTAATGTTAGTTCCTAAAATTATTGCTTGTGCCTTTAGTTTGGACCAACTTCATTTCAATAAGAATAACATAGAACGCATGTTGTACCCCGCTGTAGAAGAACTGTCATATAATAGAAGATTAATGAATCTAGATTAGGCATGGAAATCATAGGTATGCCTTTGCTTCATGCAGCATTTTGAAATAAGCTGTTTTTTAAGATTCTTTAGTGCATAAGTGCTTATTTACTTATTTGCTTAAGATTTTATATTTGAAGATTTTGAAATTTATTTAATATTTGAATGTGTATTCTTATTTTAGGATGCCCTACAGTCATACGTTAGCAAGACGACTCTTGAGGTGCAGTGAGGAGGGCATCACCGCGGTTATGTGGAAACTTTAAGCAAGTATCAAGGGAAAAACGATATTTATACAGATACACATTATACTTTGGCTTTATGTCAATTGGATTAATAAAAACAATTCGATACGATTCAAGCCAAAATCTTGATTTCATGGTAAGTGTAAGACAGTGTTTTGGCTCTGTCACAGCTTCTAGGCCAAAGAAGGTAATATGTTATTTACGGCTTTACGTTGAGGTGGTTAAGGTGTTGTTTGTTTATGCTCATTTGGTCAGGTTATGGCTTTTTTCAAATTTTATAAATCTGTCAAGTTCATATTTTTAGACAAATGCGCTTACCGACTTGAGCTTATGAACTTTAAACTATCAATCAGTAATAAGATGATAATTTCTGAATTTTTATATCTACATTGGTTTTTTATTTTTGATTGAATTTGCAGGTGTGTGGATCTAAATTTTATTTTGAACCAGAAATCATTCAAAATATAGAGTTGCTTTATGGTGTGTGTGTGTCAATGAACTTTGACCCTACTGCAGCAAAGGAACCAAATATCAAGGTAAATTATTAAGCTTTGAATAGGGAAGAAGAATATGGAAGATACTAATTCTTGTTTATAACTCCATGATGGTTCACATGTCATGTTGGGTTAGGGGCCTGGTTCAAGGTATACTATTTCGTATTCTTGAGCAGCATTAACTAAAAGGTTGTTTTCCTTCTTCACATATAATTGCTTTTTATTTTGTACAATTATAGCTAATCTATTGAAAAACGAACAAAAAAGGGTGTACGGGTCAACCACATCCATTTGTTCGGAACAAACATCTCAAGAACCTTATGCAAAGAAAAGTGTCAATAGTGAATTGTGTTTTCCTGTTTGTAGCTCTAAATTCGAAAATCACCAAGAACCAATCAGCCCACTTTCTGCATCCAACACATTAAAAGGGCGCAAGAGACCTACTTGATCAAGCCAGAAAATTTAGGGTCACCTTTGTTACTGGAAGGACCCAAATTGTTATGCACTTTTAATATTTTAGGTACGTCTGCACATTTAATATTTTTTTAAAGACAATTTCATTTATCTTCGTTATTGTGTTACAGAGTTATTAAAGTTTTGACATCGATAAACTTTTCACATGTGTTATGGAGTAGTTATATCTTTTCAAGAAGTAGTTATATATTCATACGCACAGGTATAGGAATGGTGGATTGTTTGGAGGAAAATATATTGGTGATAAGCAGGTGGTTTGGATGACTCATGGCGTTGAGGTGGTTAAGGTGTCGAATGGGATTGAAGCTATGGTGAAAAGTCAGAGGGTGTGGTTGTAGTTGTGTGGTATGTCCTTACGAGATCTTAAAGTAAATCATATTTATACTCCATCTCTTGCCAGATTTAATAAATTTGGTAATGGGGTGAATGGCGGCCTGCTCCTTTTAATGGGCAGTGGATTGGGTGCCAAAAATATCAATTTTATAAAAGAAATCCTTAAAGAGTATGTAATGTTTACTCTTCTAGCTTTTGTCAATTTTATGTTTTAATGTGTCGAATAGATCTATAAACTGATTGGAATGAAAATATATGTAATGTAATATATGGCAAGGGATTTTGGGCAGAGGCAGCAGAAAATGATGTAGTAAAAGCTAATGCTTTCAAGGAAACATATGTGTGATTTATTGAGTACATACCTCACAGAGTCATCACAATGACTTGCTTCAAACTACAGAATTGGTACAATTCTTTTAAACAAGTCCATTTTGCCACCGTTAAGATACATAATATAAGTAGAAATAGTGCGTGAATTTCGATGTAATGCAAGTAAGCCTCCAGCCAAGTAGTTAATCTACAGGTTGTTACATAGAGACCCACAAAAATGTTTGGACTCACATGAATGTGCAACTGAATAGAGACTTCATCCATTCTTTTGAGGTATCAACTGTGCTTTATTCCGTTGCTGGGTAACGCTTTAGAAATCTGTTTTGACTAATACTTTACAGTTGTTCACGCTAAAACAAGTTTTAACGGAATGATCTACCGGCTAAAAAAATTAATTAAAGAATAATCTTGCTACACATTATTTGTGTATGGTTATTACACAATCTCCTAAACTTATGACTTCTGTGTTTCGAACAGGTTATACGTAGCTAGGGCATTAGAGGGCTATATAAAGTCTTCTCTCCTTCGAACTGTTACATCGAAGGTATACAACTTTCTTGCTTTTCAACATCCTATTATATGCACTCATTATACCGTAGATTAATCAAAGATTAATATAAATACATAATAAACAACAATGATTGGAATACATAACAAGCTTCTGCATAAAACTATTATGCCCTCATTTCTTGGCTGCAAACACCCAAAAAAGAGCAAAGGTATTATCCAAAAAAGAGTAAAGTTATTAGCCATTTAGCCTATTATATTTTATATAGCTCATTAAACAAGTATATAATTACATGGGAGAGACAACTCTTGCAATTTGATAACTGAGCTATATATCTAGCTATACGTCATTTTTTCTTCTTTTATTTTTTCTTATCTACCATCTATCCCTATGTGAGGCAGTGGATTCATTCTTACCATTACTGTAGCAACAATGGCAAGGGAATATGCAGTTTTTCCTTTTAGTAAGAAACCAATTCTAAGCTAAGAGTAAGAGAAAAAAATGTGCGATCAGCTACAAAGCACTCACTTTGAAGATATTAAAATCTTTTTGGTTAACTACAGATAAGGATAAAATATTTGTTTTTTTAGTTTTCGTTTTCTGTTTTTAGGTTTGCAAACCGTACATTGATGATAGTGCCACTGTTACAAATCTACATCTTGATAAAGCACACGAAACAGCGGCACCTTACACGGAGGATCCAGTTATAGCTTAATTATCACCTGTCCTCAATGGAAAAGTAATTGGTGGCAGACTGCTAAGAAGGTTTGCAAACCGTACATTGATGATATTTCCATTGTTACAAAGACTCATCTTGATAAAGCACACGAAACAGTGGCGCCGTACACGAACGAGGCAGTAATAGCTTACTGGAAGTTTCTTGAATCAGCGTCCAATTACCATGATCAGGTATGTTGGACATCTCAATTTTTACGCATATACATGCCCGTTGGTTAAGTCGGAGTATGTTTGATCTCTGATTGTTCAAATTGGTTAAACTAAAGGTTTTACCAAATAATATATGGGTCAAATAGATCCTGGGGTCAAATAGGGTGAAAGTCATATGATATGAACAATAAAGTTACCAACTGAATGAACCACTTTGGCAGAATAGGCGAATGTGGTCTTAAAAAAGAAACCACGCGACCTTGAAGATGCTACAGAAATCACGACACCAAGAACAAAGTTGATGTATCAGCAACACCCACCGAAAACCAACTTCATAAGTTACATAAAAACCTTGCTGACTACACAACCACATACAATATATTTTGGGTTAGAAAAAAAGACTTTTATGTACATTCTAAAGAGCTCATTTCCATATTTTTAAGACATAGCCAAACGCTCTCCTGAAGCATCCCATGTTATCTTCTCGATACCACCTCTGCAGTATCAATGACAACAGACTAAAAACATGTACGCATGATATGACATATATTAAAAAAATTGTTCATTATTATATTTCATTGAGTAAAATGCTATTTGATGCTCACATATTCTTTGCCATAAAAGCTTAATGTTGCTGAGTATTTCTAATTATAAAGGTTGCATATTCTAAATATATGTGGTACTGCTACCTTCATAAGGTATAAGTTGTCTATTCTTTTTATAGAAAAGTAAAGTACGACAAGCTTAAACAAAGAAAACAAAGAAAACATAAGGGCAGCAAGAAACTAACACTTTGAATAGGTAACTGAAAAAGGTGTAAACTACAGTTTTTGGATAAAGATACAAGGCCATAAAATCAACTTGGTGGTGGTACGTATACATCATAGAAGTAGGTTTGTTGAATCAAAAAAAGGGGGAAAAACGAAGAATGCACTAAATGAACAAAAGCAATCTTTCATGTCTCAACATGTTGGTCAACGATTTCAGCCAGAGACGGACTCACATGGGAGTAGAGTGTAGCATGGGCCACACCCAATTTGAGGTTACAAGGTGTAATTTTTTCTAAAAAGTGTTATATTTTTAGTATGTGAAACACCCAAAAAGTTTGTGTTACTTCAATTTAGCCTAAAAATCTTTGCAACGCTCTCCAAAATAAATTAGGCAACACCCAATAAAAATTTCTAGGTCCGCCCCTGATTTCAGCTCTAGCAAATCAACAGGTAACCAGTGATATCATGGTATCTTTACTTGAACAGTCATGTGTAATATATCGCCATTAGAAACTGGTATGTACATCGATTCGGCTGAGTTATCAGATTACAAGTTTAGTTCGGATCAACTGTGTCAATTCGATTTAAAAAACAAATAAAAAGATATATATTTTCAATAATAAACAAAAATTATATATAAAAGTAACAAAATCTTTCATATATAGAACATCATACACCATTTATCAACAAATAAAATATGTAAAAATAAAATTACGTTACAAATGCGCATAATTTAAATGCTTTATTTATAAAAACACCCGAAAGAGTTTAATATTATCACGTTTTTAATATGGTACGTTTTTTTATATGGTCCTTTTACAAGAAAATCTCCACATTACATCATCCACTATTTGGGGTAGTATTTAATGTCATATCAGAATGTTTCTTATCATAGTTTAAAGGAAAGGGTATTTTTCAAAATGGCCCCAAAACATATGTCACATCCCATTTTAGCCAAAAAAAAACTTTAGGTTTCTCAAAATGATTCAAGGGGACTGAGGTCACCAAAACGACCGAAGCAACTATCACCATATTGAGACATGTGGCATTCAAGGAGACACGTGGCACGCAAGGAGACACGTGTCATGCAAGGTAGTTAGGTTGTCTCGGTTGCCTTGATTGCCTCGGCTGTCGTCCTATTTCAAATCGGCATTTGTCACGCAGGAAAGAGAGGTTGCCTCGATTGCCTTGATCACCTTAGGGCAATTTTCAAAACATCTCATGTTAGAAGCCATTTTTAGAACACTTAAATGTTTTAGGACCATTTTGAAAAATACCCCTTAAAGGAATAATGTATTATCTATATTCTATATACCTTATAAAGGGTGTATGTCAATTGTTGAATGTTGAAAGTTGAAAACACAAATAAATATGGCAATGTTGAACAATCGTGTATTCACCAAATAATGGGATGACAGTTGTATACTTGTATTCACTAATTGAAAAGTTAGCAATGTTGAACAATCGTGTGTATTCACTAATGCTAATATTTTTAGTAAGGTTGAAACTATCAATCAAATTTGAATGAAGAAGATTTGAGTGATTAAAGCACCGATTCCAACTGTCACCACCCAGATCACGCGTCTTATCATTAATCATCATATATCTTCACCTATATAATGAGATCCTGGAAGTTTGAGTGATTGAAGCGGTGATTCTAACTGTCACCACCACCATTCAAGATATTTGATTACAAATCTGTTTTGGGTTTTGCTGCTATTGATTTGATCCCTGAAGTTTTTGTTTTGATCTCAAGATTTCATTATGGTATGTGTTTTATAAAGCTTAATCACATTTGATTTAGTTTAACTCTATCAGTTCTTTACTTATTGGGGGTTTTCAGTTTTTAAGATTTATTATCAAATTCGAGAATTAGTTTTCAGTTCATGTGTGTCTTATTAGTTCTATACTATGCGGTTTATCATTTATGTTATCCTCTCGAATAACCGTATCTATGTGTGTAACACCCCCAATTTCGGTCATAGCAGCGGAAGGGTCATTGGGTGTTACTATCATGGTTCAATCTCATAATCATAGAAAACGGCTCAAAATAAGTCATTTTAGTAAACATCCATTCATTTTCATTCAATAAAACTTTTCACATGGTCCCAAATAGTTTTATGTTTACAAACATAATAAATGATAAAAGATTCTTTGAATGGATATAGTTTATAATAGCGGGCCAAAACATTTCAAATAAGCAAGTTTCACGAAACCGCCTTCCTCGAGTGCCTTCCCAATGGACCTGAGATAAAACATGCTAAAAAGTCAGCAAAATTTGCCGAGTGAATCTATAGAGATTAATTTAAATAAAGAGAACACAAGTATTCAAAATAACCTTCCATGGTTAATAATTTATCAAAGACAATTATGTTGTACAGACATAATTATCGTGTCATTACATAAGTCTTGTGACATTGAACGTTAACATATATTATTTCAGCCCAACACACCTAGCCAAGTGCGTATATTTCTCTTATACAATGCATCCGATGTTTCATTACTAGTGCATCACAACACCACGCGAGAGCTAGTCGCGACCGGACTGGGCGTCACCCCGATAGATCTATCCATAGCATTAGCGTTATCTCGATTAACAATTGACGATTCATGGGTATTTTAAGGCTAAACAAACTTATGTAATAACTTCCATCTAAACATACAATTAAGTTCCTTGTGTTCAATTTTAAAAACAATCATGAGTTTATCACAACTTATAGTTGTACATTTCAATTTCAATAATTACTTTTCAAGTAATTAGGGTTCCCACAACTTCTCGTTGTACCCAATAATAGGGTTTCTACAACTTCTCGTTGTACCTTTTATTTTAATAAAACAAGCATGTTATCCCCCTCGCGGGTTTTATAAAACAAGTAAACATGTTAAAAGCGAGGCTATAGACTCACCTTAGCCAGTAGTGGTAATGTGACGATCGCCGATGATTAGTTATGCCCGTTTAAACACGAAAACCGCAACCTACCAATTAAGGCGCGTTCGTTAAAAAAAATCGACTTAAGTATAAATCATACTTAAATAATATAGAAATCAAAATTACAAAACCAAGACAATCCCGAAAAATTTAATAATACAAGTGTTATTACAATACCCTTTTATTCAACACTATTCTTTTAAACAATTGCACTCTCGATATTGACTCGTCTTAAGACGCCAAGTCAACGCAAGTCAAATTCTCATTTTACTTCCCTCGGACCAGTAGCTAAGTCATTTACATAATGACTTAACACTTGAGTAAATCACCATGTCCAATGGCGAATACTCAACTCACGCCACATAATTATTGAACTACATGTCCAAAATACCAATCAGCATCTACACTCCAAATGTACACACCAATCTACCCTATCTACACTTGTCCGATTTCGACGAAACTTGGTCACAACCTCACATATAATATGAATAAGACTCAGTTTAAATTTCATTCAAAAATATTACTTCTAAGACCTTTTACCCGACACATCTTCGTGTTGTAAAAACCGGACAGATTTACGTCTTCAACTCATAAAACAATTTTGACATATTTAAACAACTCCATTTATAAAACCGACTCTCGGGTTTGAAAATACACTCATGACCTGAGGTTTAGGCTCCAACATCAGTCCTTGAACATTTTTAAAACTCATTCAATAGTCCCCGAGATTCGATCCAAATATCGACAACAATTTTCGGATTGTGCCGATACTCGTCTCCCGGTACACAAATACTAAAACTAGCATAACTTTTCGCTCGTAATGAGTTAGAAGCTCATTCAAGCGGCAAAACGAGCGTCTTGAAGATTACTACAAAAATATCAAATAATATAAGCCTATCTCAGAACTTAAACCCACGAAATAATCTGTTATAAGCTGCTGTCCCAAAATACATTTTTAGAAATCATGTCAAATAAATATTTTGACCCATTTCTACCACTTTTATACATCTAATATCATCTTAATATCATTTTAAACAACTCATCTAACCTCAATCACCCTTGAATAATCATTTAAAAATTTACCCACTCAAAAATTCAAACATGCAACCAATTAAAACTTGAATATAATAATATTAACACTTATCTACAACATAAAAATGGATCAAACACTACTAGTTGATCAAGAAAAATTAAAATTTTGAAAAAGTTAATGCATGTGTATAAAAATCATACCAATATGATGGGTAGCTCAAGATTAAGACGGGTCTTAATTTAGTTTTATTGGATTCAAGCTTGATTTTGAAAAATCAATGTGTTTGTATGGTGGTTTTTGGCCGTGGGTTTCAAAGGGAGAGAGAGAGATGATGTGAAAATTTTTTAATAAATAAAATGAGATGTGTGTGTTAGTGGAGGCTATTTAAATAGTGGGGTGAGGGTAATTTTTGCCAATTTTGCATAGATTTGGTCCAAAATGAAATTAAATAGTTGTAAGGGTATAAAATGTAAATATTAAATATTGAAAATATTTACGGGACTCGGGTTTCGTAAAAATAATTTTTAAAAGTTAAAACGCTTCTTAAATATAATAATATTACATCGACACGACTTAAAACGTAATTAAATCGAAAACGTCGAAAATATTAAACATCGAGACAATCGATAATAAAACGTAAATTTTTTGGCATCCGTCGGTATCGTGATCATTCGTGGTTCTCGTCATTCGTTAAAACGTAAAATACGAGAAATAAAAATAAATATAATAAAATCATTCTTATGATAAGTTTGATAATATATTATCGATACTTAATGTTTTTCTTGTCGGTTTTCATCTAAACGACATTCTTACGTTAAGTTTTAAACTATAACCTTCTCAGTTAATCGATAATTTAAAATTCTCATTAAAGTAAACATACGTTACTTATTAGTCGAGATTAAAATATCGACCTGAAATTGACGGATTGTCACAATGTGTTAATACGTGACAGTGCTTACCTATGTTATCCTTGCCATTAGACATATTTGTACTTTGATGCTATATGGTGTTAATCGGCATTCATTCATTATTATTTGGCTTAGAATCCACTTTGTATACTAAATGATATTTGCAAGTTGAAAACAAATAAAAATGAACGATTCTCCCCTATTTTTTGTTAGTATACAAGGTAAGTTGCATTGGAAACAATGTTATCTTGTTTTGTTTTTTTCCCATCAGAGGTGTTCAAAGAATGCAAGGACAAAAAAAAAAAGAAAATCATGATTTCCGTTTACCGTAGATTCTTTGGAACAACATCATATGGAAAGAACCACAAATTCAAATTTTGCAGACAAAGCTATTCAATAACTTCAGCCACATGTACTTCAACTTCTATTTAGATTATAATAACTATAGAAAACTGTTTTTCTGTGCATAAAAGAAAAAAGTGGGCGTTTGGCATTGAGTTGAGATTTGTAAAGATATTTTATTAAAATTTAACCGGGGTCTTCATTAACACATATTTAATTTTTTGGAGATTGTCCTTATCAGGTTCTCATATGTTATCTGAAACTCCAGTGCACTAAACTATTATATTCAATCCAGGACTGAGTATGTAAAGTTGCAGCCCTGATAATCATATTATAAAGACGCAGTTGATGGTAGGCTCATTGTCATTGCATCCTACTTTATCCATAGGTACCTTCCCTATATACCTTACATTTTCAATTCACCACTTATCTTTTATATATCCATGCTTGGTCATACTTCAGTTAGATCACAAAGGGAGCATCAAATACCTGAAAATTTTGCAGGTCATATTCTGCTCTTTTGTTTATTTTGTCACCCTGTTTTATCCTTAACCTATCAATTTGGTGAAATGGAAACATTTATCTTTAAAAGAAATAAGTCAATGGTTTAAAAGCTATCTTACAATGTAGGCCATTGTTTCCAACCTCCTAATCACTTATTCATAGACTAAGTTTGTTGTTGTGATAATGTGTAGATTTAAAACCACATTTTAGACTTTAACCCATTGACTATTTGCACATATAAAAAAGAAGAAGCATTTTAGGTGATCTCAACCAACCCGAACCTATATCGACCATAACTCAGCCATTGTCATCTTTGGTTTACACTTATATTGTCATGAGTTACCATAAAATGTAGTAACTAAATACTTCTAATTCACAGCATGGATAATTGGCAATGTAAACTCAACACCTTATGGGACTGTTTGGTTTTATGTTTTCGTAGTGTCCATATCAACTTAAAAACGTTTTTTCACGGACGGAACCAGGGCGAGTCCCGGGTGGTCTCAGAAAGTTTCGCACCGAGTGTTGACTTTTGATTACAAAAAACTTGACTTTTGGTAAATGCACTTGTACCATAAAAATTGTGTTTCTGGTTTTGTGTTTTCATTTCATAAATGCACCTGCTCAATATGTCTTCTTTTTCTGTCCGTGCTCATAAGCTTAGACAAATACCATCTAAAACGGCACAAATGTGAATACATTGGTATTTTTACTTATGTGTATTGAAAATGGGTTGGGCCGCATTACAAGGTATCGTGTCGTCTATAATAATGGTAAGCAGATAACGTTTTTTGTTTATGTTTTTAGAATCGCTGTACGACCAAAGAAAAAAAATATTTCAAATTCGAATATTGTGCGTCGTATGAATGTTCATTGTTCGGCTTAAAAGCATATAAGCTATCCAAAATTGCCCTTAGTAACATGTTTATGATAGACTATCTAAGCCGCCCTTGTTAACATGTCAAGGTACTGAAAGGGCTGCTAAAACAAGTCTTTATTGAACTTTTTGTGATTAAGTTATAAGCATTACTATGCTTGAGAAAAGTTCAAGGTAATTTTGTAATCTTTTTCATTATTTTTTTATTAGATTTGTTTGTTTTTCGTGATTTGATGACTAATATTAGTTTGTTTCTAGCTTATGAGCTTATATCAGTTGAATGAAGTTCGTACTATTCCTACTATTAGATGGGTTGGTTATGGTTAAGTATTATTGTGTGATTTGAAAAAGTAAGGTCTGTAAATGACATGTCTATTTTGGATCTCTGTAAAGAAATAATGTGTTATACATGATCATATTATTAGAAAACTACATTATTACGCTATTCCTATAGAATTCCCAATAGAATCATATAAATCAGTCCATAATATTACTATTTGCGAATTTAATCTGGTTTTCTTCTTGCTATATTTATTTGATTTGATTCATATGAGATAAACACATAATACATATGAAACTCATTCATAATTAATTTGGTCAGTTTTCCCGATTTAGCGACAAAATGTTTGTATGAAGCACTGTTACTTATTGGCAAACAAAAAGAATCATGATCACTATCATTTCAGTAGTTTTTATTTTATTTTAAGCACTTTTAAAGTTTGTAGTTCAGTTTTAATCTTAATGGTTTTTGTGGATTTTCAGTTCGGGCTATTGGAGCAAATCTTCCAATTTTGTTAAACGCATTCCTGGCAGCACTCTCATTAGATGGGAGCACAAATGCTTTGAAGTTGGATAACTAATCCTCCTTATATTCTTCTAGAGCGGTTAAAGAGATTCCTGAAATTTTGCAGCATCCTTGTATGTATTCATTTTTATATATACGTGTTGCACACTAGAATCTTTGGCACATGCTAAGTTTTTGCTTTAGCATTCTACAATATTTTATCTAATTTCGATCATGTTTACGTTTGTGTTTGTGTTTGTATTATGATCGGCTTCAATTATCTTGCTCATTTATACCCTATGATGATCCACTTTATTAAGGGCTTTTTAGATATTATAATTTAAACTTATCCCAAATGATCATATCATTATATTTGTCTTGTTACCTTACTATTGCACCTCACATCAAGAATGTTTGTACATTAACTAAATAGCCCAAAATTCAAGAACGTAAATGGTACTAGAATGACATGGGTTTTAACCCTCTTTATATAGGTTTTCATCACTTAATATACAATCTATCGTTAATTATTTTTCGCTAGAAAATTCCCGCTGCTATGCGCGGGTACTCGTCTAGTAATATAAAATGTATGCTTGAATAGTACATCCCAAAATATATTTTCCCTCCGTCCTAATTTATTTGTTCACTATTGATTTTTTAAGTCTTTTTTTAATTAAATTTTACTTTAAATTATTATTTTTAAGTTACGGAATATTTGATGAAAAATATATCAAATGAAAATACATCTTTAACTTAATTCATACATATATTTTGCATCAAGCATTATATAAGACAACAATACTGACTTAAAGTCAAAGTTGAATTAAGAAGACTTTTAAAGTTAATAGTAGCTCTGTTCCCAAATAGTGGTGATATTTCCAAGTTCTATACCAGTAAGTAAGTAGTAGCTCTGTTCCCAAACATGTAAGTATGTAACCTGAGGTTTGCTAGGTCCATCCAACTACACAAAAGTAAGTAATTCCATTGGTGATATTTCCAAGTTATATACCAGCTCTGTTCCCAAATAGTGATCTATAAGGTGTCGCTCCTCAAACAGTTCTCCTATATGATCACTAAGTTCTTCAGTAGACTGCAAGTCCCTACAAACGGGTTCTAAAAAAATTGAGTCCCACCACTAGGATCAACTCGAAAATAGCATAGTAACTATCAGATATACAGTCGACACAAATACAATTTGAATTTTTCTCAACTTTATATTACCTATAATGC
This sequence comes from Glebionis coronaria, assembly GCA_025667525.1. Taxonomy (NCBI): domain Eukaryota; kingdom Viridiplantae; phylum Streptophyta; class Magnoliopsida; order Asterales; family Asteraceae; genus Glebionis; species Glebionis coronaria. The sequence goes on from JANFOE010000391.1 coordinate 392,500, forward strand.
ATCGAATACTATGAAGTTAAAGTCTAGATTAAGAATGCATACATTTGTTTATGCAATATCTTTTTATCATTTTGCATCAAAGCAATAATCATTGACCGCTATGTCTACATAGGTCACAAATGCATCCCCCAAACCCTCGATTAAACCAGCAGTTAACACAAACAACAAATATCAAAGCGTTTCTAAAGACTGTTGTGTCTACATACAGGGGCGGACATACCCTTTGGGTGCGGTACGGGGTGACGGCACCCCCATGGCTAGATCAAAAATATGAAATTATGGTCTAATTTTCTTAAAATGTGAGCGTTTTTTAAAGTGTTGCCCACTCAAAACTCAAATAGCCCTTACTCACACATTAAAAATTCAATATTTAACACTCTAAAACCTAGAAATATCCCATTTTTAAGTTACAGTACTCGATTTTTTATTCATATTTTATTCAAGTAAAGTTATGTAAATGATTAAAGGAAAAAAAACTAAATGTAATAAACTATTTTTCAATTACACTTTTCAATTGCTGCATGCATGAAAATTTTTGTAATGTTATAATTTTTTTGAGAAATATATGTATATTATAGTTTGCATTAATCTAGTATAGATGCTTTCAATGTTTGTAAATGTGCATATAATATTTATTTATGTAATTGGGTGTTTTATTAAGAGTATTAAATACACTTTTATATTTAATTCTACCATGTTGTACATTTGGCTTATAAAGTTGTATTCTTTAAACAATGTTTTAGTTTGTGCATTAAAATGAGGTACAACATGTAGATGTAGTAGTATCTCTTAATTTTTTTTGCATTTAATAAGAGAGAAGGTGCAATTTGTTTTATAAGGGAGTTAGATATGATAAAAGTGTGTTTTTTTAATTAAATTTAAAAAGATTAATATACACCATTAGATGTGATTTAAATGGATGGTGGAAATTGCTTCTTTTTTTTTGGATGTATATTCCTTATGAAACTTTTGTCTACCTTACACACTCACAAACTTATAAAATTAATTAAAAGAAAAAAATGATTATAAACGACGTCAATTTAAACAAGGAACAAAAACAAGAATAAAAATTGTAAAAAATAAAGTATCATCCGTACAAATTGTTTATAAAAAAAATAGTAATAACCAATGTTTTCAGACCCGGATTGACTGATTTTACATTTAGAGTACTGCAATGCTCGGGATGAAATTGCTTCAAGACCACCACTCAATGTCCCTACTCTATGTCTCTTTTACTCGAAATGAAAACTATAGACATAAAGAAAAAAACATGAAAAATATTTTAATACCACCCATCAAATGATAACTGAAAACTTACATAAACATAAATAATTGCTTAGAATAACTGTAAATGAGTAATATAAATCATATATATTTCAATACAACTGAAAACTTACATAAATTATTAGGTAGAATAATTATAAATTAACGTGAATCCTGCAAAATATAAAGTAAGAATAAAATCACTTAAACCCAAATCACAACACAACATAATAAAATCAATTTGTGAGAAAGAGAAGAAAAAGATATTGCAATGAAGAGAGTGTATGATTAAATGGTTAAAGAGAGATTAATTTATATTGGTCTAATTGTACTAATTTCTGGAAGGTTTTTAAAACATCAATACACCATTGACTAAGTAGATTATTATGGTTCGAAGGGATCATATGAAAAATGTAACCGATTCTTTCCTTTGGTAGGATAAATTGAAATATCAAATTTTTTTATTTTATTTTCAAATTAGATACTGCATATTACAGCTTTGGTAATATTTTTTTTTTCTTTTCAAAGATGTGATACTATTTTAACTTAAAATCCTTATATTACATATCTGTAGAAGGCAAACGAGCAACAAGCTGCGTCGTAAGCCCATTTTGAATTGGAAAGCCAATTCTAGTAAAAATCACATTTGTGGATTTAGGTGTCATAACGTTGCTATTCATAACACGCTAAACTCTCTTCAGAAGCTCCACCGCTTCAGGTGCAAGAAAATCGAAGGTATCAAATGCAAAAGGAATAAACACGTGTTGATTTTCAATGAATGCTTTTTCGTGTTTTGTCACTTTGCATGAGGCGGCTTTCAAAGCAGCCTGACCCGATGTAAAACCCTGGCTACTCAACCCCACAAGAGGAGAAACCCCAGTCAGATCCACACACGCATGTTTTCCTCCAACCCATCCAAAAACCAGAATGTCGCTGGTCTAAGTGTGGATCTTCCATCTACCGGGTCAGTCAAGAAGTTCATAGGTGCTTCTTTCTTGGCGGAGATACCAGCACGCCTACATATGTAAAAAAGAACGTCTCTAACCATATTGTGTCGATACTTGAAGCCTGGGAGCTCTTTACAATGAACCGCATGTTCCCCGAAAGAATCCAAACATCTCTTGCGACAAACAGGACACATTGTATCGGCCGGAAATAATGGGATCATGAGGCGATACTTAAGAATAGAACGGTATTCCACTGGTGACATATGTTGACCAAGCCCGTCTATAGGGATAGCTAGTAGGAAATCTTGAGCATGTGACGCGCGTAAACACTCAAAAACCGCTTTCTGCCTCAAAGTCATGTCAAAGTGGACCTCCATATCCTTGACCATTTCACTAAAAAGGGTAATGAGCATTTTAACCCGAATTCCGTTCGATACGGGACCGGGGCTACGAAATAAGGTGGAAAAAATCGGGACCACTAATTCGGTGCGGGTCTAGTACCAAATCGGGAAATTCCCGAAAAATAGGGGCAAATCCCGATTTCCCGGTACCGGTACCGATGCCTAAATTCCGTTCTGTACGGGATCGGTACATAACCTTTTAGATCGGGAAAAAATCGGGAGCACTAAATCGGGACGGGATTGGTCCCGAGCTCATCCCTAGAATGAAATGATCGACGTAATGAAATAAGTAGGGTAATGTAATGATTCATTACAGTTATTAATCATGTTTGGTTTGTATGATAAGATGCAATGAAATCATAATAAAAAGATTAAAATACCCATGAATAATAAGAATTTTATTTAATGTGGTTAATTAATAATTGAGTTTCATACAATTTCGATTTCATTACAAGACGTAACGAAAAAACTAAGGGGCCCTAATGAATAATTTGGTGTAATGAGTTATTACTTGTAATAAGTCATTACATTCCATAAGTGTATACTAACAACATTTGTTCATTACATCGTACTTATCTCTACTATCTATAAAGGAAAAACCACTAAATCTTGAATGTTGAAAAACACATTAACTATGGAAATGTTGAAAAAATTAATGCCTCTATTTTAACATTTTCCTTGAATGTTGAAAAGTGTGATGATTATGAAATTGTTAAAAACCATTACATATTAGGAAATGTTAAAAATCATTACACATTATGTTTCAATTCCTATAATGGTCAGCCCATATATATGTTTTTTTTAAACATGCTAACATTACCATTTTTAACTAAATCTTCTTTGACACGATTCAATTAATTAACCAATTCAAAAATCAAAAGTCATTAACACCACATTAACACGATACACACAAAAGTTCTATCCTCTCTCTAAACCCTAATACATAAAACAGTGCCGCCATCAAAATGATATCACCATTAATTTGCCGAATCTGCCACCATCTCTTGGTGGTTAGGTGGTTTCAAGATAGTTTATGTGGTGATATTGGTTGTTGGTTTTGATGATTTTTTGTTGGTTTGGGTGGTTTAGAGTGATCGAACCAAATCATTATCTACACACAATACTTTCTCGATTCTTGATTATGAGATTCTCTTAAATAATCGGAGGTTTTGAACCATCAATATCCTCTTCTCTTTCAGGATTAGGAAACGATGTATCTTCAATTTTTTTATGTCTATATTCTCATCCTCTTTCACTTTCAGGATTAGGAAACGATTGAAGGTCTGGCACCGAGATATGAGATTCTAGAGAGACGAGAAGGTTTTATTAAAGGTCTTGTATATCTATGTTCAAACATATCCATTATATTTACGGGATCTTATGGATTTAGAGTTTGTTATCATTCTTTTTGGTTAATTTGGGAGATCTTTTATAACAAATTATATGATATAAATACGAATTTCATGCACGGATATCCATTAGCATAAAGGATTTGGATTTGTTGGCATGGGTGTAACTTGGAATACATTTTTGGTGAGAAATTTGTTTTATTATGCACAAGTGATCTATGTCTATATGAGCTATGGCATAAAATCTTTAGTCTTGATGACTGAGATACACAGTCTGGTGTGCATGCAACAAGGATTAAGAAATTTTGCATATGTACTTCATCATGATGAATGCACTTAGATGGTTGTGTTAGTTGGGATTCTTTTTGAAAACCATACAACTTATTCATGAGAAACTTTGTGGCTATAGATATGAGTTCTAACAATTTGGAAGTATTTGACCGCCCGTGTTAGGAAATTTTATATCCTCTTTTCTTTACTTGTCGATTTAGTTTCGTGCAGATTTGAAGAGTTGAATAAATCTTGTTCCTTCTGCATTAGGTTCTTGAATGTCCGTAGACACTAAACCTTAAAGACTGGTACCATCTACTCAAAATCGAGAATATATTTCGGCGCCTTATATTTGAAACTTTCATTGTTTGGAACTGTCACATCAGTTTGGCTCATGTATATTAAACCATTGGAGGCCTCAGAAGTCTTGTTGAGGTGAGCTTGACACGGTGTTTAAATGTAAGAAAATATTTTGGGGAGCATATAAATCCGTAAAAAAAAGCTAGAATCATCAGTTTATTCCCTTGATTTTCTAAGTTCATTAGAGAAGTCAATACGAATGGGCGGAGTTAGAAATCTAAGGAGAGATGATTTTTAGAAACTACACAGCCTAAACCCTTTGGTTTGACGCATAAACCAATCAAAGCTCGTACATTAAGTTTAACACTTTAGACAACCGTTCATATAAATTAAGAAACTGATATTTAATATTGACTTATGAACAATGTGATGATTTGAAACTCAATACAGGTTTACGTTTTTGTTTATAATTCATTATTTATATATGTGAAATGTTCAAGTGTTATATAGGATGGTCTATCTTTGTTTACTAATGTTCTTTCTGTTTTCTTGTAACGGCATTACAGACAAAGCAGTGGTATCGTTGGCTGTCCATTCGCGTTTGGTTAAGGGCATGGGAATGGAGTTGAATTTGCTTTGAATACTTCATTATGGTCAGGTTCGGCACCAGCAACGTGGTGTGATACTTCAGATCAATCTACATTTGGGAGTCTGGTTGTTGTTCCATCTGTGTTTATATCCGACAATCATAAAGAAGACTCGTTTGCTTAAAATCATCTTGCAACTTCGGCTTAGACATCTACCGGAAATTCATCAAGGCCTTCATATGGGCCAACAAAGTCTGGTGGTCCAGTATCAACTTCGGGTGGTTAGTAAGATCTACATTAATGACTTTTAAGTTTGCGATTTTTTTTAATTTATAATTTATACTAGCTGTTTGTGTGTTTTTTCGTCTGTTGTTATTCTAAAGTTTGATGGACAAAGAGCGATAAGGGACTGTAATACCAACGTCGTTGCATTTTTTTACTAACCTACTGGCATTGGTCGATTGGATATTCCTCAATGACTGCAATATTGGGGTTTGCGATTATTATTCTCTTAGTTTCAACAATCAATCATCTTTGGAGTACTTGAATTTAGGCAATGGCCTGTTTATAGTAGTCCCTAATTACACTCATCTAAAAATGTTTCAGGTCCTTGCTTCGAGTTTGTGCTCCAAACTTAGATCGCTGTCAAAAGATCAAGTACCAACTGTTAGGCGGGTATGTAACAATACTAAAGGCGTTAGTTCATGTACGCTAGCAAGAGCAAGGACAATCATTTTACAACTAACATACATGAAATAAAATAAATGTTGCACAACATTGACATTAGAAACAACAAATCTAACTGCAACCCACTGATTAGCTCACAATGGGGCCGCTGCTAGGCCATTGAATTTTGCCGCAAGTTCCCTTAATTCTTTCTCGATTCGTACCTCGATGATTCAATGTCTATAATCATGATTAAAGGCTCAATCAAATTATTTTGAAGGTCAAATTGTCATCTATAACTAATAATATGGGTTTTGAATAAGAAATTATATAGAAAGTTGCTAAATACATGTTAGTTTGGACGTAGTCAAATGTTGACAACTTGTGAATGCAAGTACTAATATATTTGAAAAGAAATCAAATCTTGTACATATCACCTGCTCTCCTATATATGTCAATTAGAATTAATTTGCATACGAAAGAAATCAAATCATAAAAGACATCAAATCGTGCATACCATTTTGCTCTTTTATATGCTCTCAATTACAAAGCGTGTGCTCACCTATAAAGTAAAGTTAAGTTGCTGTCAGTTACAAAATAACGAATTAATGAAATCCCTCCCATTTGTGAATGTACAGGCGGGAAATTTTAAGTTTATAATCAAACACCCTAAATGCCTTTATAACTACTTATAGTGTGGATTCCTATCATTCATGTTCATTATAACTTTAGCCAAATAACAAGAGAAAGAACTGTTGGATATTTGACTGTTGGAAGTTTGAATAAAAGAATTCAAGAATAAAGTTGACTACGTGGGTTTTACCTAGTCTTTAGCTATATCAGTTATGTACTAGTTAGTTCCTAGTCTTTGGCCACTAGGTTTAGTAGTTCCTATTTTCTTGTCAAACTGTTATTTTCATTGTGTATTTAAAAGCCACTTTGGCTCTCTGAATAGACATCAATCGTTTGTGTGAGAAATATACCAGTGATAACATCTATCATTTGGTATCAGAGTGAATTTCAATCACTAAAGAGAGAGCAACGATGATAAATGATGACAAGCTGAAGGTACCGGTCTTTGATGGCCATTATGAGCATTGGAGTGAGCTGATGGAGAACTTGCTGCGTGCAAAACAGGTGTGGAACCTGATTGATCCAGGAATTAGAGAACCGGTGGTTGGGATTGCTCAAAGTGATGCGGAGAAGAAAAAATTGGAAGAATTGCGATTGAAAGATATGCAAGTCAAGCATTACTTGTATCAGGCAATCGATCGGGTTACGTTTGAGCAGATTCTGGATAGAAAAACCTCCAAAGCTATGTGGGACTCCATGAAGCAGAGATTTGCAGGTAATGAACGGGTGAAAAGGTCCATGTTGCAGAAAATTCGAAGGGATTTTGAAGTTCTTGAGATGAAGACAAGTGAGACTATCCCAGAATACTTCGGTAGGGTTTTGGCGATTTCCAATCAGATGAGGAGCAATGGAGAATCGATGCCGGACGTCAAGATCGTTGAAAAGATTCTCAGAACCCTGACCGACAAGTATATGTATGTGGTGGTTTCAATCGAAGAATCAAAGAATGTTGAAGAGATGTCCATAGAAGAGTTGCAGAGTACCTTGGTGGTTCAAGAAGGTTGAAAGGGAAGATGATCAAGCTTTCAAGGCAGAAGCTGGTGACAGTATAAGTGGTCGTGGACGAGGAAGAGGTCGCTTTAGTAGCAGAGGAAGAGGACGCGGTCGAGGAAGATCGTCTTTCAGTAAAGAAGCTGTTGAATGTTATAATTGTCACAAGTTGGGACATTATTCTTATGAGTGCCCTAACTCTAAGGAGGCGAATTATGCTGGCTTTGATGAGAATGAAGAAATCATGCTCATGGCTGAGATAAACATGGAGGAGAGTGAGAGTGTGTTTATGGCGAACACAAGTGGCGAAAACAAAGGTCTGATGTGGTTTTTGGATTCTGGTTGCTCAAACCACATGTGTGGTGACAAAGACAGATTCGTTAATCTTGATTCAGGGTTCTCGAATTCTGTTAAGCTGGGAAATAACACACGTATGATGGTTAGTGGTAAAGGAAGTGTGAAGTTGTTCTTGAATGGAGCAACATACATGATCAAGGATGTCTATTATGTTCCAGATCTGAAAAACAATCTACTCAGCATAGGACAACTCCAACAAAAAGGATTGTCTTTTCTTTTTCAATCAGATGTTTGCAAGGTTTTTCATCATGAAAAAGGCTTGATTTTTCAGAGCTACATGAGCACGAATCGAATGTTTCCTATCAGTGAGGAGATCAATGTTGTCGCTGAACATAAAACAGATGGGTGTATGTATACCAGTGATGAAGATAATTCTAGACTATGGCATGAGCGAATGGGTCATCTCAGCAAAACAAGTATGGAGACACTTCATAGGAAAGGTATGGTCCGTGATTTGCCTCCATTTCCTGTTATTAATGATGTATGTGGAGATTGTATGATAGGAAAGCAAACCAAAGAAGTGATTCCAAAGTCAAGCAGCTGGCGAGCAGGAGAGATTTTGGAGTTGATACACTCAGATATATGTGGGCCTATTACACCTTCATCACACACTGGTAAAGGGTATTTCTTGAGTTTCATTGATGATTATAGTCGGAAAGGTTGGGTATACTTGTTAACAGAGAAGTCTCAAGCTCTTGAAAGTTTTAAAGAATTTAAGAAGAAGGTAGAGACTGAGACAGGAAAGGTTGTTAAGGCTCTCCGCACAGATCGTGGTGGGGAATACCTATCAGACGCCTTTAAGAATTTTTTTTTGGAGCATGGGGTTAAAAGGCAGCTTACAACCCGTTTTACACCCCAGCAAAACGGGGTTGCTGAGCGAAAGAATCGAACGGTCATCAACATGGTAGTCACTATGTTAGCAGCCAAGAATATGCCAAAGAAGTTTTGGGCAGAAGCAACGATGTGGAGTTTCTATGTGCTGAACAGATGTCCGACTAAAGCCCTCACAGACATAACTCCACAAGAAGCCTGGAGTGGGATTAAGCCAACAGTTGATCACTTCCGCGTGTGGGGGTGTTTAGCTCATGTTCATGTGCCTAAACAAAAACGAACTAAACTTGATGATAAAAGTTTTCTATGTATCTTAACAGGTATGAGTGAGGAATCAAAGGCATATAGGTTAATTGATCCACAAACAATGAAAGTGATTGTGAGCAAAGATGTCATTTTTGAAGAGCATAAGTTCTGGAATTGGAGTCGACCTGAAGAAGCTGATACGGAAACAGAAATCACGTGGGGAGATTATGATTTTCCTAATGAAGACTATGAGTTTGTGAATGAAAATTCACTCAATCAAGATAATGAAGTTGAACATGATGAGCCAATCGATGATTCCATTCCTGTGTTTCCTAATTCTGGTACCACAATTCCAGCAATAGGGGAGGGAAGACATCAAAGGGTGAGAAGAAGTCCCGCTTACCTGCGTGATTATCTTGTTGATGATGATCTAAATTCAGACAATGATGAGGTAAATATCACTGATCTTGTCTATCAAGATCCTATTTATTTTGAAGATGCAGTCAAGGATGACAAGTGGAAGAAGGCTATGGATCTTGAAATTCAAGCAATCGAAAGGAATCAGACTTGGAGATTGGTAGACCTACCAAATGGAGCTAAATGTATCAGTCTTAAGTGGCTTTTTAAGACCAAATTTAATGAAAGAGGAGAAGTTGATAAATACAAGGCGCGGCTGGTTGCAAGGGGGTGTGGGCAAGAATTTGGGGTTGATTATGTAGAAATATTTGCCCCAGTTGCTAGGATGGACACGATTCGTTTGATGATTGCTCTAGCCGCTCAAAAGGGTTGGAACATTTATCAAATGGACGTTAAGTCCGCCTTTCTTCATGGAACATTAGAAGAAGATGTGTACGTGCAGCAGCCACAAGGGTATGTGGTTAAAGACAATGAGCATAAGGTGTACAAGCTTCATAAGGCCTTGTACGGGCTTAAACAAGCCCCTAGGGCCTGGTTCAGTTGTATTGAGGCGTATTTTATTAAAGAAGGTTTTACAAGAAGCAACTTTGAACACACTTTATTTATCAAGACAACATCAGATGGAAAGATGTTGTTTGTAAACATATATGTTGATGATCTGATGTACACAGGAAATGATGAAAGAATGTTGGAAGATTTCAAGTGTTCCATGAAAGGTGAATTCGAGATAACAGATCTTGGGAAGATGAGATATTTCTTAGGAATTGAGGTGTTCCAAACTCCAGCTGGAATTCATGTGTCACAACAAAGATATGCAATTGAAATCCTAACCCGTTTCGACATGTTGGATTGCAATGCAGTGGTGAATCCAATTGTTCCTGGTTGCAAGTTAAAGCAGGAAGAAGGTGAACCTGTGGATGAAACATTATTCAAGAAATTGGTGGGAAGTTTGATGTATATCACTACCACACGACCGGATATCCAGTTTGTGGTAAGTTACATTAGTCGGTTTATGTCTAAACCAACAGATGTTCATTTGGCAGCTGCTAAAAGGGTGATACGATACCTTCAAGGAACACTGGATTATAGAATTTGGTATAAAAGAGGAGGAAGTGGCAAAATGGAAGTCTTTACAGACAGCGACTTCTCTGGTGATCATAACGACCGAAAGAGTACGTCTGGATACTTGGTGTTGTGGGATGGAGCTGCTATCACATGGTCATCGAAGAAGCAAAGTATAGTTGCTTTATCATCTACGGAAGCGGAGTACGTGGCAGCTGCAGCATGTGCTTGTCAAGTTGTATGGATTCAAGGTGTAAGCATATCGGGGTTAGGTTTCATTTCCTTCGTGATTTGGTTGGTGATGGAATAGTTGAATTGCAACATGTTGGTACAAAGGAGCAGATCGCAGACATATTTACCAAGCCGTTGCATCGAGAAGTTTTTCTAAAGCTAAGGTAAAAACTTGGAATTTGCTCACTTGAAGACAAACAAGACATCAGTGTCTAGTTTGGGGGAGGGTTTGTTGGATATTTGACTGTTGGAAGTTTGAATAAAAGAATTCAAGAATAAAGTTGACTACGTGGGTTTTACCTAGTCTTTAGCTATATCAGTTATGTACTAGTTAGTTCCTAGTCTTTGGCCACTAGGTTTAGTAGTTCCTATTTTCTTGTCAAACTGTTATTTTCATTGTGTATTTAAAAGCCACTTTGGCTCTCTGAATAGACATCAATCGTTTGTGTGAGAAATATACCAGTGATAACATCTATCAAGAACAATATATGACAATGAAAATTGAAAACAATGTTGACGATGTTCTTGAGGTTTGTTTTCCTTTCATTAGAAGAATTTTGTTGCTTTTTTGTAGTAGATATTAGAAAAACTTGGTTAAAACGAGAATGTGGCCAACTTGTGTTGTATTTTTTTCCAGCTTGATCCCCCTCCTTCACTTTGTTTTACCAGATCTTATGCTTTTATGTTTGCACTTATTGGTTGAATCTAATTTTATGCTTTTCTTGTGCATGTATCAACTTAATTATAAGAGAACCTTTTAAAAAATGCATATATCAGCGGGCTGCCATGCTACTATCTACTATGAACAATATGTACTCGATCCAGCGTGTGGAAAAACAGTTGTTATCTCCCGTTTCAATAATTATTTTTATACGTTCTTTGATACATATGTTAAGAATTTTGCTCGAGTTCAATTATCGTGTGTTATAACCGTTTGCAATTACCTTTTCATATTTGCACGTTCTATTTTGGACGTTTTACGAAAATATACCACAATATCACATATTTTTAATTATTTGCGACTAAATTTCCGCCGCTATGCGCGGGTACTCGTCTAGTTTTTTAACTCAAACATCGATTATGGTATATCAAACGTTGTGTTAGTGCGTAATGTTTTTGAATTAGAATTATTTTTGGAATGTTTTTATGACAATAAAGATGGGTGTTAAACATAATTGAATTTGAATGAAACTTTCTTGACACGTTTGTCAAATTTGCATTGTGATTTATGACTTTACAAAGATACATTTATGACTTTGAACTTGAAGATTACAAAGACGTTAGAGAATCAGCGTCAGCTTTAGCATCCAAATTAATATCATTCTCGTCGTCAGAAACATGACCACCCTGTAGAGTGAAATATAATAAGAAGAAAACAAAAAAACAAATTAGAATAAAGTAAAAACGTAGAAATTAGGATGGCATTAAAAGCAGCCCCAATGTGTATGGCAAAAAAAAGACGGTAACTGATGAAGGGAATATTAAACAAAGACCCACAGTTTAAGAAACTCAAATGTTGGCTTACAATGTATGCAGTTACTGACTGAAGTATCTTGTCACTGTCAGTTTCTCCTACAGACATGGAAGAATAAAGTTGTAATGAATTTTCTCCGATTTAGGCTAAATTTTATAAAAATTATAAATTCGTCATTTTACCATGCTTTTCAATTGCTTTCGTGATGAACTTCTCAGGGAACCCCATCTCAATGAAATGCTGTTGGGCCAAAACCAATTTGGGTAATCACAACCCGCTAAACCAACCCGCTAGACAAAACCCGCTGGACAAAAATGGCGGTTACAGTTATTTAACATAGGGACACAACGGTTCCATGAACCGACACGACTTTTAGATATACCTTTTCATTTCTTATAAATAGGAACGATTTGTAAAGACAATTATGTATGACAATTTGATTATATAGCAAGATTATACCAAATTTATATTTTGATTAAAGCTTTGTTCATTTCGATCCAAGAAAAGGGAATCCAACAATTGGCATCAGAGCAAGGTTTGAACAAACCAAGATCATCATATACCTTTTTAATTCAAACACGCAGCCGATTATTTCCAAAAAATAGTTTTACAACAAGAACACAAATCAAAAATCATTTTTCGTGTTTAATATAAACTGCTTTTCTTGATTGGGCAAATCCATCAATCGCTACCAAGTGATTCTAAATCACTAGCAACGAACGGGTTTTACCCAGAAACAATAATCCGAGAATCAGAACCCATAATCGGATTAGAAGTCATCATCGAAGGGGCAAAAAAAATCAGAATCAATTAGGATCGAACTAACCTGATTCTGAAAGAAATCAAGAACCGCACGATTCGAATTAGCAAGAAAGCCCCAAATCGCAAGCGGATCTCAAGATCCCCAAATTTGAGAAACCCTAATTTTTCATACAGAAAAAATCAGGGAAATCATAAACTACGAACATATCGTAGTTAGCAAGAGGAAGGCCATCTTTTCGGTGAAATTAAATCACCATTGAAGACAGAAAGCAAATACAGAAAGAAGACCATCGGTCTGAGGAGATAACTAGAAAGAGATAAGGGCGTTATTTACAAAGAGGGGAAAGACGTGTTATTTATTAACACAAAGGCAATACCGGTTTTTTTATAACCCACACAGCAAGGACCGGGCTTCTCTTTGAACCCATAAGCAAGACATCGGGCCTTAAGCCCATCAGGTTTCAAAACCTTTTATTTTACCCTTTTATTTTTATTTTTCCTTTTATATTTTAGATTAGTATTTTTTAAGATTTTTGAAAAATACATATAGAAAAAAATAAAAGTAAAAATAGATAAAATAAAGTTTTGTATTTTTTTTATTAAAAAGGGAAAATCTTTTTTCACTTTTAAAATACAAAATAGCAAGAAAACCGAATCTTCGTGATTCATCGCAAAATAAAACCGAACCTTTGTGGTTCATCGCAAGATAAAACCGAACCTTTGTGGTTCATCGTAAGATAAAACCGAACCTTCGTGGTTCATCGCAAGAAAAATCCGAACCTTCGTGGTTCATAGCAAGATAAAACAGAACCTTCGTGGTTCATAGCAAGAAAAACCAGAACCTTCGTGGTTCATAGCAAGATAAACCGAACCTTCGTGGTTCATAGCAAGACAAACAGAATCTTCGTGGTTCATAGCAAGAAAATATGGTTAGCAAGTTGACCAGTAACACGCAAGAATTTTGATCTTTGGATCAAACGCAAGCAAGAATTTGATCTTTCGATCAAACACAAAAGCAAGGAAATCATAAACCATCTCGGTTTTGATTATTAGCAAGATTAACAAGCAAGAAAGCAAGCAAGCAAGCATGGTAGAAACCGACAAGAATGAAAACACATCGGTTCGAGAACTAGGAAATGTTTCACTACAATGTCCAAAATTGACCGACTCAAACTACACAACATGGGCATTGATGATGGAAACAATAATGAAGGCATATGGCATTTGGGAAACGATAGTTGCAAAAGAAGGAGCAACAACAAATGAAAAGAAAGAAAACACATCGAAGGCGATAATCTTTCAAACATTGTCACAAGATGTATTAATGCAAGTTGCACAATACCCAACTGCAAAAGAAGTATGGGACTCGATCAAAGTCAAGCATTTAGGAGCCGATCTTGTTCAGAAAGCACGACTACAAACACTGAGGAGTGAACTAGAGACGCTAAGGATAAAGCCTAACGAAAAAGTAAGCGATTTCGGAGGAAAGTTAAGTAGTATGAAGGCCAAGTTTAATGGACTTGGAGAAACTTTGGAAGATAAGATACTAGTAAGGAAACTACTTAACTCCGCTCCAAAGAAGTTTTTACCGATCGTAGCAACCATAGAACAATATCAAAACCTAGACGAAATGTCATTTGAAGAAGCCATTGGAAGACTAACAGCCTATGAAGAACGAATCAAGAGCCAAGACACGCTAGAAACAAATAATCAAGACAAGCTTCTTTTGGCAAATTCAAACAACAAAAGCAATGGTAAATGGCGAGGTAAAGACTTCAACAAAGAAAGCAAGGAAGGCACGAAATGGAAGAATAATCCAAATGCACGCAGAGCAAGTACGAGTCAAGGAACTAATGACAAAAGCAAGCTCAGATGTTACGAATGTGGTGAGTATGGACACTTCGCGAAAGAATGCACGAAATGGAAAGACAAACAAGAAGTGTCTCACCTCGTCTATGACACTGACACCGAACCCACATTACTTTGAAGACAAAAGACGCAGCGTTTGTGATTAGGGGGAATGTTGGGCCAAAACCAATTTGGGTAATCACAACCCGCTAAACCAACCCGCTAGACAAAACCCGCTGGACAAAAATGGCGGTTACAAGCAGTTAAATAACTGTATTACAGTTATTTAACATAGGGACACAACGGTTCCATGAACCGACACGACTTTTAGATATACCTTTTCATTTCTTATAAATAGGAACGATTTGTAAAGACAATTATGTATGACAATTCGATTATATAGCAAGATTATACCAAATTTATATTTTGATTAAAGCTTTGTTCATTTCGATCCAAGAAAAGGGAATCCAACAAATGCTGAACCAGGTCATAGTTTGAAGGCCCTGCCGACGAGCTTGCCTTCAGACAAGAAGAGAAGATGTTAATTCTGATACTAGACAATTTACCAGTAATTTACATAATAATCAAATAGAATCCAGTAGAGTAAATTTACGTGCAAGATGCAATCTTTCTAAAGAAATTCAGTTTTTTCAATTTCAAATCAATATTACCGCATTAGATGTCACGGATATATTCTCGATTTCGAGTTCATCTCCAGTATCCCAATCAATATCGTCATTCTCCTAAATCACGATACCAAGAAAAGATAAAAGAGAAACACATAAGATAACATTATAGAGTAGAATCAGTAAGGCGTTAAAAGCAAATCCAGAAATTTAAAAAAAAATTATAGTCAGAAATTATCGAACAATCATCCGATGAGCATTCTATTAACTAGTAGTCACTGGCCACATCATTGCCGTATATAAATATATTGTGTTAAAGGACGTACCATTTTTATATAACCTTGCTCTATCATTGCCGTATATAAATATATTCTGGGCAAAGGACATGTCGCCGGCGAAACTTTGGCGGATAAAAGCCCGCCAACTTTTTTGCTAAATAATTTAAGATTTTGTCGTTCAGCGAGTGTATCCCTGGCGATATGTCACCGGGGAAACGTTTGATGTCTTATTAGCCAACATGATTAACGTTAATGACGCGCAGTTGTTGTGGATAAATTATCTCGGCGACATGTCGCCAGGGATAATTTGGGGAGAAAATATCTCGTTTTTTCTTTTCGTAGAACATTTTGGTTAAAACTGGTCAATTCTTCTTCCCTGGCTACATGTCGTCGGGAATAATCTTGTCACAACTATGGTCAAAAAGTTATCATGACTTTATGCCACGTCAATGCACGTCGTCACGGATTATCCATTTTCCATAGCTACAAAATGTCGCCGAGACCCCGTCATCTGATCTTCCGATGTTGTAGTGATAATTGTCAACCTATAATTGTAAAGTACGTCTGATATCAATATCAACCTTTAGAGGGCTGGGAGTGGTGGCGCCGTGGGGTGCCAAACCCACGGCGCGGTCGGCGTTGTGACTTCGGTGATCACCAAAACCCACGGCGTGAGCCTGTGGCGTGGGTTGACTCACTTGGCGTGAGAGGTTTTTTTTTAAAAAAAAAAATTCGTTCAAACCCGCCAAGGTATAAAAATATGTAACCAGCCCGCCCTTTTTTGTTTTGTGTTGTGTTTTGGTGGCTGTGGTGGTGGTGGCTGTTGATGGCGGTAGAAGGGGTGGTGGTGGTGGCTGTTATGGTGTTTGCTGGGAACAAGATGAAGAAGATGATGACTATGTGTCATCTACACTTCACCCCACACAGGTTTTAAAGTTTACATTTTTGGTCCTATAATTTCAATCTAGTTTCATTTACAAATACAATAGATTTTAAAAGGCTTACAAAGTTAAACATGTTTAAATATATGTTTTTTTTTGTTTAAGTTTTTTTTTCGTTTGTTTTTAATCACTTGAGTGATGACTCCCCTGTTTTTTTCATGTGTGTGAGTGAGTGAGTTTCGCTGACGTGGCACTCCAAAATCGACTCACTTAGAGTGATGACTCCTTGTGCTCTTAACTGTAAAGTATACGTGATGTGGCATGAAAGTGATTTATAAACAAAATGAATCATCAATGTATTGAAAACTCATTAAGCAACTTATAATAAGGTTGTTGTTTCACGACCACATAATTAAGGTACAAACTCAATGCTAAAAACACCATACTAATACATCATAACTTAACATTATGAGACAATAAAATGAGACGAGAAAAGACAAAATTACACCAAAGTAACTTAAATTCATTGCAAGCTCTCCTTTCTTTTCCAACCAGTCTCTTTTGGCCCTTTTCAACTCCTTAAACACTTTGTAGCTTTTGATTCTCTCATCATCGTCCACAATTACTTTTCGTTTAACATAATTTTCTTCCATAATTGCTTTCTGCATAACTAACAAAAAGTCCATCCCTTTTAAGCATTTACAATCCAAATCCTCTAACTTTAACATCACCTCCTTCGCATGCAAACCCACCCCTCTTTTACCCACACCTAATGTCACATATATCCTACATTGCACAATCTCATTCGGCTCACGACCCGGTAAAATAGTAACGTATCGAACATGTGTTTCGTTACTCACCCAATCTTGCTTCACACTAACCGGTTTGATACTCGAAAAGTTACCTGCCCGTTTCGATGCATGGTCGATCAATATCCAGTTTAACGTAAGAGATTCTTTCAAATGGAACAAAGTTGCTTTATCAGATCCTTCAGTTTCGTCAACAGTTAAGTCGATGGTTTGTGAGACACCATGCAATTGTATCTCTAACCTTGATCGCATATTATTTTCATACAAGTCAGTAACTTTAACTTGTGAGTAAATAGTGTTGTCTTGATAGCGTATATCAACGGCTGAAATGAGTTTATGACATGAGTTGTTGATCAGATTATAACATGATGATGAAATATCTTTTTTGGAAGTAGAACATGTGTAGGAGAGGTTAAGGTTCTTAACATCAGTGATTAGAGATGGATATGAGTCGTTAAAGAACGAACGATGACGAGAAGGGAAGGTGGAGATTACATCTTCGACGTGAGGGTCTGCAATAGATGGCCAAGTGGATTTGGAGATATGAGACCAAAGATTATGATCAGAACAAATTAGGGTTTGCAGATATGATGATACAGATGAGGCTTTGGAGAGTGATGGACCATCCAGAAGTGTTAAGATGTGTGTTTTAGTGATGTCTCCATGGATATCTTCAAAACTAGTATTCTTAATGGCTGCCATGCATGCATACATAGGAAACCTAATGGTGATTCAGATTTATATATACTTGAAATATGTTTTTTTTTTTTTTTTTTTTTCAAAAGCCTTGTCTTCATTACTGCCTTTTTCAAGTAGTATTATTGTTTTCTTTTTCACATGTGGCTATTTTAGTATATTATCCCAGCACACATACATGTAAAAAAAAAAAACCTTTTCACCAAAAATTAACAATAATTACAACAGTGGAAAAAAAAAGCTTAGTGTATCTAGACACCATCAACTAATTAATGCATCTAGACACCTTCATAGACTACTAATCATTTTTTCTTTTCACATAAATTAGAAAGGCTTATCAACTTTGTATCTAGACACTTGCCTCAAAAACCATGAAACACTGACCTCACCAGAAAGAAGCGTTTAATCTGTTCAACAGAAAGAATTGAAGAAGATTAACTATCGAATCACTACAGAAAACTTGCAGACATTTATTATAATATCTTAAGAAAATTATTAAAATTCATGACTAAAAACAAAAGATCCGTTTGATGAACTCAAATGGTGACAGAAAATTTACATGGGCTACAAGTTATTGATTCTTATTCTATAAGCAGAAACAGCTCCAATAATTGTATTAATAATCTATAAGAGACGAAACTCATATGCAGAATCCTACTTATAAACGGAGAAATACGGTTGTTTCAAATGTGGTTGAATAGCAAATGAGACTCGGGTTAAGAAGTTTCAACCTGTCAATTACCATTTGACCATGCCCAAAAAAGAACTTGAAACAGTAAGAAAAATGCTATCACACAAAACATAGAGCAATTATACCCCATTTTGATAATTCGATCTGCCTTATGTATTTTACTAAATTATGTAGCAACTCAAATACCATTTTTAATGTTCTCAAGGGCAGGGCAAACAAAAACTCAATTGGTTAAGCTCATTTTAGATAGGTAGTTTATGGCATATATATGGTGAATAAGCTTATAAAGTAATCGATAATGAAATACTCGGCAACACTCGTTCTCAACTACATGACTTGAATTAAAGTCAATGTTCAGCCTTCAAATTCACAATGTTCAGCAGCTCCAACTATTTCAGACCTAGTTTGAACTTATAACGTGTCTAGTGTGTCGTACAGTGGGTCATTCAACAACTTAGAATCATGTCAGGTCGTGTAGCACTCCAAAAGACCCAAGCACTCCAAAATTTGCAAATATTCTATTATGCTAAACACCCCTTAATCACGGCTGCACTTTTATCATTTAGTAACAACTAAAGTTCAGATTCTGGATATCACTTTTCAATACCGCACATGTATTGAAATATGATGACGTATAGTCCCCAGCCGGGTCATGGACCCGGCCCATGGGTACTACCCGTGTCCGGCCCATCACAGATGGGTGGAATAATGTCAGTCAGGCTTATGGGCTTGGATGAACAGTAACCGCACACATGTGTGCGGCCCACGGCCCGGTACGGCCGACACGGCCGACATAGGGTTAGACAGAATAATATTCTGTCTAGGAATATCTTAATCCCAATAAGAGGAGATATTCACTACCAGAATTAGAAGATAACAATCATTCTAATTCTGGTGCTTATCTCTTCCTTGGGGCCGAAGGACCAGTGAAAGCCCACTAGGGTTTTACTGTCTATAAAAGGAACCCCCAAGGGTTCCACAAAGGTATTACGACTTATACTCTAAACTCACATAAACCTCAAACCGATTACTTACTCTCACGCCGGAGTCTAATCGTGGGAAACATTCCCACGGTAAGCCTAACGCGTGCTGTTTAGTGTGCAGGATCCCAACCAAACGATTCACTTGGTGAAGGAGCCGGAGCCCAGCCAACCCGAATTAAGCCTAATTCGGGTCTAGCAAGGATCAACCAACTTTTGCATCAACAAGTTGGCGCCATCCGTGGGACCCATAACACTAAGCTAGAACAAAATCTCATCTCGAATTTCCAATGACGAAGGGGCATCCGCCAACTAACCCCAGGAATGTGAATCCGGGGAACCGGAAGTCCCAAGGGGAAGGGATTCTCATCCCCAACCAATCACCTAACCGCCTCGCAGGCGGGCTGGGTAACCGTAGCGGTTTTCAGCCCGCGGGGGTGACGAGCACGATCTCGGTGACACCCCCGCCTACTTCAACCCTGGACAACCCTGATCCAGGGAGTGCGCCCGACCCTCCTAACAAGGAACCGCGCATACCCTCGACGGAGGAAGAAGTGGAAGCCCTACCACTCAGTGAGGAGGATCTCACTCGAGTTCTCACTCAGAATTTCGAAAGGATCGTCCCAGGGATCGCATCAAGATTGAATCTGGGGAGGAACCTCCAAGCCAGACTCAACTTTGGTGACAGTGGACCAACCCCCTTCCCAAAACCGGAGGAAAAGGAGAACTCGGCCTCAGGAGCAGGGAACCTTTGAGGAAACCCCTCAACCCCGGAATGTGTTTGAGCGCATAGGAGATCGCCTTATACAGGAATTAACGCAGTCTCAAGAAGGAGAAAGGTCGGATGGCTCACCCGAGCGGCCAGATCGAGAGCTGACCAGAACCACACACCGCCCGAGTGTATGGGACAGAATGAATACTGGGAAAAAGGCCCCTGGCTCATCCCAAAAAAGTGGTCCCTATGCAAAGAAAGGGGCACCACCGCCATCCCCGGATCCGTCCGAAGAGGATTCAGATGACCATCCGCCTAAGCGTCGCCGACCTAGGCGCACCCCTCCACCACCACCAAACAATGATAGGTATTATGATAGTCCTTATTATCGAGACGCGGAAGCGGAGGATCTCTCGCGTCCATGGTGTGAACCATGGGATGACCCTAGGCTCACCCGGCCATGGGCGGATCCCAGGGAAAACCCGTTTACCCTCCGCATACGGAACTATTCTGAGGACACCAAACATCGCATGCCGGCGTGTATCAAGACTTATGATGGGTCCGGTGATCCTGTGGATCACCTCAAAATATTTGATACGCAGGTTAAGATTGAGCGATGGCCCATGCCCATATGGTGCCAAATGTTCAATTCGACCTTGATTGGAAACGCCCGTGACTGGTTCGAGGCACTCCCCCCACGGAGCATTGACAGTTTCACGGAACTACGCACTGCGTTTGAGAACAATTATACTCAAAGGAAGAAGTATAATAGGGATCCGGTCTCATTGGCAACCGTCAAGCAACGGCCGGGGGAGTCCACAGAAGCCTTCACTGAGCGCTTCAATGATGAGTGCACACGCACAAGAACCATGCCAGAGCTCCTGAAAATCTCTGACTACATGCACGCCATAACAGACAGAGAACTGATCAGGCGTCTCAACGACAAGCGTCCAGAGAGATATGATGACCTCATGGAAAGGGTCAGAAATTTCATAGAGGGAGAAACAGCTGTTGCTGCGGCCTACCCATCCCGAGGAAATGGGTACCGGTCGAATGACCAGTCCCGGAGACAGTCGGGCGGTCAAGGTAACCAGAACAATAACAAGGGCTCGGACTATAAGAGCCAAAGCAAAGGCGGACGGTCGGACGATAAGTTCACACCCCTAAAGATGTCCTACCGGGAGATCTTGTTGACTGAAGGGGCGAACTTTCCAAGGCCTCCCCCAATGACCACTCCCCCGGAACGTCGGCAAGGAAGTCGCTTCTGCGAGTTCCATAATGACAAAGGACACGGCACGGAGGAGTGTATCCAGCTCAAGAAGCATATTGAGTCGCTAATCAAATCAGGCAAACTCAAGCACCTTGTTAAGGATTGGAAGGACGGAAAAGACAACAACAAGAAGTACGATAAGAAGGATCCCCAAAAGGACAAGCCTTCGACCATATACATGATCCAATCCAGACAGCGCCGCACGAGACAGAAAATTGGCCAAAAATTTTCACGCGGCAGGGAAATCTCATTCCCTCCCATCACAGCAAGCGATGTGATTGATGCGCCTCTCACTATTGAGATAAGCATTGGAACACACAATGTTCGTCGCATGTATGTGGATGGAGGATCGTCAGCAGAGGTACTGTATGAACACTGCTTTGTGTAGTTATGCCCGGAAATAAGAAGCCAATTAGTACCGGCCACGTCGCCGCTTACTGGCTTTAGTGGAGACACTATCTGGCCGATAGGGCAATTGCGTTTGCTTGTAACCATTGGGAATGAGGAACATTCCACTACGACGTGGATGAACTTCATGGTGATACGTTCACACTCTCCGTATAATGGAATCATAGGCAGACCAGGCATTTTGGCTATCCGGGCAGTACCCTCTACGGCACACGGAATGATCAAATTCCCCGTTGAGGGGGGAATCGTTACTATTTACAACACAGTCGTGCCAACATCCGAGTGTCACACCGTGACAACACTGGCTCCACCTGTCCCACCCAAGGATGGGGCACCACCACCCAATTGGAAGGTGGCCATTCACCCTGACTACCCGGAACAGGAGGTATCCATAGGAGGGGCGCTCTCGGATAGCGGCAAAAGGGCCATGTGCTCTCTTTTAAGTGCAAACCTGGACATATTCGCATGGGAGCCAAAACATATGACGGGTGTGCCACGTGCGATGGCAGAGCATAAGCTCCAGATCCGCCAAGGGTACCAGCCCTTTAAGCAAAAGAAGCGCGGCCAGGCGCCCGAGCGCAGCCAAGTGATACTGGAGGAAGTACGGAAACTAGTGGACGCAGGCATCATGCGCGAGGTATACTACCACGAGTGGCTATCTAATCCGGTCATGGTCAAGAAACATGACGGAAGTTGGCGCATGTGTGTAGATTTCACGGATCTAAACAAGGCCTGCCCACAGGACTGTTACCCGTTACCAGAAATCGACTGGAAGGTGGAGTCCTTGTGTGGGTATCCTTTCAAATGCTTCTTGGATGCATATAAAGGGTATCACCAAATCCAGATGGCGGAGGAGGATGCAGAAAAAACGGCGTTCCATACGAGCCAGGGCGTATATTGCTATACGAAAATGCCGTTTGGATTGAAGAACGCCGGCGCTACATATCAGCGGTTGGTAGATAAGGCTTTTGAATCACAAATAGGACGCAACCTGGAAATATATGTTGATGACTTGGTGATAAAAAGCCACACGGAGGAGGCACTTCTCCGGGATGTCCAGGAGACATTCGACACGTTGAGAAGGATTAACATGAAGTTAAATCCAAAGAAATGTACGTTTGGAGCAACTGAGGGAATATTCCTGGGATATTTGATTGACCCAAACGGCATCAAACCTTGTCCAGAGAAGACGGACGCAGTGATACGACTACCGTCCCCTCAGACACGGAAGGAGGTGCAGTCCCTGAATGGGAAACTAGCCGGGCTGAATAGATTCCTATCTAAATCCGCGGAGAAGTCATTACCTCTATTTAAGACACTCAAGAAGTGTATTAGAAAGGGAGACTTCCGCTGGACGAAGGAAGCCGAGGAAGCTTTTGGCCAACTCAAGCAGCATCTCGCATCTCTCCCTATGCTCGTAGCTCCCCGGCCAAAGGAGGAACTAGTTATGTATCTCTCAGCTACTCATGGCGCAATAAGCGCGGTACTTATGACGGATAGAGATACAATACAAACTCCGGTCTACTTTATAAGTAGGACACTACAAGGGGCGGAATTAAATTATTCCTCCATGGAAAAATTGGAGTTAGCACTAGTATTTGCTACAAAGTGGCTGCGCCGGTACTTTCAGGCGCACCCAATTGTGGTGATTACGGATCAGCCAATCAAGCAGGTTATTTCTAGACCGGACGTGGCAGGGAGGCTAGAGAAATAGAGCATCCTATTGGGAGGCCACAATATATCTTACAGACCAAGGATGGCTGTTAAAGGCCAGATCTTGGCAGATTTCCTGATCGAGAAGCCGGATGAGGACGAACCAATCATCAAGCAAGACGAGATCCCAACAGAACCTTGGGTGCTATTCACGGACGGATCCTCATGTACAGACGGTTCCGGGGCAGGTCTCATCCTCACGAATCCAGAAGGAATGGAATTCACATACGCCCTCTGTTTTGAGTTCACGGCCACCAATAACGAAGCGGAATATGAAGCATTAATTGCGGGTTTAAAAATCGCCGCTAGAATGGGAGTCCGCAACCTTGAGGCCTACGTGGACTCACGGCTTGTCGCGAACCATATTCTAGGTGGGTATGTGGCTAAGGAGGACAACATGGTCAAGTACTTGGAAAAAGTCAAGTCGTTAATCGCGACTTTCAGTAAGTTTTCCATCAAGCAGGTGCCAAGGGGCGAGAACAAGAAAGCGGACGCTCTTAGTAAGATCGCATCCACGAGCTTCGCCCACTTGTCTAAGCAGGTTTTGGTGGAAATACTCAAGGAGAAATCTATCACGGAGGGGGAGGTAGCCGCTATAGTTGAGGAGGAGGGACCTACGTGGATGACCCCAATCATCAACTATTTGACTAATGAAACCCTTCCAGACGAGGAAAAAGCAGCAAGACGCATCAAAAGGAAGTCACAACATTTTGAACTCCGAGAAGGCATCCTTTACAAGCGCTCGTTCTTGCAGCCGTGGCTGCGGTGTGTTGGACCACGCCAGGCGGCTTACGTCATTAGTGACATACACGAGGGGTTGTGCGGCATGCACGCAGGCCCACGGTCCGCGGTAGCCCGAGCCTTACGAACAGGTTATTATTGGCCCACCATGCACAGAGACGCGCGCGACATGATTCGTAAGTGCAATGATTGCCAAGTGCATAGGCCAGTACCGCGACACCCGCAGCAGGAGCTTACACCTATCACGTCCCCATGGCCATTTTACAAGTGGGGAATTGACATTGCAGGACCATTTCCTGTAGCTGCGGGGGGGGGGGGGGGGGGGGGTTAAATTCTTGATTGTTGCAATGGACTACTTCACACGATGGATAGAAGCCAAGGCAGTCAAGTCTATCACAGGTAAGCAGGTCAAGAAGTTTGTGTGGGAACACATCGTGTGCCGTTTCGGTCTACCAGGAGAAATTATCTCGGACAACGGCAAGCAGTTCACGGACAATCCATTCAAAGATTGGTGTACATCATTGAACATCAAACGGCGCTTCGCGTCTGTTAAGCATCCACAAACGAACGGCCTTGTCGAACGAGCAAATAGGAGCTTGGGGAATGGAATCAAGGCGCGGCTGGATGAACGACAGGGCAAATGGGTCGATGAGTTGTCACACGTGCTATGGGCACATAGAACCATGATCAAAACAGCCAACAGAGATACTCCATTTGCATTGGCTTACGGCACTGAAGCCGTTATACCAACAGAAATAGGGATGCCTACCATCCGCACGGCGGAGGTTAACGTCGTCACAAACGATGAACAACTGCGAATCAACCTGGATCTGTTGGAAGAAAAAAGGGAAATAGCAGCCATCAATGAGGCTAAGTCCAAGGCTAAGATGAAGGCTTATTATGACGCCAAGGTCAATGGTGTTTCTTTTCGACCGGGAGACTACGTCTATCGTGCTAACGAAGCGAGTAGAGTGGAGAATACAGGAAAACTGGGCCCTAAATGGGAAGGACCGTATGAAGTCACTGAAACCTTGGGACGAGGCGCGTACAAGTTACGTGACATGGATGGCCGCGACCTAGAGCGCACATGGAATATCTCCAATCTCAAAAGGTGCTATCTTTGAAAGCTACGGCTTCCGCATGGGTACTTCGCTATAGGCGGTCTTAATAAAGAACCATGCGGGTTATTTGTTTTGTTTGTTTTTTTTCTTATGTTTGTTTAAGTTTCCTTTCTTGTTTTTTAGGACTTGTCGTCATTATTCAAACAAAAGTGTAAACGTTCTATTAAAATGCCATGGTGCCTAGCTAGCTCCACGGCCTGTTTCGTGCAAATTATTTTCCTTTCTTTGTTAGATTCTTTGTTAGTCGTATGAATTTTACTTGTATTATAATATGCCATGTTTCATTCATATGCATTCTTACTGTACATGTACTATACGCCTCCAGGCGGGGTAAGAGGATTAAGTGAACCTACTAATTCAACTTGCCGCGTAAGAGGGATGCAACCCCAGCCGCACGGATCATGTATCCTTACTAGACACCTTACTCACAAGACGTTGGGGTAAGTTTCATATGCTATAGTCACACGGTGCTCCGCATAGCAAAGACGCACGTCGCATGTCTAGTAAATTATAGACTTGTATGTATTTTCTTTCCTTGTGTGTAAGACGTGATATGTCATGCAGTATTGGGCTACAATATTTCAACACAAGTAAAAATACACAGGTTTCCAAAAATATCAAATTTGCCGTGGTCACTCACGGACTTATATACAAAACACAAATATTGTTAGCCGTGTACATGCACGGATGAATAGAAACAATACATATTCATCGATTACAAAACAAAAGTGTCTGAAAAGGATCATAAGGAAGGAGCATCCTAAATAGAGGGGAGAAATCTACCCATTTCTGCTTGCTCTTCGATCAGACGCGACAACCATCCATCACTTTCTCCCCGCTTCTGGGCTTGAGCCGCAGTTCTTTCCAACACCACACCTAAGGGTTCTTCGTCAAGCACGACCCTGGTTACATCCTCGTATATAGGAAGGGTCAGAGTAAAGGAAGCATTGTAAGGCGCGCTAGGACTGAGCTTTTCCATAATTTCAGTGTTTGGGGCATCTTTGGTGGCCTCCAGCTCATCCAGGAATGGGTAGTGTAGATCTTGCATCACGGCCATGGAGGCAGTCATCTTGCTGGCAGCTTCAGGTTTAAAGAAGGTATGATGGGCGATGTCTCCTCCCTTCGTGATCAGCTCAGCGGCCTCAACCATTCCCTCGTGTCGTCCGTGGTCAATACCATCAGACACAAGGTTGGCGAATTGTTGTACAAAGGACGGGGCTTCTAACACCTTCATGACGGCTAGGCGTGCTCCATGCCCAACCATCCACCTACGGTCGGCAATGGCTGTTAGCAGTTGGGGGCATAATACATTGTCACGCTCAGCAGTGAGGGCATCAATCTTCAAATCTTTTTGGGCAAGTGCCTCTTTCAGTTCTTGGATGACGACCCTCTCCTCAGCAAGGTCTGTTTGTACTTTCTCCATGTTTTGGACGGCCAAGTGCGCGTCCTCTAGTTTCTGGGTAAGCACTTCTACCTGGCTGGAGTACGAGTGGGCAGAAGCTTCCGCCGTGGCTACCTATAAGAAAAAAACGTGTTAGCACATTCATTTTTTTTAAATATGGGTGGCGCGGCACGGATATGTACCTTGGTGTTTGCAGCATCTAGTTGAGACTCAAGGTTGGATACTTGCTGATCGTATTCACTCGCGCGGGCTGACTGTCTTTTGATGGTCGCCTCGGCATTGACTAGTTGGGATTGGAGGTCAGCGATCTGAGCTTCATTATCTTCAATCATTTTCTCCCTCCGTCCAACTTTCCTCTTGAGAGAGTCAACATGCCCAAGCGCGGCTTCAAACATGACCCTCATTGAGGTTCCCATCGCCATTTGGTGCACCAGAGTGCCATTATACTCATCCGCCAAATCCGCGTGACTGAGTGAGTTTACCTCTTGCACCAAGCTTGGTGGTATGCAGTTGTTGAGGTACTCCCGGCACTCATCAGCGCTCCTCAATCGTGACGCCGTGGTAATAGTCCATACTGGGTTAAATGGTTGGGGGGGGCGCCAGACGTGGGGAAGTCTTGGGAGGCTATGGGTGAACCATCTTCAAATACGGGGCCAAACCTTGTGGGGGCCGTGGGATTTTCTTCCATTGCTTGTCCTTTTCCCTTATCCACTTGGGTGTCAGAAGGAGGCGCGGCACCAGCCTGGTTGTCCCTGTGAAACAAATATTACGAAATATCTTAAGTATTGCTTACGAGAAAACTTGTCATTCTTACATATTAAGATGGGGCCTTACATATTGCTTCTTGCTACTTCGGATGCGGTTGGGGCAATTTGAGTCACGGGATCGACATGAGTGGCCCGGTTAGCCTCGGAGCCCTGGGTAGCACTCCCGACAGATTGATACAAGGGGTGGTCTTCTCGAAGTCTCTTGACAGGGGCGTTGTGTTCGCCAATCTCGACTGAGGCAGTTCCTCTCGCACGGTTGCTTCTTTTTCGGGTACGCCTGACGAGGGGCTGCGTTATTGCTTCGTTGATTTCCTCCTCGACTTCTTCCTCCTCTTCTTCCA
Organism: Glebionis coronaria; assembly: GCA_025667525.1. NCBI lineage: Eukaryota > Viridiplantae > Streptophyta > Magnoliopsida > Asterales > Asteraceae > Glebionis > Glebionis coronaria. The sequence goes on from JANFOE010000391.1 coordinate 420,570, forward strand.
GGTTGACATATTGTTGCACTTCATCATCATCATCGCCCATTAGTCGGCGAATGCTGGAGTCGGTTCGTTCAATATTGTCCCCCTGTTGTTCCCTATGTGGTGAGGAGGGCCCGCCCCCTCCTTCGTTCATCTGATTGTCACCATCGCCGTTGTCTCCATGCTCCTCGTCAGAATGGGGATCAGGCACGGCTTCCAAGGCAACCGTCACGGGTCGGGTGTGCTCGAGAAGGGGTTGTTCATTTTCACGGAGAGGACGGAGACCCTCCGGCACAAGCCTTGGATCGCCCTGGCGCAACAGTCCAAAAACGTTCATTTCTGTCCAGCACAAAACAACGTATGTTAGTTATTACTCGAATACATGTACACATTCTTTTTGGCGTACGGATGATTAGCCTACCTTCGCCCTGCCTTCTCCAAAAAACGGGATACCTATTGGAAGGACCAAAGTAATTGCGGCTAATTCCTAGCAAGCATAGGAATGATTCGGGTAGGTTTCTGTGGAATCCAGTCCTATTTAGATCTAAATCTTGGGAGTGACGAGGATTGTATGTACTTGTGTGCGGCTTGGGGTCGTGTGGAATCCTAGTTCTAATGGCATAATCACCCGGCCATACCACTGCGTCAATGAAAAAGTAGTGATCATACCAATTTTTCAGTGAATCCATTGGTTTGTTGTGTGATTGGGGACTGTTGGAGGCTCGTTTTTTGAAAGATACCCAACCGTTCACCAAGTTGGGGGTATAAAACAACCTAAATAACTCTACGGTTGGGGGGATTCTCCTAGCACGGCAAAGAATCTCGAATTGGCTAATCTTACAGGCACCTATGCAGTGGAGCTGACTAATGTGTACATCATAATATCCTAGCAGATCTACGAGAAAATGGGTGAAAGGGATGCGGTAATTAGCCGCATCAAACAGGCGAGTATAAAGGCCTATCTTACCCGCTGGAGCCTCAGTTATGAGGTCTCCGGCGCCAGGAAGTGAGGGGTGTAGGTTGGTAGGGATGAAGTAATTTGTACAAAAATGGTTTAATTGGTCTTGGGTCATGACATTTAGCACGGATCCAATGGTAGGGCTGTTTCTATGAGCCATTACTAAAAAAGAGTGAAAGGACGTGGTGTTCTAACCTGCGTGTGAAGGGATCCGTGCGTATTTGGTTCAAGCTAAGAGGAAAGCTTTAATGGTAGAAATGGAGGTTGTAAACTGTGTGTTTCACACAGTCGTGGGGGTGGCTTATTTATAGGGTTGCCTCATGGGTCACAACCTGTTGGATGTGTGCCACGTGTCTGCCACTATTCTTAATCGTGTGGCTAGGGGCAAGTGGCAAGTGAAACGTCAGGTGGGACCCAAGGGTTTCTTCTGACTCACACGTTTGCACTGCTCGAGGTTCTGACGGTTTACACTTTTGTCAGTCAAACAAGTCAGATGAACAGTTGTTCATGTCGGGTTATGCGGCTCTTACGTAAGACTTGACATTTAATGACATATTTAATTTGTCTCGGTTGCTATATGCGGTTGAGATATTGAGAAGATAACTTCTTAAAACAGGTAGCCATGTGCGGCCAACATGAATTCTTGGGCAAATTGTCCTTTTCTATGGTTTCCTTGGTGCGTCCGGGAGCATCTTTGTAGTCTAGAGGTTCCACCTACGGTTGTAACAACTAGACTGGGGGGACATGATGACGTATAGTCCCCAGCCGGGTCATGGACCCGGCCCATGGGTACTACCCGTGTCCGGGCCATCATAGATGGGTGGAATAATGTCAGTCAGGCTTATGGGCTTGGATGAACAGTAACCGCACACATGTGTGCGGCCCACGGCCCGGTACGGCCGACACGGCCGACATAGGGTTAGACAGAATAATATTCTGTCTAGGAATATCTTAATCCCAATAAGAGGAGATATTCACTACCAGAATTAGAAGATAACAATCATTCTAATTCTGGTGCTTATCTCTTCCTTGGGGCCGAAGGACCAGTGAAAGCCCACTAGGGTTTTACTGCCTATAAAAGGAACCCCCAAGGGTTCCACAAAGGTATTACGACTTATACTCTAAACTCACATAAACCTCAAACCGATTACTTACTCTCACGCCGGAGTCTAATCGTGGGAAACATTCCCACGGTAAGCCTAACGCGTGCTGTTTAGTGTGCAGGATCCCAACCAAACGATTCACTTGGTGCAGGAGCCGGAGCCCAGCCAACCCGAATTAAGCCTAATTCAGGTCTAGCAAGGATCAACCAACTTTTGCATCAACAAAATATATGAACTCCATTTTTTACTTATTTTGAAACTTATGAGCTTATATAAGCTTAGTATGATATAAAAAGCTATAAGCCCATAAGTTTCAAAATAAGCCAGAAAAAAATAAGCTTATAAAACAAATGAGGTTTTCCGACTCAGGTTACGCAGGGTATCACCCAAAAGTGTATCTAGAGAGGATAGAACCCTTGACCTCATGTGAGGAAGTGCCATTTGGTGGTGGTTGGAAAAATGAGCTTCCAGAAAAAGCTTAAGCGAACAGTACCCCCTAAATAATTAAGCCCTTAAGCGACACAGATAAGCGAGTAAACCTGAACTTATCGAAACTATAAAGAGAGCTAAATAAGGTAAAACAAACACCCGTGTACAAAACCAAAATCGAATAACCGCCAAACACGGAAAAGCATTTCACTCTTCCACTCCGGAAAGAGGTTTAAATTGTTAATAGCGGGTGTTAAGCTCATTTCGGCTTATATAACATAAGCCCCAATTTTGTGGCTTATTTGGAGACTTATAAACTTATATAAGTCCATAAGTCTCAGAATAAGCTTAAATAATTGGGACTTATGTTATATAATCTGAAAATAAGGCATATTTCGGCTTACATTTCATAAGCCCCAACTATTTAAAGCTTATTTGGAGACTTATGGACTTATATAAGCTAACAAGTCTCCAAATAAGCCACAAAATTGGGGCTTATCTTATATAAACCGCAACGGGCTTACGTTATATAAGGTAAAACAAACAGCCCTTAAGTACATTATGAAATGAAAAGAGCTTCCTTAAGCGAACACCCCCTAAATAAATAAGGCCATAAGCGACACAGATAAGCTCGTAAACCTAAACTTATCCAAACTATAAAGTGAGCTAATGAATTGTTAATAATAGGCTTCCAAATTGAGTAAATTAAGAAATAAAAGTATAGGAATAACCTTGAACAGACATTATAACCTACTACTATTAAAACATACAAACTAAGGGGGTGTTTGGTTTAGCTTATAACGTAAGCCCATTTCAGCTTATACAACATAAGCCTCAATTTTGTGGCTTATTTAGATACTTATGGGCTGATATAACAAGATAAACTTATATAAGCCCCTAAGTCCCCAAATAAGCCATAGAATTGGGGCTTATGTTATATAAGCCGAAAATAAGCCATATTTCGGTTTATATAACTTAAGCCTAGGGCTGAGCACGACAGACCCAAAACCGACCCGGACCGGAAAACTAGACCGGGCCGGACCAAACCAAACTGGACCGAATAATTTCGGTCCGGTCCGAGGTCCGAGGTTTTGGACGAATTGGGTCCTCGGTCCGGTCGGTCCGGTCCAGTCCGGTTCGGTCTTAACAAAATCTTGTTGATTATGCTTAATAGGACCGGACCGGACCGGACCAACCCGGACCGGACCGTACCATTTCGGTCCGCGGTTTCGGACCATTTCGGTCCTCGGTCCGGTCCGGTCTTCGCCGGTCCCGGACCGATGCCCAGCCCTACTTAAGCCCTAATTATTTAAGCTTATTTGGAGATTATGAAGCTAAAACAAACAGGCTTCCAAATTGAGTACATTATGAAATCTCTACCACTTATGAAGGAAAAACCCTAAAACCTTCAATGTTGAAAAATGACTTAATTATGGAATTATTGAAAAATTTAATGCATAGAAGTTGGATATTAATTATGAAATTGTTGAAAAATTAAATGCACATAAGTTAGATAAAATAAGAAATGTTGAAACATTAAACCATAAACAATTGCATAAGTTACCGGGTCACGGGTTCCACCACCGGATTAATTCGGTCGAGTAACTTGGTCACGGGTTCCACCAACGGGTCAACCCGGTTGAGTCATCAGGTCACGGATCGACCATCGGACCAAGCCGATTGAGTCACCGGGTAACGGGTTCGGCCATCGAGCCAATCTTTTCTAGTCACGGGTTCGACCATCGGGTTAACCCGATCGAGTCACCGGGTCACGGGTTCGACAACTGGGTTCGACAACTGGGTCAATCCTGTCGAGCCACCGGGTCACCGGTTTCGACCACCGGGTCAATCCTATCGAGTCACCGGGTCACGGGTTCAACCACCGGGACACGGGTTCGACCACCGAGTCAACCCGATCGAGTCTATGAGAACAGGCTCGCCTACCGGTTCAACCCGGACGAGTCACCGGGTTACCGATTCGACCATCGGGTCAATTGATAAATCATTAACTATCTATCGCTAGGAAATTATTGGGTCACGCGTTCGACCATCGAATCAATTAGCATATCATTAATTACATGTCTTTAGGTAATTCCGCTGCTATGCGCGGGTAATCGTCTAGTAAAATTAAAGAAATAACCTTATTTCTTTAATAAGCCGAGATTATGGGCTTATATAGGCCCATAAGTCACCAAATAAGCCATAAAATTGAGACTTATGTTATATAAGTCGAAAATAAGGCATATTTCATTAGGGGTGTGCACGGTTCGGTTTGGGTCAGTTTTTGGCTAAAACCGAAACCGAACCGACATATTTGGTTTTTAAAAAACCAAAAACCGAAACCGTTCGGTTTTGGGCGGTTCGGTTTTTTCGGTTTGTAATCGGTTTCGGTTCGGTTTGTCGGTTTTTTCGGTTTAACCGTTTATATTTGGGTACGTCATATTTAGATTAAAAAACTTGTTTTGCGTGAAAAAATAGTTTTTTTCTTTATTTTTTTTTAACAATCTAAGCATAATAATGTTTATCTCAAATTGTAAGTAAACATACATATAAATGATTATCATCATAAACCCCAAATATTTCATAAAGTTATATAAGCGCATAAGTCACGAAATAAGTGACAAAATTGGGGCGTAGTTTATATAAACTGAAACGGGCTTACGTTATATAAGCTAAAACAAACATCCCCTCTAATTTATTGTTAATAATAGGGTTCCAAATTGAGTACATTATGAAATAAAACTATTGAAACACACATTATAATCCTATTAAAACATACAAGCTACATTTATTATCCTAGATTGAAAAAAAAAAAAAAAAAAAAAAAAAAAAAAAAAACCTTAACCTTAAATATACCTTAAAAAACACAGCAAAAGTGTACAATTTACCTAACATAGAAATTAAAAACCAACCTGGGAAAATAATACTCCAATGGATTAGTAAAAAGTATACCCGGCAAACTCTCGTGCAGCAATGCTTTTTTTACTTTTTTGAACTTAAGAATATTATGTTTGGAAAGAGATTTTTGAGAGCTTTTCTCACAGTTTGTTAGTTTTTTTATTTTAAAAATACACTTGAAACTCGATAAATTAATACTCGATTATTTAATAAACTCTTTTAAGATAATATTTTTTGTCGGTCCCGACTCGGGAATAGGGTGTTAAATCAATAATTCGCTAAAATTATAAAATAATACGTTTTTGATAATTTCTTTAAACCCCGTATAAAATATAAATTAATAATTCTTTATATATAGCATATTACATGAATAATTTATGAAGGTTTCTTAAAAATGACTCAATTATCTTTTGTTTTTTGTTTAAATCAATTTCCCTTGAATCTCGTCTCGAATTTTCCTTAGCATGGTAAGAACTTCTTGTGTTGTTTTCTCATAGCTCAACAAGAAATTATTCAGTGTGATTGCCGCTTTAATAGCTTCGTTTCGCGAAGGGGCTCCATTGTAGAACTTTAATCATCTTCTTCATCAATATCATCTTTATGAATTCCAATAACGCTTTCAATAATTTCTTCATCAGTCAACAACTGTGCAACTACATTTTCTTCTGGGTGAGTCAGAACATCTTCGACATCAATTGCATTGCGATAACCCAACTCTTTGATCAAATTCTGGAGTTCTTGAGTGCTTTCACCACCTTCATCTGAGTTCTCAAAAGTCATGTTATCTGTTGATCGAAGTTTACAATGACGAAAGTAGTTCGCAATTGTATTTGCACTAACATCCATAGTCCACGCTGAAATTGCAAGATTCATTGCATCTAATACATTTATTTTTGTTGGACTTGGAACCCCTAATTCATAACCCTCCAAAAGACTTCTATAAAATCAACGACGATAATGCATCTTAAAAGCTCGTATGATCCCCGTGTCACAAGGTTGAATTTTTGAAGTTGTGTTTGGTGGCAAAAAAAATAATTCAACATTTCGTAATCCTTCAATAATTTTTGGATGAGCAGGGCAATTATCCACAATCAAGAGAATTTTTGGATGAAAGGTGTTTTTAAACTAAGTATTCTACTATAAATTAATAAAATATTAATTAATATGTAAATTAATAATTACTAATTTATCGATTAATTAATAACCCTTTTAATTAATAAATTTTTGTGGTCCCAAATGTATTATTTTATAGAGTTTATATTGTAATGTTTTAGTTTTGTTTGGTTTTAAGAATAAACTTTTTTTAAAATAACTAGCTTTGTTTTGGCACTAGGGGTGGAAATCCGGTCGGGTTCGGGTTAATTCGGGTCGGGTCAAGTCGAGTCAAGACTCAAGAAAATTATATCCGAACCTAAGTCTAATTAGAACTCGAGTCACTCAGATTTGGATCAATTCGGGTCGGGTCAATTCGGGTTCGGGTCAACCGAGTATAAAGAAAAAGTATAAAAATTGCCTTATTTAAGTAATAATACAATGTAAAATGTGTTATTCGAGTCGAGTCAAGTCGAGTTGGTCGGGTTCGGGTCAAGGCTAAAAAATATAAACCCGAACCCGAGCCTAATTAGAGCTCGGGTCAATTCGGATCAATCCGAGTTGACCTGAACATGTATTTGGACCCGAGTGACCCGACCCGAATAGGTTTATTCGGGTTCGGGTCAGGTCACTTTTTTTGACACCCCTATTTAACACAATAATTTCTTGGAGCTGTTAGCTTTTTAAACAAGTAGCTCTTAAATGAAAAGCTATCTCATACAGCTTTTTAAATAACTAGCTCTCTAAAAGTTATAAATCACTTATATACACTCTAAACATATTATAATTTATCTAAACATATCATTTTACATCTTAATTTAAAAATTAACTGCTAATTTATCAAACACTTTTATTAAAAAAAATACATCTTATAACCAATGATAACAACTTTATAATTAATGACTTACAACTTACAACTATTTTTTTACGAAACATAGCCTTAGGACTAGATCAGATTGTTTCGATCTGGTCCTCGATTTTGATTTTAGATTATTTTGTTTCTAGGTCTGGTGTGGTTCATTTTACCAAAAATCCATCCATAATGCCTAATAGGATTGGATCGGATCGGACGAACAATTTCAGTCTGGTCCTCAATCTGAAGTGTTGGACCTTTTCTGTCCTGCTCGGTCCGGACCTAAAGCTCAGCCTTAATGGTATAAGATGTGAAAGTAGTGTTGATCGCAGAGTTATTTTTCTTTTAAATCACACGTAGACCAAGCAACCCTAATGATGACCGCACATTTTTTTCCTTCAAATTTTATTAATAATAAAAAATATTACATAATTAAAAACATTATATAATAATTAAAAAAACATTACATAATAAAGATTGATATTGTATATTTCAAAAAAGTTTTTATTAAATTAGAAGAAAGGAATTAAATATTAGATTATAAAAATAGAATTGTTAACCCTCTTTTAACATGCTAGGAGAGGTATATATAGTCTGTTTACATGTAGCGTTTATGGGCTATATGTTTGATGGGCCGGGCTTGACTAACATGCTTTACATCCTTAAACGTGGACTATAAGCTAAACGTCAAACCCGTTATTCCCGACTATCCTGTTACATATTACAACATAACTATAATCGATACATAATAAACTTATGACCGAACATTCTTGTTTAACTCAATATTTTGAGGCTAACAATCTCCCCCAATGAGAGGTCATTCTCCGACATATGAGGTTTTAAATGAGAGTACTAATCTCGCCATAATTGAGCGTAGAATGTGTAATAGTAGATGTGTTTCTTCATGTTGTAATTTTTAAGTTTTTGTCGTTGTTTTTTCGACTTTGTCATTAATCTTGAGATCTTCAAATCTTATCCTTGATTTGTCTTCCAAATTCGATACATTATCAAATAAAATTATAGAAATAACATTGAACAGACATTAAAACATACAAACTAAAGGGGCGTTTGGTTTATCTTATAACGTAATCTCATTTCGGCCTATACTACATAAGCTTTAAATTTGTGGCTTATTTAGATACTTATGAGCTGATATAAGTTTATTATATCATGATAAACTTATATAAGCTCATAAGTCTCAAGATAAACCACAAAATTATGCATTATATTATACAAACCAAAAGAGACTTACATTATATATGCGCTAAAACAAAAAGCCCTATGAGTACATTATGAAATAAATTTATAGAAATAACCGATTAAAAGAGACATTATAATCCTATTAAAACATACAAACTAAATTTATTATCCTAAAAAAAAACTAACTTAAAAAAAACACAGCAAAAGAGTACATAATAATTAAAAACTAATCAACAATTAGAAACATTATAAAAGAAACCAACCTGAATAATTGATTAGTAATTTGCAGCAACGTTTATTTCTACTTAAGGTAAATTTGAAAACTACTTTATTACTATACTATTTTTCAATAAACACAGTTTTTATACTTTCCAAGAGTTTATTTATTTATTATTTATTTTTTTGACTTTTTTTAATTATAATTCGCATAACTTATGACAAGTGATTTAACGATGGTATAAGCTCGAAAGTATTTGTAATTGCTATCAACGTTAACTCATAATAGACGCTTGTATATTTTTTGTTCTCAAATTTTATTAAAATAATAAATATTATAGAATAATAAAAATATACGGAGTATTAAAACACAAGATATAGTGATCTGGTATTTATTGACTTATAGTACTATCACTTTATATCTTTTAACGTTATTTTTTATTTTGCCTACCACATCTCACAAAATGTGATGCTAAAATAATTCTCGTACTAAATCTACTCTCATGCTTTAAGAGGTATAGTAAAACCACATATAATTATACATAATGAAATCCATAAAATAAGATTACATGTGAATGTGCAATCATTTTTCTTTTTCTTTCTAAATCATTTTACATTTGAAGATAATAATAATCATGACTCCTTATTTTATAGATTTTTTTGAACATTATGTAATTCGAGCATATTTTATGGTTAAATATCTAGCTTATAATAAAAAAATGAAACTTCTTAGATTTTATAGGAAATCTTATGTTCATTTTACAATATAATTTTCAATGTTCGATATTAAAATTGATGTTGAATCATAAAATTCTTTAGTTTATTCTATATAAATATGACATTTTTTTTTCTTGAACCATGCTCTAATGTTGATATGTCTTTGACTTTTGACCGAAAAATTAAAAAGTAAAATCTGTAGAAGAGTGTACGTGAGAGAATTGACTAAAATTTTAAAGGATATTGAGTAAGATTGATTTCTCAATTATTTAGTGGATTGAGAATAAAAAATTCTCAGTAATCGATGTAAAGTGTTGAGATGATGGTTTATAATACTAGTAAAACGAGTTAAGTTAGTAGGAGTGAGAGTAAAAAAAAGTTTATATGATGAATAAAATAATAAGGGGTTTTTTATAAATACTTTTTACTTTACTCCTTTCTTTATCAATGTCTCTTACCTTACTAAAAAGTACTAAAAAATATTTAAAAGTTATTAAAAGATTCTTTTTGTACTCCTTCTAATTCAGCCAGATATATTTTTTATCAGTTTATTTTTGCGTTTTTTTATCTGTTTAATATTTTGAATCGCAAAACAAATTAATTTTTTTCGCACTTTTAGTTTCACAATTTTATAACAAAAAAAATTATAAAAATAAAACAAATAAAATAATAAAAAAAAGTAAAAAACATATAAATAGTCAAAAAGAAAGGTCTTGATAACATTGCTAAAATAATGGCCTGACAACTTTTATCCAAAAAATCTTTTTCTTTATAAAGCAAAACCCAAAGTAGGGACTTTTTCAAGGGATTCTTTCCTTAGTAGGAAATAATTGTTTGATTTATTCCCTTAAGAAGTGAAAATGTTCCTTAATTTAGTAAATATTTGTGTAATTTTCGTGTTTTGTTTAATGAAAGTAAAACATTGCTTGAAAAACATACGTGTCATAAACGAAAAAAATAAAACTTATTGGAAAAGACGGGTGGAAATTGTAAAACTCTAAGGTTGAATCTGTCATTTATGAAACTGTATGGTTGAAACTTGAGTTTTCGAATCTATAATCCTCCGTCAACGGATACCAAAGTCATCAAAGCATCACGCTCCACACCATCACCACCCATCGACCGACCACCAATCTAAACACCAAAATGAAATTCCAATTAATCAATCTTAGTTGCCATCTATTGTATGTGATAATCTTGGGCTAAAGGCTGTTGCTTCAAGGGATAGATGTGACGCGGGAGGGAGAACAATTTCTGGTATGTAAAGTCTTCATTGCCACCAAAACATATGTCATCATTTTTTTGGTAAGAATCTAATCAACCTATTTAGATGCTCTTGTGGGAATTTCGATGAGAAAACGCATACAGATGCCTTAGACTAATTTGGAGTTGCTATATGTGATGCTTAAATGAAAGTAATTTGGTAACATGTTTTGTTGTTTTACACTATAGATTAATTTTAGAAGATAGTTGTGACGGCACTATAGATTAATTTTAGAAGATAGTTGTGACGGAATATTAATTACAATATTTGGTGGCCAAGCACCCCTGCTTTTGGTGTATCAAGCACTCTGGCGTATAGCAAACCTACTTGAATGATTTTTAGTTTGACACTACCCAATATAATGGTTGTATTCGAAATGTTGTCATGTCTTTAGCTTACTGAAATAGAGAACACACAGTGTCAAACAAACTGCATACAATGTAAAATGTTTTATTGCATTTATAGTAGTTTTTAAACTAGAATCCTCAAAAATGGTCATTAACTTGGAAATTAGGAAAGCTAGCTAGGCGGAAACCAATAATTACAATGCTGGTACCTGATATAGTTGAAATGAAATCTGTTATAACTGGTATGTCAATGATGACATTGGTGGTGTTGTATGTAATTGACGAGTCTATGAGCTTTGTAGCCTGTTAGAGAGTAACTATTAAGAATCGAAGAGGAGGAGTGGAAAATCGTACATTGAAACATAATGTACTTGTTCCTGTAACTTGGAGTTAAGTAGGGTCAAGGGTGAAATTTTGCTACTTCAGTTGCCCCCAATTTTTTGAGTCGTTACTTTTGTTAACCTTATGAATCATGAAATGGGATATTTATGGCGCAAAAGCCATATAGGTATGTTGGATATAATCAACAAACAGTCTGTTAATATGTATATAATATCCATAATTTATTAACCTAAAATACTTTATACAAGAACAAGGATGACGGGACCAAAGACGTGTAATAACAGGGGAATGTGTGAGGCCCTTTCGTCTCGAGATGCCTATGGCATTTTTTAATTTAAATTTTTTTTAGTGGAATGTGGCCTTATGTTATGAATTTTTTTGTTTAGTGACATTTGCGGAATCAAATCTGGAGTCATAATCAAAGAATTTCACGAAACAGCATTTTGTGGGGGCATGCTAATTCTTCAATGAACGTAGCGCAACAGTTGGATTGTTTGAGTATTTCGGGTAACTCCATGCCGAACACCATTATTGCGAGAAGGGTCCCACATACGTAGGAATACGATTCGTCCTGCTTTTTCTCATAAGGTGATTTTCTTTCATCGAAATTCCCTTGCATTTTCTTGATTTTCTTTCTGCAATTACATGCTGGGTACGTACTTATTTTTTGTAACAGGAAGATAATTGATACATCAGATATGTACACAATTTCTGATACTTGGTCACAAGAATTGGAAGTAGAAATGGCCGTGAAGCTAATGCGAAAAGTAAACTTTCATTTTCTTGCTAGACGCGAGTGAGAGTCTGTTTCATTTCCCTTTTTATCATTAGGGCTAAAGCATATAAAAATAAGTTTCTGTGTAATATAAGCTTATTGTTTCATAATAAGCTTATATTGTTTCAACTATATTGTTTCATATGCTCTTGTGGGAATTTCGATGAGAAAACGCATATAGATGCCTTAGACTAATTTGGAGTTGCTATATGTGATGCTTAAATGAAAGTAATTTGGTAACATGTTTTGTTGTTTTACACTATAGATTAATTTTAGAAGATAGTTGTGACGGCATATTAATTACAATATTTGGTGGCCAAGCACCCCTGCTTTTGGTGTATCAAGCACTCTGGCGTATAGCAAACCTACTTGAATGATTTTTAGTTTGACACTACCCAATATAATGGTTGTATTCGAAATGTTGTCATGTCTTTAGCTTACTGAAATAGACCACACACAGTGTCAAACAAACTGCACACAATGTAAAATGTTTTATTGCATTTATAGTAGTTTTTAAACTAGAATCCTCAAAAATGGTCATTAACTTGGAAACTAGGAAAGCTAGCTAGGCGGAAACCAATATTTACAATGCTGGTACCTGATATAGTTGTAATGAAATCTGTTATAACTGGTATGTCAATGATGACATTGGTGGTGTTGTATGTAATTGACGAGTCTATGAACTTTGTAGCCTCGTAGAGAGTAACTATTAAGAATCGAAGAGCAGGAGGGGAAAATCGTACATTGAAACATAATGTACCTGTTTCTGTAACTTGGAGTTAAGTAGGGTCAAGGGTGAAATTTTGCTACTTCAGTTGCCCCAAATTAGTTATAAGTTAGACTATCATCCTTCTTCTAAGCCGTCTAATATAAGATGTTGTTCATATATATTAGTTCTCGGGCTATGTTTCATAACCACATTTTTTGTGGCTTATTTTGAAAGTTTCTGTGTAATATAAGCTTATTGTTTCATAATAAGCTTATATTAGGGGAAACCCGATAAGTTTTACATAAGGCCATATAAGTTTCAAAGTAAGTCAGAAAATTGGAGGTTATATTGTATATAAACGTAAGTCAAATAAGGTTAGGCAAACACGTTAATTTGGTGGTTGAATAACTGGATATAAGTTTGTTTGTATGTGCTGTTTGTTTCGTTTCATATAGTCAGGTCATGGCTTATTTGGTTATGCTTAGGAATGAACCTGTTTAATTGTTTTTGCATATTCTTGGACTATAATGTAAATTTGTAAAAACAGTAGATATATATCCTAATACATTTACAAAACTAATTTACAAAACAATAGATATATCCTAATATATTTACAGATATATCCTAATGGACTTACATATATATCCTAATACAATTAGAAGTTATATTATTTTACAATATGTATAACTCCCCTATATATACCCATTGAAAACGCAATTTAGTTTTTGTGTATCCACAGATTATTAAAATTCGACCATTCTTCAATTATTTTCCCCCTATTTGCAGCTATGTCAATGAAAATCACTCCACTTCAAGATATCTACCCAGACAAAGGGAAGTTGAATATCAAAGTAAAAGTTGTATCACTTTGGAATCAATATTTTTCCAACAACCATCCGTCAAAGCTTGCTGGCATTGATATGATCCTAATGGATGAGCAGGTATTTAAATTTATTAAGTAATGTGTTAGTTTTTATCTATTAGGTTTTGTTAATGTTTGGCATATTTCTGTATGTAGGGGACAAAGATTCATGCTACAATTAGCAGTTCTGTTGTTTTTGATTTTGATACTCTTTTAAAAGAGAATGATTATCAAATAATATCAAACTTCAATGTGAAAAGGAATGTTGATTCTACAAAGTTAACAAAACATGAATTCAAAATCTACTTCTTTAAAAAAACAAATGTGCGTAATTGCTCTGAATTCAAATGCAATGATGAAGGGGCTGATTTTGTTTTGTTTAACGACTTTTTGGAACGAAGAGTTGATGAAAATTATTCGTTTGGTAAGTAAGTTCTGTTCTACAAGTTAATTATGTTTAAATAATTTGTTTAAAATCTATAGTATATCTTAATATTGTTTGTATTTGAATGTAGATGTTATTGGTCGATTGATACAAAACAAAGATATCACCATCTTGAATCCCAAAAATGCACCTAAGCATATTCTTGAATTTCAACTCCAAGATGTCACGTAAGTATTATTTAATAATAAAATTTTAGACAAGAATTTTATTTATAACCATATATAAATATTTTTCATATGTTTATACAGGGGGGCAACAATTCCATGTATCTTATGGAATGATCTTGCTATAAAGCTTCATGATTATATCAAAGATAATCAATCATCAATTGAACCAATAATAGTTCTTATCAAGATGGCAAGAATAACTACCTGGAATCGTAAGTGTTATTTTTTGATGAATTTTATAACCGTTGCTACATATTAAATCGAAAAGATTTTAAATAAATATCTTAAATTACAGGTGTAAGACAAGTTTCTAACTGTTTTGCTGGATCCAAGTTGATTATCAATGAAGATAATAAACATATAAAAGCTTTCAAAGACAAGTAAGTTTAAATATAAGAGATTTAAAGTTTCTATTTAATCTTTAGTCGTTTTGTTCGTAAAATATATATTAATTTATTGTGTTTATTTAAAATTAGGATACATAGTGCAAATGTAGCATCAGTTGAGAATCCAAAAATTGAGTTATCATCTAACACCATTGTTAGAAATCCCGAAGACTACTATTCACAATTCCCGATTATGACTATTGATGAACTGTATGAGTTATCAGAGGTAAAGAATGTTTTTAAGAATATATGCATTGAAGTATTATATTATTTTCATCTAATTCATATTTGTCTATCTACAGCCAACTGGGTGTGTTGTGATTGGAAAAATTTTGAAAATTGTTGCTGACCAAGGCTGGTATTACACAATCTGCAGCAATTGTAGTAGCATTGTGAAACCATTCAAAGGTAATCCAAGTGACAGAATTTACAACTGTGAAAATTGTCAAAGAAATTGTGACCTTTATCCAAGGTATGTATTAGTGTAGTAAATTATACGTGTATCAATAATAATAATAAAAAATCTGTCATAATTTATTCCTAAATTTTTTCAACTTTTTTGAATTATTTTTTCAGGATTAAAGTCTATATTCGTGTTCAAGATGAATCAGGTTCAGCTTCTTTTTGTTTGTTTCAACAAGAGGTTGCAAAATTGTTAGGAAAGTCTGTGGCCTATCTTATATCTAAGATTGATAAGGTAATCATGTGTGTATACATTTGTTTTACATAAATGTTTTTTTAATTTTATAATTTTTTGATATATTAAAAACAACACATTTTTATTTTGTAACAGAATGAAGATATCACATCGTACCCAAAAGATTTGGATAGTATTGTCAACAAAGATTTTGTATTTAAATTACAAGTTTCCACATACAATGTGAACAACAATTATCATATATTCACAGTTAACCGAGTAACTGATGATGAAGCTGTTATGAAATCAATTGTAGCAAAACAAACAAATGAAGAAGAGGTATATAATAATTCAATTTCATTATTTTTCATTATTTTAACTATCAAATATGAACATGAAAGTTTATATTTTAACATTTTTAAATACTATCAGGAAATCAAAAGTCATTGTTTAGGAAAAATATCTGCAATAGATAATGGTAAGAAAAGCGACACCGAATTTGACGATAGTAAAGGAAAAGTTGAACATGAAGGTGATGTTATCCCTAAATTTAAAGGGAATCAGGTATTTTTTAATACTATTTTATTTAGAAATAAAACATATGTGCAGCTAATAAAAAGATTATTAAAAAAAGTACTGAATTATTTTTTTTATATTAGAAGAATGAAACTTTAGCAGAAGGTGGAAGTAAAAGAAAGAACGGAGAACCAGAAGTATTTGATATGGAAAAGAAGGCGAAAGTTGAGAGTGAAGACAATAAAGGCTAAATTATTCTGATGCAAGTCATAGAATAATTGAAAGAAACTGTCTGATTTAGTTAATATTTAATACTTTTATTTAATTATGTTTTTCCTATTCTTGGTTTATGAGTATGTTATGGTGAATATAGAATTTTTTTTTAATAAATAAAAGTTGATATTATCGTTCTTTCATTTGCTTAAAGGTACTATTATTGAATACATTATATTGCATTATGTAAGTTTCATGATTTTAATTTGGGTGGTAATGTTGTTAGCTTGTGGAAGTTGGTTGTTTTAGTTATAGCCACTCTAACATCCACATGAATAGAAGATACTATAGCTAATCCAGACTGGTTTTTTTTTCTTATCTGATATGGGTTAAAGAAATGGAAAAAGGTATCTGGGGTGACATGGTTTTGACCCAATCTAATATTCTCTGGTAAGATTAATGGTGCCTTAATTTGTATTCACTTGACTTATGTGACAATTTTTATGATAAAAGTTTTTAAAGGATTCAATCTCATTGATACACTGTATCATATAATGAATTTACACGTATAAAAGAAGTTCAAGAGTGGTTGTTAACGTTTCCTCAGGTAATTGAGAAACCTTTAGAAAAAAATGATTCAGATGATGTTTGGAGTGTTGATCCCAAACTTAGATCGATTAGCTTTGTGTATACGAGATTAGATCAAGTACTACACGTAGAGAAACCTTTGCTTATGAATAAAGTAACAAAGTGTTATGCGGAATTAACACTTGATCTAAAACACAATGATGTTAAACAAACTTTCACTTGTATTAGAATAATCGTGTTGATTACAATGAAAGGTTTAACTTGCGAATACTATGAAAACTGATATATGACTTTAACCTAAAAGACCTTCTTTTATAGAACAAGAAGTCTTGTACAATAAGCTACGAATCAACTATTCTAGGTAAAGATAATAATAGAAAATACAATGTCGTGCTTATCTTTACCATACATAAATAAAGAAACAAATAAACAAAAGATATTCTATCAGTGTCAATCTTCAAGGCTGTCAGCGTTGACTTCTATCAGCGTCCAAAGTCAATCTATCAGCGTTGACTTTCTTCTTATCAGCGTTTGGTGATCTGACCCATATTTTATTCCCAACAATCCTCCCCTAAACTTGATATCCATTCCAATGATCAAGTTTCTGAATAAAAACTAAAGGCTTAGGAGGAATCTTTCAATAACTTCTTATGTTGGTGATAAACATATCTGATCAAGTCCTTGGCCACATCACTCGTATAATCAATCTCCAAGGGTGTCTCTAGCATCTTCTTCAATACTTCTTTGGACAAGAAATAGTCAGCATCCACAAGCAAATATTCTGAAAACTTTGTAGAGCTCATATGAAATACACCACAAGTAGAATATAGCCTCCAATGAAGATTACTGAGATCATCTTCAAGATCCTTCCAAATGGCAGGATCTGCTTCTTTTGGACCACACAAAGTCATAAATGTGTTCCAAAGTCTTATTCCATTAGCTGAAGTAGGTGCTTCAGCTGTATACTTGGCCTCTATTAACCTCCATAGATGCACCAAGTCTTCCCTGTCTATGCTTGCAAATATAGAAATAACTGAAGTGAAAGTATGTACCTCCTTTCCAAATCGTCCAACCTTCCAAAATCCACACTCATCTTCATCAAAACTGATGATTGGATTTCTGTCATCTAGAGGTACTACATTTACCAAATCTGAAGCTTCCAAGGGAGAAAGCTTGAGATGCTTCCTTATAACACCTTCAGTTGGAAAATACACATCCATGTCTTTAGGAAATTGGAAAGGATCTCCTTTCTTCACTGGTCTTTGAGCAATCCTTATTTCCTTTTGAATCTGCATCTCCTCTGCAAGCTCTTGTTTTCTTTCTTCTGAAAGAAACTGGTAGACATTCTGTTCTTGCACCTTCCTCCAAATAGGATGTGCCCTATACTCTAGCTCCTCAAAAGATAAGGCCAGCAACTTCTTTGATGTCCAATTAGGCTGATGACATCTAAGCAACTTATAGTACAACTGCCTTCTATCTCTCTTGAGCCAGGTTTTGACCTCTTGTGCATTAAATCTCATAATCACCTTTATGTCTTCTTGTACCCTAAGAAGAACTTCCAACCCCCAAATTTGATCTGATAAACTCATACCTGGGTTGTCCATCACCTGGTCTTCCCAAGCATGGTACATTCTGGTGATTTCTGGTAGGTCCCAATCAACCTGATTCTTCAACTCACTCAACCTTTCCTTTGCTAGCTCATCCCCATATTCAAGCCTTTCTGGATCTTCAATAATTTGAATGCTTGAATCTGAGCTATCATCATCTTTTCCATCACCACTTTCTTCCTCACTTTCAGAAACAACAAATGGTGATCTTCTACTCCTCTTCAAATCTCTTTCCACAAGTTGTGCAGCCAACTGTTCATCAAATGCTATTTGTGCTGCATCTTTCTTTGGAACATCTTCTTCAATCAAAATACCTTTACCTTTGTCCTTTGTCTTTTGGATCATCTTGGATATATCAACAACTGGATGCTTCTTCAAGTTGGTGAGAGCTTCAGCAATCTGCAAAGATTCACTAAATTGTGAACTCTTTTCTGAACTCTTTTCACTAGCTGTGTGAATCAACTCATCCTCCTCATCCTCTTTATCCTCCCCTTTGGAAGATTCCTCCATTAAACTTCGGCTACTTGGATTCTCCAAAACAGTTACTCTCTCCCTCAAAACTTGGAGTTCTCTTCCCTGATTGTTGACAGTTTGTACAAGACTGACATTTTGCTTTTGCAAGCTAATGACAGCCGCCGTCAATTCAATTATTGTCATAGGTTCCAATCTGCCCTCAGCGAGAATGGGGATTTGACCTCCCAAAATAGAATCATGGGGCATGGATGAGGTCTTAATGATGTTAGGACTGTCTTGACCAGCTTCGAAGCCTGTGTCAATAGCCCCAGCCTCACCCATTTCACCAGCCACACTTGTGGAGGTGGTTCTCTCTGCTACAAGGCTAGGATCACTAGAGGAGAACACTCCAGTAACCCTTTGGCGTTTAGTCAACCTAGATTGCAATGGGGTGGAAGATGAAGTAGATTGGGTGGGTGTGGGTTGATGAAGGGGTGTTTGGGATTGTTCAAGAATTGTATCAGTGTTGGGATTGGCTGTGTCAGCGCCCACATTTTGAGTGTCAGCGCTGGGTTGGTCAATGTCCATGTTTTCTGGTGAAGGTGATGGTTCATGAATAGGCTCAAGTTGAGGTTCAGGATCTGGTTGTGGTTGTGGTTGTGGTTGTGCAGCCTGAATTACTTCAAGCATTGGTTGGGTAAGAGGTATGGATTCATTGGTGGAGCTCATTTTAGCAAAAATGGTTTTCTGTTGTTTAGGGATCTCATAAAAAGTTTCATGATCCCTAGAACAATATGCTTGTAAATCAAAGACCATTTGCAAAAATCTAGGGTAAGCCAAAGTCATTTTACTCCCCTTGTTTTTACACATCCCTTCAAAAATCATTTTTGAAAAATTATACTTAAGTCCACGTGTTATACAAACCAAAGCACTTGCTATTGACCTGTTTATTTCATTAAAAGAAGTACATTTTGGACTTAAGCATTGTAAAAGGACATGTATCAAATATTTCCAGTCAGAGGGAAATTCCTGCTTATGATATTTATTTAAAGTGACATCAGCAGGAATAGGATAACCCAATTCCCTAAGACCCTGTTCTATTGTTGCAATGGCAAGGGTAGTCACACCATCAGCGTCATCAAGACGCAAAGCTTGGCGAACCAAAGCTTCAGTGACCACCCATGTTCTTCCATGAACAGTAGAGGTTAATGTGGTCACTCCATTAGTTGTTGTGGAACTAACACTGTTCCAAAACTGTCTAATGTGTGCGACAGGGACTAATGGTGTATGAGAAAGTGCATACCTCAATGAAGATGCATTTAAAAATGCCACCATCTGTGAATACTGAGGAAATAAAGCATCATCAGCAGTCAAGTAAGCGATCATATTGTGTTGGCTCTTGAACTCCAATGTTAAATTCTTTGAGTTGAATTTGGGTGCCATGATTGAAAGCTGTTTAAGTTATATGATATGGGAAAAATCTAGGAGAAAAAGTGTTAGACAAGAAAATATGAATACCCAGAATAAAAAGATTAGCCAAATTTATAGGAGAGATGCATGATTTTGATTGGTCAAAAATGAGGCGGTTATATTCAAAGAGCAATCATGAAAATCTTGAATCAAATATAACTTATCTCATGCATTAATTAAAAGTAACTTCTCCCCAAAATTACGGCCAAAGATTAGTCAAAAAATAACAACTGGGTAGGGCCCACTAGGTGTCAACGGTCAAAAAATAGCCCATCAGCGCCCAACGGCTATATTTTCTTGTCAGCGTTTGCCTAAAGCCTTGTCAGCGTCACGATTGGACGTAACAGCGTTTGGAGAAAAACTTGTCAGCGTCTAAAAAGTAAAAATAAAAATATTTAAAAAGAAAAAGACCTTAACAAAGTAATTTATCCTAAGGGAAATATCTTACAAGTTGATAATAATTACTGGGCGGCAAGCACTGTCCATTTATGCACACTTGCATAAGCAAGATAGACACAAATGTCCTCTAGAGTCCCTTGCTAACCAAAATACTTACCAACAAAGTTATTTCATAAAATTCTTTGTAACTCCCAGGTAAACCCATATCCAAAGTATTCCCAAGTCTCCCATCAGACCATAACCAATTCTAAGTCAAAAATGTCTTGGCAGCATGCAAAGTTGATATACTATGCATGCTACAGTGCCTCATGGTTTAGTAAAACTAACCCATACTCACCTGTGGACACAATCTAGAATTGTGATGAGAGTATTCTAAGAATACCCAAGAGTCCTAAAGGTTCCTTAAACCTCCCCTTAAACTATGATACATGAGTTCTCAAAATATATATATGAACATTAAAAATTTATGTCAAGATAGGAATATAAATATTCCAACCATCATCCATAAACAAAACATGTCCAAATAGCTCTTCAAAGATCCATAAGCAACTATGTATCCAATGGCATAAAGCTACCATTACCTGCACATTTAGATGAAAACCACAAAACTAACATTTGTTGCTAACAGCGTCCCGACAACACTTAACAGCGTTGAAGAAACTCTTGTCAGCGTTAGACCATAATATCTCTAACAACGGCAAAATAACACTTGACAGCGTTACATTTACCTTTGTCAGTGTTAGAAAAATAATGTGGAAAATCTAAATCATCACAAAGACCAATAACAATGCATATCCTGTACATACTTTTACAAAAAGGTTCCAAAACACATATTAAGTGAGATTAACCATTCCAATATTTGTTACCAAATATTGAAATCTTCCAGCATCAAAAGGTTTAGTTAATAAATCAGCTACATTATCTTCAGTATCTACCCTATCTGGTTGTATTAAACCTTTCTCAAAGCAATCTCTTATAAAATGGTGTCTAATTTCTATGTGTTTGGTTTTAGAATGATGTACAGGATTTTTAATAATGCATAAAGTACTGTTATTGTCTACAAAAATCTTGGTATGCATAAAATTATACCCATAATCCAACAGCTGGTTCTGAATCCATAAGACTTTTCCACAACAAGCAGCTGCAGCAACATATTCTGCTTCAGTTGTAGAGTTGGCCACCACTGTTTGTTTCTTGCATTGCCAAGATATTAATCTGCTCCCAAGAAATTGGCATCCACCAGTTGTGGATTTCCTATCAAACTTGTCACCACCATAATCACTGTCTGAATATGCAATAAGGTCCAAGGGAGAATCTTTTGGGTACCATAATCCAAGATCTGGATAACATCTTAGGTACCTAAAAATCCTCTTCACAGCAAAAAGGTGACATTCTTTGGGAGTCACTTGATGGCGTGCACATGCACACACAGCAAACATGATGTCAGGTCTTGAGGCTGTAAGATACATCAATGATCCAATCATTGATCTATAGTGCCTAACATCCACATCTTTTCCAGCTCCAATTTTTCCCCAAGGGTATTGCCTATCCATAGGAGTGGAAGCCTCCTTCTCATGTGGAGAAAAACCATATTTCTTCAAGATTTCAGCTACATACTTGTCTTGGGAGATGAAGATACCATCTTCTTTCTGCTGAACTTGTAAACCTAGAAAGAAGTTCATCTCACCCATTGCACTCATCTTGAATTTATCTGTCATGAGCTTGGAAAAATCCTCACTCATTTTTGGATCAGTAGAGCCAAAAATGATGTCATCAACATAGACCTGCACAAGCAACACATGTTTTCCTTTCTTCTTTGTAAACAGTGTCTGATCTATGGTGCCCCTCTTGAAACCATTTTCCACCAAGTAGGTGGACAATGTACCATACCATGCTCTTGGGGCTTGATGAAGGCCATACATTGCCTTCTTTACTCTATAAACCTTGTCTGGATTCTCAGGATCTTCAAAACCAGGAGGCTGTATTACATAAACCTCCTCAACAATTGTGCCATAGAGGAAAGCACTCTTCACATCCATTTGATAAACAGTAAAATTCATGCAAGAAGCATAAGCTAAGAAAATTCTGATAGCTTCAATTCTTGCAACTGGAGCAAAGACTTCTTCATAATCTATGCCTTCCTCTTGTGTATAACCCTGAGCTACCAAACGTGCCTTGTTTCTGACCACAATGCCTCTTTCATCTTTCTTGTTCCTTAGAACCCATCTTGTCCCAATTGGTCTCACATACCTAGGACAATCAACCAGCTCCCAAACATCCTGTATAGCAAATTGGTGAAGCTCATCCTGCATTGCTTCCACCCAACTTGGTTCTTTGAGAGCATCAAAAATCTTCTTGGGTTCTTCCTGTGACAGAAAACAGGCAAACAAACATGCTTGTACAAGAGGGGTATCAACCTTCTTGTTTATATTGGCAATAAACCCACCAAGACCTTGATGGGATCTTCTTGTCTGAACTGGAGCCATAACATCACCAATGATTTGAGATGTGGGGTGATCCTTTGCTGTGGAAGTGAGAACTCCTCCTTCAAAAAGTCTGGTGTCCTCAATTTCACGCTCCATGTTGCCAATATCTTCTTCAGATTCTTCTTGATCAACAGGAATCTCTTCATGGATATTGGAAGGTCCACCCTGTTCAAAATGAGAAGAGAAAAGCTGTGTAAAGGTGTCTCCAAAGTCTGATCCTTGTTTGTCAGCGTTTGGGCTAACAACGCCTGAACTGGTGTTGTCAGCGTTGGAGCCATCAGCGTCTGAATTGGTCGTGTCAGCGCTTGATTTCCCTTTGTCAGCGCCTGAAGAATCATGCATGTTTGTATTTGGTGGTATTTGAACACCACCATTATCTTTCCTTGCAGCAGTAGCAGCAGTAGCAGCAGCATAATACTCATCTGTCCATATAGGAAGTGTAACATATTCTTGTATGGGAGATGATTCAACTGCTGGTGGTCCATCCTCCTTAGCAACCTGTATACCTGAAACATTACCAATTCTCTTTTCCAAAACACTTGAAGTTACCTTCACAATGTCTGGATCAGTAACAGGCATATAATTTAAAGCTCTAGATAAAGGTTCTAAGTCAAACAACCAATTTGGACCACTCTCAGGATCACTAGGTTTACTTTCTAAAAACCTAACATGCACCTTTTCAAGTATACGTTTTTCCTTTTTAATGTAAACCCTATATCCTTTACTCTGCACTGAATAACCCATGAAGTAGCCTTCATCACCTTTTGAATCAAATTTACCTAGGGCCTCACTAGTTTCTAGAACAACTACATGACATCCAAAAGGCTTCAGAAAACCAATATTTGGCTTCCTTCCCCAAAGTAATTCATAAGGTGTCTTATTATGTATCTTGTTGACCAATGCCCTATTCTGAACATAACAAGCTGTGTTAACAGCTTCAGCCCAAAAGGCTATAGGAAAGTGGGCATCAGCCAACATGGTTCTGGCTGCTTCAATAAGGGTCCTATTCTTCCTTTCAGCAACCCCATTTTGTTGTGGGGTTCTAGCTATACTAAACTGCCTAGTAATCCCTTTCTTGGCACAAAAATCATCTAACAACTGATTTCTAAACTCACCCCCATTGTCACTTCTAATAATCTTGACCTCATTACCATTTTTCTTTTCAATTTGGGTAATGAAATTGATCAGACTTAGGGCAGTTTCACTTTTCTTGGCTAAAAAGAAAGTCCATGTAAACCTGGAGTAATCATCAGTAATGACAAAACAATATGATTTACCCTTCAAACTTTCTATATTAGTTGGACCAAAGAGGTCCATATGCAATAAGTGAAGGGGTTTAGAACTAGAGTGCACCTGTTTAGACCTGAATGAGACCTTGTGCTGCTTGCCCTTAAGACATGCAACACAAGAGTGGTCATTGTGGAAAGCCTTTTCAGGCAAACCATCAACTAAACCAAGCCTCACAAGTCTATTGATATTCTTAAAGTTTATGTGCCCTAGTCTCCTGTGCCAAAGATTACTTTCATCTACTGAGGCTTTAGCATACAGACATGACATCTTATTATTTACCTTAATTCCATTAAGATTCACATTATATATGTCTTTATGCCTTGGTGTTCTAAAATCTATGTATTTCTCCTCAGGGAGCTTATAATCTTTGCTTAACACCAAGCACTCAGTATCTGTGAAAAGAACCTTATTTTTGTTATCACACACTTGTGATACACTAAACAAATTATAATCCAAGTCTTTCACCAAGAAGACATTATCAAACCTAAGATTGTTGGTGACAAGGGTTCCTTTTCCTGTGATTGTGCCGTAGCCACCCCCAAAGTATACCTTATCACCATCTTGAATAGGAGAGAAATTGGTCAGATAGTCTTCCTTTCCAGTCATGTGCCTTGAGCATCCACTATCCCAGTATCCATAGTCATTGATCTTCTTCCGAATGCCCTGCACATAAAGAAAACACATTAGTTTTCTTTGGGAACCCAAGCCTTGGAAGACTTGGATTCATTTGGTTGTTCAACAAGAACAGACTTGGTTCTCATAACAACCCCATTTTCATCCCTGTTTGAATGAAATTCCCAGTTAACCCCAATTGGTGTTGACAATGCCTTAGAAATATAATGAAACCTGTTGCATGTCATAGAAATACCAGTATTATTAGGGTTCTGGTCTTGTTTTGGTCTCCATGTTAAGCTAGTAGAAGCTCTAGACCTATTTCCCTGTGGTTGCAAATACCTAGGTTTAGCAGTGTGTCTGTCAGTGCTGAAATTACTCCTGTCAGCGCCCCGATTGCTCTTATCAGCGCTGAACCTAGGGTTTGCTACAGGAACCCATTGCCTATTTGACCAAGTATTTGACTTTTGAAAAGGTCTTAGGCCTTGTGTGTTAGACCCTCTAGAAAAGAATGGGGCTGGTCTAACGACTTGTGAACTCTTGTTCACAAAGGTATTGGGTCTGACAGTGTTTGACCTATGTTGACTTTTGTCAGCGCTGAAATGGTTCCTATCAGCGTTGACATTGGAAGCGTTGACACATTTGTAGGCCAAATGTGAGAAGCTCCCACATGAGTAACAGGCTTTTCTAGACATAGTCTTAGGTCTAGAAGCAAAGAAACCTGTTCCATGGTTACTAACTTGGCTTTTTGGTGACCTAGAATTTCTATACATCTCTGCATATTTAACACTAGGTTTTCTAACATTTTGTGGGCCAAGGTCAACAGGTTTGCCAGTGGTAGGGTGTGTGATCTTAATAGGTTTAGGATCATCAATTGGTTTTGTGATTGGTGTGGGCTCATTTGGACTTTCACACAATAACCCTCCCTTAACAAACAAAGTGTGGTTAGCTTTCTTCCACTCTTCTAGGTCAGTCAGCTTTTGCTGATATTCCTCAACTGGGGAAGTCACTCTAGGTGGAGGAATGAACTCCTCCTCTTGGCATTCTGGCAAGCCAGTCCAAGATAAGTCCTTTGATTGGACACCATAGAAATCCCCAGCTGGTGGTGGAACAACAGTATAATTATTCATCCCAATCCCACTCATATCCTTAGAGTCTCTTTGTTTACTAACACACTCTCCTAGGGTTTGTGTGGCCTTATCAAATCTCTGGATTTTAAGACTCACATTATCTTTATTCTTGTTAGCCTCCTCTAACTGAGCTATCAAATCAAGATTAACCCTATTTACTATATCTTGCACATCTTTACTCTGAAATAACTCATGTTTTAAGATGTTTATTTGATCTTTTAAATCAAACTCCATTTTCTTATACTCAGATACTGTCTTTTCTGTTTGGGTTAGAGCAATTTGATAGTTAGATACTTTGCATCTTTCAGTACTTGCCTCATCTAATAATTTAACTATCTCTTGTTTTAATTTTTCAGTATTTAAACGACAACCCTTAGAACAGAAAGCATCATCATATACCTCATTGTCTGATGAAGAGGAGGAGTGTGCCATGAGAGCATACTCAGCATGCTCTTCTTTAACTTCAGCAACCAAAGCTCTGTCCTCTTCCTCATTCTTAGCCATCCAGCTCCAATCCCATTCTCCAACACCATCAATTTGTTGAACAGCAACCATGGCCTTGGGATCTGGGTTCTTAATCATTTGGCTAGAAGGCTTCCCAGCATCAGATCTCCTTGGAGATCTACATTCCCTCATAAAGTGCCCCATCCTATGACAGTTGTAGCACTCTACCTTGGACTTGTCAAAGCCAGCAACATCCTTAGCATTAAAGGTCATCTTCTTCTTGAACCTTTTATTGAACCTGTTTGCTCTTAAACTTACAAGAGCCATAGTCCACTTGATGTCCATCTCTTCCAATTGCTCATCACTTATCTGCTCAAGATCTTCATAAGTAATCCTTGAATCACTAGGCAAAGAAGCAATGAATGCACACACAGTATCAAGATCAAAACCAGCAGGTTTAATTCTATCAGCGCCATGATTGTGTGTGTCAGCGCTTGAGTACAAGGCGTTGACAGGATATGATCCAGCGCTGACAGATTGACATCCAGCGCTGACACCTTGAGATCCAGTTGCTGAATGTCCATAGAAGTTCATGGAATCAAATTGGCCTTCACTTTGTGAAAAGAAGGCCATGTTGCTGCTAGAAGATTTGTTATCACTCTCCAATTGCCATTCATTCTCCAACAGCCTTAACTTGTTGAAGATGTCATCAAACCTGGAAGTCTTGTGGGTGTTATTGACAAGAATAGATCTTGTCTCAATCTTCCATACATCACCAAGGCTTTTGAGAAAAGTAGCATTTAATTCAGGGTCATCAATCTGTTTTCCCATGAAGGAAAGTTGACTTGTGATGTCAAGAAGTCTACTTCTCACACTGCTGAGATTCTCATTAGGTTGAGCTTTAAAGACAGCATACTCATGCAA
The DNA here is from genome assembly GCA_025667525.1 of Glebionis coronaria. Taxonomy (NCBI): domain Eukaryota; kingdom Viridiplantae; phylum Streptophyta; class Magnoliopsida; order Asterales; family Asteraceae; genus Glebionis; species Glebionis coronaria. Next base: position 448,078 of record JANFOE010000391.1, read on the forward strand.
GAGTTGCTTCTTCTTTTCTTCTTTTGTGTCAGCATTGCCACCATGTGCTACTTCAAGAGCTTCCCAAAGCTCTTTTGCAGACTCAAAACGTTTGTACTTATGCTGATTCTCATGACCTAGGGCATGTTTCAAGATGTTCAAAATTTTCATGTCCACCCTCTTCTTGGCTATATCTTCAACAGCTACCGCTCTCCCATCATCAGGCTTTTCCACTTTATCAGCTTCAGGACAATTAGGAACAGCTGTCCTTGCGGCAATAGCAGCAGTAATCTTTGCTGCTTTATCGAATGTGTTCCCATATTCGATAATTTCCCAAAGAGTGTAGTCATGAATAGCTATATATTGCTCAAAGTTGGACTTCCAAAGTTCAAAGTTCCTGGCATCAAACATGGGAATTTTGATACTAGGGTTTGAGAAGTTGTTTTGAAGCAAAGCAGGAGGTTGATTTGTTCCAGACATGATGTTTTTAGGGTTTTGAGAATTTTAGGGTTTTAGGGTTTGGTGTTTTAGGGTTCTGCGTTACTTAAAGATCAAAAGTTTCTCAACAAGCTCTGATACCACTTGTTGATCCCAAACTTAGATCGATTAGCTTTGTGTATACGAGATTAGATCAAGTACTACACGTAGAGAAACCTTTGCTTATGAATAAAGTAACAAAGTGTTATGCGGAATTAACACTTGATCTAAAACACAATGATGTTAAACAAACTTTCACTTGTATTAGAATAATCGTGTTGATTACAATGAAAGGTTTAACTTGCGAATACTATGAAAACTGATATATGACTTTAACCTAAAAGACCTTCTTTTATAGAACAAGAAGTCTTGTACAATAAGCTACGAATCAACTATTCTAGGTAAAGATAATAATAGAAAATACAATGTCGTGCTTATCTTTACCATACATAAATAAAGAAACAAATAAACAAAAGATATTCTATCAGTGTCAATCTTCAAGGCTGTCAGCGTTGACTTCTATCAGCGTCCAAAGTCAATCTATCAGCGTTGACTTTCTTCTTATCAGCGTTTGGTGATCTGACCCATATTTTATTCCCAACATGGAGGTTGGTTATCACTTCATAAAAAGTCTACTGTCTACCACCCGAAGTCGAGTTATCAAACCGAGTCCTACGCCACTATCAGGAAGTGTCCAATCAGTTTTTACGGGTAACATTCATGGATGAAGGTATGAAAAGGCTCAATAACCATGTCCTTAACTTTTACCTTACCCCGATAAGGAATGTTTTAACTTCAAGTCCTATAGCAGAAAACAACCATGTTTAGACGAGTCAATAATATATTAAGCAAAGGGTTTTATGTATCCGGTTGTAAGTATTCATTTTTATCATTTTCGACTAATCAATATGTCAACAAATACTTTCGTAGATGGAGAAGTTTAGAAATAGAAACATTGCTACAGTCAGTGTTTCTTGTCTACATACGCTATAGTCGAGGTCCCTAAAAATGAGGTTGATTTGGAACTCAAAGACTTAAAAAAAACAATCACATTATTTCTGTTGGTATCGGGAAGATGTCGCCTGAACTTGCTCTTGAAGTTGCTAAGAAGCTTCAGTTGACAGATAATCAAACTTGTGCTTATCAGATTAGATACGCGGGTTGTAAAGGAGTTGTCGTGTGGTAGCCTGATAAAAAAGAGGGGTAGTGTTAAGCTATCTTTAAGGCCGAGCATGAACAAGTTCGACTCTGAACACACTGAGATATGTTCATGGGCACGTTTACAGCCGGGGTTTTTAAGAAGACAGATTATTACTTTACTATCAGGATTAGGGGTTAAAGATGACAACTTTTTGGATATGCAGTCGAAAATGGTGATGAAACTGGACCAAATGCTTCTCAATACTGATGCGGCATATGATCTAATAACTGCTTCGTGTACTGAGAGTGAGAACACAACATTTATCATGTTGGGTGCAGGTTTCAAACCGCAAACCCAGCCACACCTCGTGGACTGTTAAACAACATACGATTTGCACAACTCAAAGACTTACGTGAAAAATCTTCGATATTTGTGCAGGATGGAAGATGGTTGATGGGCTGTTTGGATGAGCTCGCTTTACTCGAGGAGGGTGAATGTTTTATTCAACTATCAAACTCATCCGTTGAGGGATGTTTTGCCAAACCTGGGTCGATATTTGTAGAAACAAAGAGGAATTTGAAAGTGATTTGAGGGTTGCGTTGTGGTTGCTAAGAACCCGTGTCTTCATCCAGGTGATGTTTGGGTTCTAAAGGCGGTTAATGTGCCGGGTCTCGAGCATTTGGTTGATTGTTTGGTATTTCCTCAGAAGGGATACCAACCACACACATATCAAGCTTCGGGAATTGATATCGATGGTGATCTTTATTTTGCTACATGGGATGAGCGTCTTATACCGCCTAACATAGGAAGCTGGCACCCACAAAAGAAAACTAAATGTGCGATGTTCGTTGATTGAGATGCACTATTTGTTACAGTTAAGTGTTTATTAATTATATAGGTCAAATGAGATTTAAATGACATGGTTATAATGACATTTCAAATATGCAGCAGCAGACATTTCAAATGTGCAGAAGCATAATCTCTGACTCGTGTTGTTTGTCGTAAGAAAAATACTTACAAGAATAAAGTAAGAATGGTTGAACTGTAACTTACCTTGAGGCTTTAGATGTGTACTTAACATAGAAGATAGTAGTGTGGCACTACAGATCAATTCTTCAATGCTTACTTATTTGGGGGGTCTTTACAGCTCGATAATGAAGTGAATGTACAAAAGTACCATTTAACTCATGAAAGGGTGATGCTTCAGCTTTGCGTGAATTGGGCAACGGAAATAGATCTCTTGAACTTCTTAAAATCATTGAATTTTAAATGGCATTTTTTTAAACCTTATGAGTATCTGATAAAAGAACCCATGTTTTTTTATTACGTCTAGCTTCTATTGGTAGTAACCAAACTTACCTAGAAATGGCATACCTATTGGTGCGCCGGTAAGCCTATTTATCGTTCTTCAAACATGCTACGTAACAAACTTACTTAAATTTCATAAATACTCATATTTTTTGGCGACAATTATAACAAATGAACTACAACGTATGGAAATGAAACTATTGCTACTACTGCATATAAACACAACAAGTTTGCATTATTATTATTATATCTTTGGGCATGTTACTATATCCAAAGATGGTAAGCCAAATTAAAGTAGATTTTGGATATGACCATCAGTCTGTGTAAAAAGTTAGTCTCACAAATAACATACTGTTGCTACTTGCTTGGCCTTAATTTTTATCGTATGAAAATTACAGGATGTTTGGTCTCTTTACAACAAAAATGGTCGAATCAGAATCATTCCGACCTTTGCTAAGTAGAATGTGTAATACTCGGTCCAATCAAAGTAAAAGTAAACAACTAATGATTTCCTCTTGAATTCAGAATTCACAGAAAACCATTTAGAACAACCAGTACAATAATAATTCATTTATGAAAAACACAAATACTAACTAATCAAACTCGATGCTTCATACAGCCATGAATCAAACTATTACAATTACTTATCATCTACAAATAAGATCACAGTTACAGCAACTCCAAGGAGCTATCTTATACGTTGTGTGCTATTACAGTAAACATTACACAAGGTACATACAACTTAAACAGATTATAGCACAAGCATGAAGCAGATCATATGACAAATTAAACAACAAAAACCAACACTCAGGCATGAATAAATAACTTAATATGAGAACACGTTAATCTTTCATCCTAAGTGAAAATCAAGTTCAAAAGTCAAAACTACTTCAACTAAAAATCAGAATTTTGCAGTCAAATGTTCCAAGCAGACTACTAAAAGAAGATTTAAAGCTAAATAAACTGGTTATTCAAAAATATTAGCTAATTTAATAAAACTATTACCGTATCACAAATTTCTAACCCAGCAGTTTCATCAATTATACAAGTAACCATACAGTTAAACATTTGATTTTAAACAGCTTCATTAAAGGAAAAAAAACAAAAGATCAGTCTAAATCGTTCAACATGTAGCAAGACAGTAACTAACATTAACACAGTAAAGTAGGAAATATTTACTGAACTCGCCATAATGCCAAGTAGTGATAAGATGGAATACTGGATTATATAGGCTGTTGTCATTGTTCATATTAGTGATATTCTTTGCGTTTGTTTGCGTTAATGCTCCCAAAAAGACTCCATGTTACACAACTATGAAGTATGAACTTGTGCCATGATAGAATAGCATAGGTATCTGTGAATAAATGTGTTTGGAGAGGGCTTATTCAAAGAAGTCCCTAAAAATTATAATTAAAAGAACCAAAAAGTTTGATTAATCAAATATAAGAAAAACAGTATTTAGTTTAATTATTAGAAACAAACAAAATACTACAAAACTATATCATGACAGAAATAATCAAGTCTTTCCAGCAACGTCACTCAACCGTAAACCATTCAACATTATCAACTAAGACCAAACAGAAAGTCTCGATAGAAACTCCATTAAAATCAAAAACAGTAACATTGAAATTAAATCCTCCAGCATGACACACCACCATTTTTTGCCCTTCAGTAACATTCTCTGTTACAATCAAATTTGTCCAGTTACACCCATAAAATCCACGTGGTGCTTCTTCAATAAATTTAAGCTTCACTTCATACTTTTGAATTTTCTTAAAATCAAACTTATCCTTCTTGATAAAACCATGACAAAAAATTTTTCGGTAATATCTGTAAAAAAAATAAAAAAAAACAAAAAATAAGTTTTATACAAATTAAAAAAAAAGGTATTCTGTAGTTGTTTGTAGTTGATTACCTGCATGTGTTTACTTTGTGACGAAGCATACGTCAGACAAACAGGCGCATATCTTCCGAAATTATATAACCTTGAAATAGGCATGCCCTCTAAATTGTACTCAGCAAGAAACAACATACTCAGCCTACTAGAAACTACAAAGTGAACATGCCACCCATCCACAATACCTTTAGACTTAACATAACGATTCCAAATTCTTCCATATACCAATGCAAAAGACACATTGATATATCTTACACGAATATAATAAACACAATCAGTTGCACGTACACACAATTTTTTATTTCTCTTCCCTTTGGCAAAACTCAACAAGTTAACAGGAACTATCTGTTTTTCAAAATAAATTAAGCATTAAAAAAAAGATACTTGCAAAAAAAAATATTAGAGAATAAAACAACATACCATTCCACCGTCTGTCCTGTTTCGAATCTGACACAAAAATTCCATCAAAAAGCAGGAAAACAGAAATTAAAGTTTTGTTGTAAAAACCCTTTAAAAATTGATCCAGAAAACGTACTAAAAACCAAAGAATATAACGAGTTATATAGACATAAAAACAAAATCCTATTAGAAGTAAAATACTTTAATAGTAATTATCTAATAATTGGTAGTAGTCCATATCCAATTGTAGTAAATAAATCCAGATAAAAGAAATCGTACCATTCATGAAATTAAAATTGGTATGTTAATCTAAATCTATATATAGATATAATATTTGTTGATATTTACTAAATCTTAACCAAAAAAATAAAAAAGCCGACTCTATACCAATCAAATAAAGAATACAATTAAAGTACAATTATAATTGTTAAGTTAATTAATACATATATATATAATACATACGTTTATTTTTAAAAATCTTAACCAAAAAAACGACTCTCTTTGTGATTAGAATGAACAAAAAAAATAAATCTAAAAGAACAAAAGAAGATCATACTCAGAAGCCAGCGACAAACAAAAGACAGGTTTGAAAAAGTTATTTCTAAATATCTTTTGATTATAATATTGTTTGTTAAGCAAATGTATAATTCAACATCCAGATTATGTGTTTATTATAAATTGCAGAAAAGATGGACAGCATTGTTGGATGAGAAATTCATCAACATAGTAAATAAACTTGGAGGATCAGAAGGTTTGAAACAATATTATTTGTTAAATAATATTTGGTAGATTTATAAAATAACGTTTTCTTTAATTGTTTTTTTTGTAAACTTTTGTAGCGGCGAAACCTATGAAAATTTATAAACATATGCAAGATGATGATGTTACGGTTTTGGAAATCAAAAGCCATCTCCAGGTTAGATTATGTTTATAACATGTTATTGTGGAAACATTAATAAAGAAGATCACTTAAATATTGTTTAACTATTATTAAAAGTATTATTGTTGAACTTGAAGGCATTTAGAAAGAAAACAAAGATAGGAGACAATTTTTCATACACAAATCAACAACCAACAATGAGTGACATGAAAGTCGAGGGACTACAAACAGGAATTTTCATGAATGAAAAAATGCAGAATGGAACATCAAAAGAACAGTTTGCTATAGGAATAAAAAATAAAAGAAAAACACAGGTTTCATCTCATTCTTCAAATTATCTCCCAATTTGTTATTCAAGTTTATGTTATAATTTTGGAGAAAACTATATATTGCAGGTAAAATGGACACCAATGTTGGACAAGAAATTCATTGATATAGTTGGTAAATTTGGAGGACCTCAAGGTATGAAGAAAGAAACTTCTTTAAACAATATTTTGTTTATTTATAAACTAACTCTTCTTTTGATTGTTTTTAAAAACAACTGCCAAACCCAAGAAAATTTATGAAAATATGAAATCTGATAATTTAACAATTTTAGAAATAAGCAACCATCTGCAGGTAAGATTGTATATTAAATAGTTATAACATGTTATTATGCAATGAGTAATAAAAAAAATTACTTAACTATCAATGATCTAATAAAAAATATATTTTACTTAAACTTCTAGGCATTTAGAAAGAAAACAAAGACAGACATTAGGTTCTTAAACACAAACGAAAGACCAAGTATGGTTGAAAGTAAAGATGAAAGACTACAAACAGAAACATGCAGCAATCAAGAAATGAAGAATGAAACAACTAATCAACAAATCATTACAGAAAAACAATCAATTAAAAGGAAACAGGTTAGGCCTAATTATTCTAAACCAACTTTTAATCCATTTTCCATCTTTACATTTAAATTAGACACCTAACTAATTTATTTGTTACAAAATGCAGAAAAAATGGTCTCCTGAGTTAAATAGGAAATTCATTGATATAGTTGTCAAACTAGGAGGATCTGAAGGTTTGAAATACAAACCCTTTTTAAAACATCTACTAAGTGTTCCAACTAATAAATTTATTTTTCGTATTCTAAAAAACCTTTTACAGCAGCTACACCTAATAAGATTTTAGGTCTTACGAATGACAAAGATATAACATTGTTGGAAATAAAAAATCATCTTCAGGTAACAATTTGTTATTAAACATCCTTAGAGTCTTTAACATTAATATCGTCTTTTTAAATGTTTTCTAAATCATCTAACATATATCTCATGTATTGTAGAAATTTAGACAAAGAACACAGATTGTCAACAATTTTGTGAGCAAAAACAATCAACCAACATTTGTAAATACAGAAGGGTGGACACAGGAAATGGTATATTACTTCAAAGAAAGGTGGGAACGTAGAAACCAAAAAACAACCACGAACAAATTCGTAGAAGATATAAGCATAGATACGATGGTTAAAAAATGGAGTGCTTGCTTAGAAAGGAAATTCATTGACATTGTTGTTAAACTTGGAGGATGTCAAGGTTTGAAAACACAAATCCTTTTACACACATATTATCAGTGTATAAACTAATGTTTTTTTTGCTGTTGTCACAAATTTTATTTAGGATCTACACCAAAGAAAATATTTGGCCTTATGAATGACAAACATATTACATTGTTGGAAATAAAAAATCATTTGCAGGGAAGATAACACATTAAATCCTTTTTGCATTATCTATATAAACACTAATAAAAATATTTAACTTATTTATGTTATTTTGTGATTAAACATAAATTTAATGAATTGTAGACATTTAGAGAGAAAACAGAAACAGTTGATAATTTTGTGAACATAAAGAAGCAACCAAGTTTTATTGATACTCTAGAGTGGACGCAACAAATGGTGTATTACTTCAAAGAGAGGTGGGAACAGGAACAACAAAACACAAAACCACTTACAGATAATGCTACAAAAGATCAAACAACAGAAACAATCAAGGCAAAAAAAAGGAAAAACCAAAACCATGGTAACACTGGGAAACCTGAAGGAAACAAAAAACAGGTTTGTTTGAATATCTTTTTATTACATATAGGTTTAACTTCAATTTGAATAACAAATAATTTTGTAGAAATACACAACCTGGTCTACAAAAATGTGCAAAAACTTCATCGATATCGTCGTTAAACTTACAGCGTATGAAGGTTAGCTGAATTATAAGATTCTTTGGTTTAATTTTTGACTCTATTTTATTACACATACTTCTATATGATTTATAATTCAAATTCTTTTACAGATCCAACTCCAAAGAAAATCAAACAACATATGACAGATGGTAATGTTACGCTCTCTGAAATTCAAAATCATTTAAAGGTATGATTTAAAACAAAAATTCATATGAGCGTTACATATAACCTTATTTATTTTCTTATATTTATATTATAATTATACAGAAATTTAAATTGAAGTCAAAGATTGTTGATCAATTTTTAAAGAAAAAACAAAAGCCAACATCTTTGAATACTAAAAGCTGGACAGAAGAGATGCTTTATTACTTCCATGTTAGTTGGGAAAAGCTACACGATTCAAAAAATTCAACAAATCAAGAATATAAAGGCATTGCTAAAGGTATTTTGTTGTGTGTATATCATCTATTTACTTATAAATATTAGGTAACATTACATAACATTAAATCACACAGATTACATGGATATTGGAGACCAGATTCACACATGCTATTCTTGCAAAGCAAAACTATGGACAGGAGAAACAAACAAAAAGACAGTAACAAACACAACTTCGTTCACATTGTGTTGCCAAAAAGGAGAAGTTCTCTTAACAAATATGGAGAATCCTCCTAAAGATTTGCTTCAACTATTCACAGGAAACGACACAACAAGCAAAAACTTTCTTCATAATATTCGAAAGTTCAACAGTATATTCAGTTTCACATCCATAGGCGGAAAGGTTGACAAGACAGTGAATAACGGGGGTGGACCATGGATTTACAGAATGCAAGGAGAAAATTACCATTTAATGCCAAGCCTTCGACCAAAAGACAACGACATTCCAAAGTTCTCACAACTATATATATACGACAACCAAAACGAAATAGATAACAGATTCACGGCATTAAGGTAAGAATAATATTCAATTATATAACAAATATTTAATATATATTTGTTAATGAATGTTACATATGTTTTATAACAGATCTTCCAGCAACAAACCAGGGAAAAAAGTTGAAAAGGATGATGTTTTAATCGCACAAAGAATTAAAAAAATCTTAGACGATAACAACCCGTTAGTAAAAAAGTTCAGAATGGTTGGAGAAAAGATGAAAGATAACAATGTCTGCAATATCAAGCTAAGGTTAGTTGAAAAACGTGAAATTGATGCAAGAGAGTATAATTGCCAACCGCGGACGAAGTAGCAGCAATTATTGTTGGAGATTTCGATAACTCCGGAAAAACAAGAGATATAATTGTCGAAGATACAGCGGGTGTAGCGAAACGTATAAATGAAATGCACCCATCTTACCTTCCACTACAATACCCTTTACTATTCCCATACGCCGAGGATGGTTATAGAGATGACATATTTTTGAAAGGAAAAATAATCAAAACTGACAAGGGAAGATGGAGATTATCAATGAGGGAATGGTTTGTATATAGAATGCAACAAAGGGATAACAAAACATCATTGATACTAATGTCTCACATACTTTATCAACAATTCATTGTTGACGCATTCACTATGGTAGAGAATGACAGGCTCACTTTCATAAGGAGGAACCAAAAAATTCTAAGGATAGCACCAATAAATGATCTTAATAAATATTTGGAGGCTGGAAACTCAGATGTTTCAAAGACAGGTAATCCTATAGTCATCCCAACTTCATATACTGGAGGCCCGAGATATAAGATGCAAAATTACCTAGATGCGATGGCTCTTTGTAAAGCGTATGGATATCCGGATCTATTTATTACATTTATGTGTAACCCGAAGTGGCCAGAAATAAACCGATTTATGAAAAAGCATAAGGTGAATGCTGAAAACAGACTAGATGCAGTGACACGGGTTTTCAAACAAAAACTTGATCAGCTTATAAATTGTTTACGGAAAAAACACATACTCGGAGTGGTTAGTGCAGGTATGCTAGAATTTAAAAATCTTTCTTTAAAGTATATTAACATTTCTATGAAGTACTTTTCAAAATGTATACTGCTAATAAATGAATATTTGTAAAATGCAGTTGTGTACACAGTTGAATTCCAAAAGAGAGGACTCCCTCATGCACATATATGTCTGTTCTTTGCCAAAGAATCTAAAATTCCAAATCCTGAGGATATAGATCGTTTGATATCTGCAGAAATACCCGATAAACAAGAAGATCCTGAATTATACAAGCTTGTGTCAAAGCAAATGATGCACGGCCCATGTGGACCTCACAACATGAAATCACTATGCATGAAGAAAAAGGTCTGCTCAAAGAAATTTCCAAAAGATTTCACAGAAAAAACATATATAAGTGAGAATGGATATGCTATTTACAAGCGCCCAGACAACAAAAGAACGGTCGTAAAAAATGGGACACACTTGGATAACAGGTAACCAAAATCATAAACACAATTCCATAAACAAATATATATACAAAAACACTAACATGTTTTTATAATCATTGTGCAACAGATACGTTGTCCCATACAATGCATTGCTGATGAAGAAATTCCAGGCACACATTAACGTCGAATGGTGCAATCAAGGTGGGGCTATAAAGTATTTGTTTAAATACATAAACAAAGGGCAAGATAGAGTAACGATAGCTTTTGATAAACAAAACAACAATGACAACATAAAGAAACCAAAAGACGAAATCAAACAATATTTTGATTGTCGATACATATCCGCGTGTGAAGCAGCGTGGAGACTATACAAGTTTCCAATACACTATCAATACCCTTCCGTTCAAAGGTTATCATTTCACCTCAAAGATGAACAACCAATTGTGTTTGAAGGCGATGAAGATGTAGAAGACGTGCTTTCCAAACCTTCAGTGAATAACTCACAGTTCTTGCAATGGATGGAGATAAATAAAACTGACGATCTTGCCCAAACATTAACATGCGTAGAGTTCCCTAAATATTTTGTTTGGAACAAGGAAAAAAGAAAATGGACAAGAAGGAAAAAGGGCAAAGCCGTAGGCCGAATAAACTATGTCGCTCGATCAGTTGGAGAATCATTTTACCTGAGAGTTTTGCTGAACCAAAGAAAAGGACCAACAGGATACGAAGACATCAAAACACATAACAAAAAGGAGTATGCTACCTTTCAAGATACATGCTATGCCATGGGATTACTCGAAGACGACAGAGAGTACATTGAAGCAATTAAAGAGGCACACAAATGCAATACCGGAGATTACTGTAGAAGCCTGTTTGTTATGCTTATCACGGAGAACGTTTTATCAAGGTCAGCATATGTTTGGGAACAAACATCTAACGAACTATCAGATGACATAGAAAACATACGAAGAAGAGAGCTCAACATGCCAAGTAAGTACTTACACATTTTGAAACTTTTAATTTTTAAAACAAAATACTAACAATCTTAATAAAAACAGATCTGGTCCTTGATCAAGACACTATTTTGAACATAGCTTTGGTAAAAATCGATGAACTGCTCATGTCAAGAGGCAGAAGCCTAAAAGAAATCAAGGACATGCCACTTGCTAATTACCAAAATAAAGAAGATTGGACAAACGTGTTGATACAGGAAGAACTCAATTTCAAAAAAAAAGAAATGGAAGAACAGCATGCATCGCTGTATTCAAAGATGACAGATGAACAAAGAGGGGTGTATAACACTATCATGGAGTCAATAGATTCAGGAAAAGGGGGCGTTTTTTTCCTGTACGGTTATGGGGGAACTGGAAAAACGTTTGTCTGGAAAACTTTGTCTTCGGCAATAAGATCAAAAGGAGAAATTGTTCTAAATGTCGCCTCAAGCGGAATTGCAGCGCTGCTACTTCCAAAAGGACGAACCGCTCATTCAAGATTTAAAATACCAATAAATCTTAACGAGCAGTCTTTTTGCAATATCTCTGCTAACAGTCCTCTAGCCTCTTTATTGAATAAAACAAAACTCATAATATGGGATGAAGCTCCTATGACGCATAAACATGCCTTCGAAGCACTAGATAGAACATTAAGACAAATAATTGATTCGGATTCGAAAGAGAAACCGTTTGGTGGTAAAACCATTCTATTTGGAGGAGATTTCCGACAAGTGTTACCTGTTATCCAAAAAGGAACTAGAGAAGAGACCGTACACGCCTCACTCAACCATTCATATATTTGGGAACATTGTACGGTTCTGAATTTAACCACCAACATGCGTTTAAAGTCAACTAAAAATGAGGAAGACACGAAAGAAATTAAAGAATTTTCCGAGTGGATGTTAAAAGTCGGAGAAGGGGAACTCGGTCATGATAATGATGGAGAAGTTAATATTGAATTCCCATACGACGTCTTGATTAAAACAGATGGTGATACACTACAAGCAATGGTAGATGCAATATATCCGACAATACATAATGAAATGGCAGAAGATGGTTATTTTCAAAATAAGGCAATATTGGTACCAACAAATGAAGAAGTTGATCAGATTAACGAACATATGCTCTCGCAAATAAATGAGAAAGAGAAAGTTTATCTAAGCTGCGACACTATATGTCCATCAGAATTAACCGGTTCTTACAATGAATCAATATACTCTCCTGAACTATTAAATGCATTCAAAATATCAGGGTTACCAAACCATTGCCTAAAGCTCAAAAAAGGTGTTCCGGTTATGATTCTAAGAAACATCGATCAGCAAAATGGATTATGCAACGGCACACGACTAATAGTAACACAGTTAGAAGATCATGTTATTGAAGGGAAAATTATCTCTGGGACAAATATTGGAAAATATACTTATATACCAAGATTGCAACTTATGCCGTCTGATAAACGGGTACCGTTCAAATTTAACAGAAGACAGTTTCCACTAATGGTATGCTTTGCAATGACGATCAACAAAAGCCAAGGACAATCATTAGAGCAGGTGGGACTATACTTACGTAGACCAGTATTTACACATGGTCAGTTATATGTTGCGATTTCAAGAGTTACAAGCAAAAAGGGATTGAAGGTGCTTCTCTGTGATGAAGATGGAAAGCAAACAAACATGACAACTAATGTTGTTTACAAGGAGGTTTTGCAAAGAATTTATATAAATTGATGTTCTCATCAAACTGATTTCCAATTTATTGTCATTTTTTCAATTAATTATCATTTAATATTTCATATTTGTTTATAGGAACTGTTATGTAAAATAATGCAATATGAATTCTTTTTAAGATTAAAAATTTAAATTCTATAGAAACAAAATTATGCAACAGTAGGATTTCTACCAACGGATAAGATTGAAGAAATCCATGGTTGTTATGCAAAGTTCAAAATTTGGGTTACACACAATCGAAAATATACGGCTAAGATGGAGCATTGGAACTCGGGAGTTCCTATAAATTAATAAAGTAGGATAATTAACATGAGGTGTAAGACCTGTGTTCTTCGCTACGGGATGCTTCTCAACAGAGCGTTTTGTCTCAATGGTTTTTTAGGACATGTAGCAAAGGTACACAGATCTTAATATACAACGTACTACATAGCAACATAAGGGATCTTGCGCGCATATCCGTGTAGTGAAATTGCGAAGGGGCATGAAGAACACAAATAAACTAACAACGAAGGTAGGAAGAAGCTGTAGTTTATCACTGCAGCAGTAGCTTGAGCTTGAGCTCTGAGATGACGACTTGTCTTCCTAAGAGCAATACTTAGACCAATATGTTGATGTTAGCTTAATAAAATGAACGCAACAATTTTTCCTATATCACGAGTATCTTGAACATAGAAAATATAACACAACAAATCCTCAACTTCAATTCAAGCAGAATTTCAACCATTACATTCACTTTGATTCCGTATCTCTTGATGAAATTATACATACGACATCTTCATTATCGTAAATTCATGTTTTTCTCATATTCTTATAATTTGAAAAGTATATTGGGGTGTGTTAAATAAAAACCCAAGGTACACACAATTTTAGTTTGAATCATTTTTTTGTGTACAATTAATCTAAGTAATTATTCTTCTTGTCCTGCAGATGTACTACTTGCACAGGTCTATGTCGTTACATACCTTGTGAGATGAGGTTCTGAAACTGGAAAGTGTTATTAATGGATGATGTAGCCAACGCACTTGATGACGCTATGTCATGGTCTTGGACCCTGATTGGTGAGTGTTGCTTCTTTTTTTCTCCTTAATCATCTACCTGTGCTTTGACTGAAGATATAAACAACTGTTGATCGTACTTATTAACAAGTTGAATTGAATACTATTGTATTTATGAACGGCTTTAAGAAATACAAAAATTTTCGGTTTGTTGTATATTTACAGGTAAAACAAGTTGTAGATAGCAGCAAGTTTTTTTTATAGAAATATAGTAATCATAATCACACTATGCTGAAGGTCTAACGCAAGTTAAAAATAGCATGACAAATCTGTCTTAAAGGGTGTTTGGTCGCTGCTGTCAAAAACGGTGTTTGGTCGCTGCTATTTAAAGACTGTTTGGTTGATGTTGTTAAAAAGGATTGTAGTCATGAATTTTTATGCTTTAGTCTTTCGTATTCAGTTAGATATCGATTTATACAACACATGTTATAGAAATTAATGCAAATAGGCTTACCAATTTCATTTGTGTGCGCTTCGACAACAGGTTAAAAGGTTTGCCACATCACCCAACTTTTACCATTTGAGGATGGTTGGAGATATTTTTGGTTTCTACGTCGTCGCTTTGACGCTTCTCATCCCTTAATGAACCCAATAAGTAATTTCTGTTTGTAAGTATCGTTTAATATGATCACTGAGTTTAAATATTCAAAAACCGAGGGCTTGCATAAACTTCATTTGAATTTAATTGCCAACAGATGATGGTGAAACAAAATGTACATGCTTATGAAAACCCAATTACCTATTTTTTATGAATCCAGGTCGTGTGCATTTGATATTTTGGAGAGATCTATATTGCATTAGGGGATCACCTCTTTAGTAATCTGCGAGGTCCTTCAAAATCTGGATGACGTACCATTGAAATCATCCATGTAATCTATCTTTGTAGAAGTATAAAAACGAGTGGGTAGTACAGGAACTATAACGGGTCAAAGGAATGGGTTAGAAATTTTTCTGTTTTAAACGCAATAAATATCCATTACCTAAAAATATAAACAAACTACAACGGAGAACTGTTCATACAGCGTTCTCATAGAAACATGGAAAAATTGTTAATAAAAATCTCTACTATTTTTGACAAATTTTGAAACAAGTGTAATAGTTATTACTGATGTTGGTTGCATGCATTTCCCTGTATCAAGATAGCAACAATGAGGATAAATTTGACGACAACAAAAATATAAGCTGGAATTGGAGTGTCTTGAAAACTAACTCAGAAGTACCAAACCAAATATTCTTTTTGTAATTTCTGATCTTATGTTTTCTATGGTTGTTTACGTTATCGCAGGTAAATCACTACTACATATTTTCCATATATACTTAGTGATGACAAAATGGGTGGTGAGTCCGAACTTGGGCGGGTTGGGTACAGTTACAAAATAGGTCGTATATGTATAGGTTGACTGCTTAATAGTTGATTTGACAACAATTTTTTTAACCATTTGACCCTTAAGGATAAAAACTTTCCCGAGTCAACCTATCCGTTTGCCTTTACATTAACGTGGTAGATGGTTTATACGCAGTAAATAAAAAAGGTATCCATCTGCCTTTATGTTGACTTAAAATTCGATATGCTAAGTAACATAAGTAAACTGCAATTATAATTAGTCTCAAATTGGATTTGTAAATGTTTAACAAAAATAAACAGACAATACACTAATAATAAACGATAACCACTATGATCTTTATTTTGAATTTGTATTTGAGTATCTATCTAACAATTTATATCATAAATAATATATAAATATAAATAAGATATAAATATAAACACAAACCATAAAAACAAAACTCAACACCTTATTAAAAACAGGTTAAAATCTAAACATTATTGAACTTCGACTATGGCAAATATATTTGAAGGCAACTTAGGAAGTCGAAGACTAAGAGATTTGAAGTAAGCCCACGTTATATTTACGTCAATTACTTGCAAAAATTACACCTTTTATTACCATTTAAAATAATATATAAATTTTTTTCCACAACATTACTGGTCCTATGTGTACTCAAGCAGATATTTGTGTTCATTATGGTGGTACAGTTGTCAAAAGAAATCCAGGTTTCGAGTATGTGGGTGGAGATGAACTTATGGTTTGTGGTAAAAATCTAAACGATTTCTATCTAAAACAAATAATGTGTTGGTTCCAGAACAATATCAAGTTATCGTTTCAAGTAGAAATTTTCTTCCGAGATCCTGCTCTAACAATATCCGAACCTAAAGGATTGTTAACAATTACATGTAACCAAGATCTCAAATCCATATATCGACAATGTCATATAGGAGATGTGTTAGACATGTATTTAGTTTATAATGTTGATAATGATGAAGGAGATGAAGTCGACTATGAATGGGATTTAAACAACTATGAAGGAGATGAAATAGACTAATTGATTTATATAATACTTAGTTATCTATCTATTTCATTTATTTAAATAACTAACAGTGATGATATTGTTGTTTCAATGCATTGAGTTTTTGTAGTAATTCAGTTGCAACTATATATTTTTGTCATATAATAGTTGTAGGTTTGCGTTGTTGTGCTTTAAACGATACGATTTTACTTTTTTACTGAAAAATTTCATTTACTTTAATGGGTAGTCCATACATACATATTTATACTTGACATGTTGGTAACCCTAATTAGGGATTATTATTATTTGGTTAGGTGTTTTTTTAGCTTCAACTTTGATTTCATATCACTTTGGTTTTTATATGTATTAAACAATATTTAGCTTATATTAATGTGGTTCTGATTTGGATTGGTTTGCCCTTTCTCTTCCTAGCCAAAAAGCTTAGCCAATAAGCATGTGGTGGCTTATTTAGCTACGGCTTAAATTTGAAAACCCCAAACAAAACACTTTTAAATAACTTGTGATTATACCCTTAGTCAGTAAAAGACCCAAGGGCAGAGATGGTTAAGGCATTTGTGTGTGAGAGGAGTGGCGCAGGTTCGAGTCCTGGCCACGTCCTTTTTGCTTTTTATTTTTTTTCCTTTTCAAAACTTTCAAACCTCAATCCAGATATCACTTAAATCATAAAAACACAAAAACAAAACAAAGTGAGCAAGATTAAATCACTTATAATGCAAAAAACGTGCCCAGATTAGTTCTTATGAACACAAAGATAAAATCCAAAAATTGTCTACATAATTTTATCAAGATTTGTTTGTTATGGCGCATTTTGGAAAAATGTATATGGCTTTCACATGAGCTCCATCAGGAAGCAAACCTCCTTGCCATTCATGAAACCACTTGGTACAATTGATTCCCTGTCTCTTTTTATTAAATGTAACAGTTTGTTGTTTTATTGTAATTATTGATGGTTGATGATGATGATTCATGATTCTAAAGACCATTCGGTTATAGAACCTGCAGATGATATGCTTGATAACACGGCAGATTATACTGCGTAAGCCATAAGATGAAAGGCGAGAGTTACCAGGTCGTTATATTATTCATGATAATACGTAAAGGCCTTTTTGGGAGGTTTTGTGGAGGCATTTCTTTAATGACACAAATGGAATGGTACAGCTGGAAGAAACTGATTAGCTAATAAGAGAACAAGGTAGTGGCGAATACTTATTTTTAACCGATGGTTGGGTTGCACTAAAATTTTCAACACGGGTTGGCACGTTTAGCTTTACTTGCTTATGGCTAGAAAAAATGTGTTGGAAACGGTAGTGATACTGAAGATGTTACCACTGGACACAACGAATACGGGTCGTTCATACTTACAAGCAATTGGGAAACCATTTAGGTATGTTTTAAGACGTATCAGTATGTTTCCTTGGCAAATGCATTTCAGATACAACATGCCATCCAAGACGAGACTGACCCCTAACCTCGGAGATGGGTATGAAGCAATTGAAATCCAATACCACAACAGGCTTCCAGAACGAGCATGCTATATTCACTAAATTTAGGTATGTAAATAGTCTTTTTAAGATTGAGATTGATATTTTTTCAAATAACGGTCAATACACTAACGGTCTTAACCTTGAGAATAGAGAGAAACAGACAATTTATAAGGGCGTCTGCTGAAGTTAGTTTAGGGTTAATGATGGTTAGTTTTTGACAGGTTCTTCCACATGAAAAACCAAGAACTGCATATGAAACTTGATGTTTCGAAACTGAAATTAAATGTGTTTCATGAGTATGGGTCCACCTTGACTTTGCCACAACACAGCCTCATAACATGTAAGAGCAGTTGCAAATTGCAGTTCAGAAATGAGCACTCGCAGCTTGCAGTTCAGGAAGTGGAGTAGCCGAAGCAACCTACCAAGAGCGATAATAAGCTGCACATAAGTGAAAGCCAACAAAGGAGTGGATATAAGCTGCCAAATGGGATCGAGAAGTTTTGTTATACTTGAACAATTTTCAAACAGTTCACAATGCCAAATAGTTGGAACTTTTTGCAGAAGGAAGAACGGGTTACACAACACCCCAATTGCAGAAAATGCGGAAAACAGAAGGGCCAAAATCAAAGAAAACCATAGGGCCATAGTAATTCTAATAAATAACTACTGTCTAATTGTTTCCTTTGTGAATGTGTTTCATGAGTATGGCTCCACCTTGGCTTTGCCACAACACAGCCTCATCACATGTAAGAGCACTTGCAGCTTGCAGTTCAATGAGCACTTGCAGCTTGCAGTTCAGGAAGTGGCGTAGCCCAAGCAAGCTGCCAAGAGCGATAATAAGCTGCACATAAGTGAAAGCCAGCAGAGGAGTGGATATAAGCTGCCAAATGGGATCGAGAAGTTTAGTTATACTTGACCAATTTTCAAACAGTTCACAATGCCAAATAGTAGGAACTTCTCATGATGCACAAGCACATTGTTTACTACTTCTGAAATCATAACCTGTACGCTATCAAGGACATCTATGACTACAAAATCTAAAATTATGGAATTAAACAACTAAGAAAGTCGTAACGGTCGTACTATCTTTGAAATTCATAAGAAATATGTGTAACTATGATGAATAACAAACAAATAGAAAAACAAAAAACATAAACCTATGAAAAAACATATCATTAAAAGAAAATGTAATGATATACTTTATATTAATCTTCAATAACAACCTTTTGATGACGACCAGCATCAACAAGACGACCATAACGCTCATCAACAACAGCCTCTTCAAACTGATTACATACCAAACCATTCACATCAAAAATAGTCAGCCGGTAACTAAAATCACCAATGTAACAAAGAACCATCTTTTCACCTTCATTTATATTCTCATTGAAATATAAGAATTCCCAACTAGCACCATCAAATCCATATACTTTGTCACTAATAACATGACCATCAACGATATACTTTCCATTACATGTAATTACAGAAATTGGCAGATAAACACGACTATCCAAATCCTTGAAAAACCCCTTAGCAAAAATCTGTGACAAAATAAGACAAACAAACTTAAAACATATCAATTAATTATTTTCTAAAAAAAAACACAAAAAATTTACCTGAACTTTATAACTTAATGAGGATGAAACAGTTAGGAAAGAATGATGAAAACCATAAATATTATCACAAGGCTCTGTGGATAATCCTTCCAAATTATAACCAGTAACTACCAAACAATTATTCATGACAGATTTAAAGTGTATATTCCAACCATCAATAACACCTTTGAAAGATCTGAATTTGTCCCAACTTCGCCCAAAGATTAAACCAAAACCTGATTTAAATTGTTTCACAGACACTTTAAAAATAAACCCTTTTGTGATCAAACAAACCTTCATAACATCCATCCCCAATGAAAAAACCATCAAATCCATTGGAACAACCTAAACAACAAAAACAAAAATTAACAAAAACAATAAATATATGTATACATATATATTAACAAAATACAGAGAAACAAAATAATTACCACACCCCCAGCAATATCTTTGTCAAACTTATATTCACAAACAAATTCCATTAAAAAATATTATAAAACACACGATGGATAAAAAATACAACTAAAATTAAAACAAAAAACAATGCTTAAATAGGAAAATTAAAACAATTATAATCCTAATTCAAATACAAAACCATCTAAATATAACAATTATCTACAAACAAATACTTATCTTAATAAAAAACATAAAGTAGACTCAATCTTCTTATTCTTACCGTACGAAAAAATCAATAACAGAAGGAAAAAACGAATTTACTATTTCATTAGTAATATTTATCGTAGTTTATGAAATTTAGAAGAAAAGAAATAGAAGAAGGATAAGTCTAATCTAAATATAGTAAAAGATAAACACTCAATTATTTATTAAATTAAAAATAAACTCACCTTACTTTAAGATAAAAGTACAGTTTTACTTAGATTAAACTTTTAAAAAATATACAACTTTAACACATATATATATACATACAATTACCTACTTATAATTTACAAAAAAAAAAATAATCAACAATGATTAACCAAAAACAGGAAAACCCAAGAAAAAAAAAACACCCAAACAAAAAAAACAGAACCATACCAACCTATCAAAATAAACTCTCTTAAAGATCTACAGCCAAACTCTAACACATCTTACACAATAAAGGTTAAAGCAATACGCGTTTGGAAAACATACTACATTGACTCACCATCAAAAACCAACGAAAGAAATGAGAAGTTATGGGGGGAACCAGTGCCGTGCTACAATATTAATATGATTTTAATGGATGAAGAGGTACGTTCAAAAATAATTTTATGTATATTAATCTTAATTATTAAATAAAATTATCCTCTACTTATTAATCAACAAACTTATTATTCAAAACAGGGAACAAAAATTCATGCCTGTGCAAATTATTATACTATATTCAAGTCAAAATCAGAAAAACCATTGCAGGAAGGAGCCCAACTCATTATACAAAACTTTAAATGTGTCACCAACAAAACAACATTGAAGCTAACACAACGCGACGCAAAGATCTACTTCACACAAAACACTTCCGTAACAGAAATAGAAGACTTCAAAGGCTTGAACGATGGCTTCGATTTCATTCCGTTCGAATCAATTCACAACATCAACACCGAAAAACATATATCTTTTGGTAATTTCAAACATATACAAAACATAATATTCAAAAATACAATAACACTAACATTGATTTTATTTTCAGATGTAATTGGACAAATAGTGTCAAACAAAAGGATGAAGCAAGTTATCGTACGCGACAAACCAACAACTATACTTGAATACGAGCTACAAAACACAAGGTTGGTAACTTAAAATAAAATTACTAATTATTACATTTAATATATTTCAATTTTATTTTTAATAGCGGACACAAGATAAGCTGCATTTTATGGGGAGATGATGCTGATAACCTACAAGACTACATCAACGAAAAGTACACTACAGCCGAACCTATCGTCATTATTATTCAACTGGCAAAACTTAACATCTGGGAAGGTAAATCTCTAAACACAAATATGTTATAATATTTTAAAAATAAACAAAAACCAAAAAAAAATATTGAATAATTTCTTAAATGCAGGAAAACAACAAGTGTCAAGCATTAACAAAGCAACGAAGATTTATATAAATAACAACAATGAACATATATTATTGTTCAAACAAAGGTAAAAAAAACAAATAAACACTTTAACACTATGCTAATGTTTTATTCTTTTTACGCAGAATACAAAAAAACATAGCCAACGGATCATGTGCACAATCACAATTAAGCCTACAACCATCCATGAATGATAAAACACATGGAAGCTTAACAAAAATTCATAAAAATGAATGTCAGCAAACGCGGAACAAGAGAGAGCCCACAAACATAATTGACGACAAAAAGGTAATCAAAAATACCCCAAACACATTTTCTTAAAATATTTTATTCATTATAGACAATTTACAAACTCACAAACAAACTACAGGTTACCAAGACAAACGAAAACAAACGCCACAAAAATAACCAAACACACATTGACAGCTCACAACAAAACAAACAAGTCAACAATACCAACCTTGAAGAGAAACCAACACAGGTACATTTATCTTATTCTATAACATTTACAATTACGTAAAAACATTCCAATTAAAAAAAATAACATCATCGATTTTACCAGATTACAAACAAACAATCGCCAAGAAGAATCAGAAGTCTAACATTGAACAACCCCTACCAAGACAAAACAAAAAAAATCATATACATAATTGATGATGATGACGAACAAGATTAACGATCAAATCAACCTACCGGTCAAATATAGTTGGATCACTGATGATATAATTACATATATGGTGGACGTAACTTTATTCATAATGTTATCACTTCTCGCAAGTAACAAAATTATTTTCAAATAGTCATTTACTATTATGATGTACAAATGTTTGTTACATTAATGTTTGAATAAGTTTGAACCCTAAAGTTTAATAATTCACAACCCGGTTTTTAACTATATTTTTTTAGCGTTTTTTACACGTAAATTTTCTTTACAATAAACATAAACAGAAAAATTTAACATTTGTTACTAAATTAACGAAAAAACAATTTTTAAGGAAGTAAAAAAAATTGCGCAAACCCCAAATTCAGATATAAATGTCTTCTATACAAACCTAACACTACCAACATTTGAAAACTAACCTTAAAAAATATATATAAAAATACAACCAAATTGTAAAGATATATTATAAACCAAAAAACTGTATAGAAAATATTAATAAACATGGAATATTAAACTTATATTACAAACATATCCGAATACATTTCATCACTGTTGCTACAACCATAATACACAAACACAAATTACAAAAACCCTGAATAATGGTTGTAGTTTCACAGTGTCAAAGTCATTGTACTTCATAATTCAAGATAATAAACCAAAATAAGTTAATTACAAAACATCCTAATAAAGACAATCAACCGACAGTTACATAGTAATATTCGTCAGCAAAAGTACCATCGTACTTACCAAAAGACCATGAACAAGGGGAATACTTTATCAAACGTCCATTCAACCTAATAGATCTGATTAACATATATGGAAGCATGGATAAGCAGCAGGTTCACCTTCTTCATCTAAAAGGTCGTGAACAATATGCATAAACTTGAATCGAATCATCTTTGAAACCTTGAACTTGCATTTATCAGCAAACAAACGCCATTCACCAAACACTTGGATATGATTATTCCTTTCAGGTTTTTCAGGATGGTAAACCACTTTAACTTTCATCATTTCTTGATGCGCCACATGTTTCATCAAGACCTTATTAAACATGTGCATTGGGTGACTTTTAAGGAAATCGGCAGGAATTGTCTACAATTATTAAAACAAAACACATATATATATAAAAACATTATCCATAATAAGATTAATGCAATACTGATATCTTTAAAAATAACTAAACATTATTTATCACATACCAGTCGTTGCATAACTTCAATCTGACCATAGCTTTTGTAAAAGGTGTCGTATTCTTCTCCAAAATGATCCTTTTGCAAATTCCAAGAATAAATATGTTTCATCCTATCATCTTCTACAATATATTTAAAAACAAAATGTTAGCAAACTACTAAAACTTATTACACACGTACATAACTAATAATTGGAATGTTAAGAAATAAAAATAACAGAAACTTACTTTCTTCCCAAAATGTCAGCTTATCTTGCATCGGGATCAAAGATGTGGCACCTTTCAACTTCACATCAGTATGCAAACTTCCATCAATAGCAAATGCGTCTAACCAAAGCTTATGATTATTTTTCTTGGTCAACACCACAAACATGCCCGGTTCTAAGCTAAGTTGATCTACCAGATTGTGCCAGTTAACAAGGGGAAGTGGATATGTGAAGTTTCTGTTACTACCTTCATCACGGACACGATTAACCTTAAATTTGAAGTTCGTACCATTTGACCTGACAGTAATGTTACCACGCTGCCCCAATCCGTGTAGAAAATCAGCAGCAATTTTCTGCATATTAAACATATAACCAAACTAATTAGTATTTCACACTAGCACACGAGGGTAACTCAGAAACACAAACTCTCATTCAATCTAGAAACAAACTAGATATGAACTCAGTTACAAATATGTAGATACTAAAGGAAATAATTACAAAAACTTTTTTATTTACTTTCACTAACTATTTCTATTTACTGTTGCATACAATTTATATGTTTTATTTAATGTACTAAATATAAAGAATAAAATGTAACATATATTAGATTTAAAAAAAATAACATAACCTGTTCAATCATAGGGTATGGCAACACAACAAACTTAAACCGAGTGAACCTTCTGTCAACTCCATCGTAACCACCAGCTTCAGTACCATCTCCATAATATCCGGTAATATAGAAACAGTCATCTCCTTCTTCGACAAAATGTAAAAGTTCAACTTTTTCATCCAAGTTCCTTAGTGCATAATCTCTCCACCTTTTACCAGATAAATACCAATTTCTGGTGTTTGGTTTAACTAAATCTACTTTATACCGTTTCCTATCTTGACCAGTTACATACACATTCGATGATCCTCTGTAAGCATAATCATTAAACATATACGGGAGGTCCTACAAGGTTCAAAGAAGTGTCTTATGCATAAGTTATTTATTTGTTTAAAAAATAGTATAAAAATGTAAAACAAAATTAAATAGAATATTACCTGTTCATCTGGAAATGTCTTATTGTCCAGCCACCAAATAAATTCAGTAGGCTTTTCACCCTAAAATTATTTAAAACCCTACATTAAAAAAACAAAAAATTAATAACATGTTAAAAAGAATTTAACATAACAAATACGTTTTATTTTATAAGAATTTTGGAAAATCTGTTACTTGCACGTTTCAGAATCTGATAACATCAACCAAACATCATTTTTTACACATTAAACTATAGGATTTACCAAAACTTTCTACATAACAACTGAAGTATACACTTGGGCCATTCCAAAAACTCAAGGAAACAAATTAGTGTGTGCAGATCACAAACATGTAAGTCCTACATATGGGTAAGTAAACATTTAATATTTCTATAAGTGCTTATAACAACACCTACATTACGTATATTTTTGGACATATTATGCACCAACTTTTAACACCCATGACAACCTATCCATATCCCACCAAATTAGCCTTCACACGTTTACTATGTCGATACTATATATCATAAAATAGGATTCTGATCTATCGTATAATTTTACTCTTTTTACAGAATCACAATTGCAAACACTTTGAACACATTGCTTACGAACTATAAAGTATATAGATGCACTTTCTCTTCAACCTAACCACCCACCCATGTGAACATAGAAATGCAGGAAGTAATGAGAACTAATTGTGTAATGGGCTGAATAAAAGACATAACTAACATAGTCTATTACCAAAAATTAGTACAAAATCTTATAAATATCTGGTTTCTAATATGCACAACCATGGGGTCATTGACTCCTAATCATAATATGGCATCCAACTTGTAGATTTATGCAACAGTACAGTACTACCCTCAAAGATTCCACTTATCCTCACTCCAAGCTACCAATATTATGTTTGCTTGGTGTGGCTGTGTTGTTTTTTAGTGTATGTACAAATACTTCAAATGACCATTAATGTGCATGTGTGAGCTCTTACGTGTCTCTATACTGTTAGCCACTGACCCTGTCCACTTCTAACTTCTAAGAACATTATGGAGACGTCCTCCTTCAATAATGGCTCCTCCTTCAATTATGGTTTACCGCATGTCAGAGACGATTACATCGACCGCACTAATACTTCAAACGGGCAGCCGTGTCGCTCAGGTAATCAGCACTAACACTA
Organism: Glebionis coronaria; assembly: GCA_025667525.1. Classification (NCBI taxonomy): domain Eukaryota; kingdom Viridiplantae; phylum Streptophyta; class Magnoliopsida; order Asterales; family Asteraceae; genus Glebionis; species Glebionis coronaria. The sequence continues at coordinate 474,290 of JANFOE010000391.1, forward strand.
TGTTAAATTTAGAAGTTTTTAATACACACCTATTGGTGTTATTACAGGTCTGCCGCTTAAATACATATAATATAGGAAGCTATAATCATACATGTCAGCACTGTGGCGCCCGTTTTTGGTATGAGGAATGTATAAAAGACAATCCCATAAATGTACGTCCTACTCATAAGTATCATTGCTGTTGACCTGTTGTACTTCTAAACATTTTGGGTTAGGTAAGTGTTTTGATTGTTGTATTGATATCTTTAGGAGTATAATGCTAGAATGTACTTTCTATATGTAGTCATATATTCTTATTAACAAATAATTTTTTAATTAAAGACAAAAGTGACAACTTAATGACCATGCCTATCTGATAGTACAATAGTCACACTACTTGCAGTGTAAAATGAATGTACTATAGTCACCATAAAGATGCGAAAATCAATATTAATATAATCATCTTCACGCTACTTCTGGCCTTCTATTACATGTTTTGCATTTAAAAATGGCCCTAAATGATCAGAATCGGTTCTGCTTGCAAGTATCACTGTCAAACGCTAACATGTTCTTTTATATATTGACTAATGATAAAAGTAGAACTTTTGCTCTCTTGCAATAACTTCCCCTACAACTGCTAATAGCTAAAATGGGAATGTTTAATAATCACTGTCACTAAATCAGAAGTGTTATTGTATTTACGATTTGGTGAGATGTTGCATCTGAAATTTAGCGTAGAAGTGCCAGAAATAAGTAAAGGTAGAAGTGCAAGAAATAAGAGGAATGGACGGAGAAAAGGGAGATGAAAGTTTTTGGCTAAGTTAACACAGTTGACATTAGCAGTTTCGATAGTGCGTATTGTGTGTGTACCGGATATAAGAATTGAGTTTCATCGTAGGTCGGATTAGATCTAAAAAAAACTCACCTCTAACCATACCTCCTATTTAGACTTCAAGTACAGGTTATATTCTTTTTTTTTCTTAAGATTTTTGTTTTCGTAATTGACTTGAATTCATTCCAAAATTTTCATAAACTAAGGTGGAATGTAAGTTGATGATTATAGTGGTATGTAAATTATAACAAGGGCATGTGTGATGTAGGGGATGAAGTTGTGGTATTTGATTATTTGGAATTAACTCATGAACAGGCACATCTAACAGTAAATGCTTATTGGTTTTTGTTGAGGAGCTGGCACTCACAGAAAATTTTGCAAGTATGCGTCACGCCACTCTTACTTCATTTGCATAAATCAAAGTTATAAGGAATATACTATAATGATGCAATTAGTGTCCCGGGCATGGGGGCATGGTTCTATCAGAAGGGCCAAAATCAAGGAAAACCATAGGGCCATAGTAATTCCAATAAATAACTACTGTCTAATTGTTTCCTTTGTGAATGTGTTAGTGATATTTTCTATAGACTTGCTGTAAAATGGTCTTAACATGTATACAAAGCTGATACGTGAGTTTCATAAAGATTACAATACCTTAGGTAGAGCCTTGGGTCGTTTTTGGCGAATACACTTTTGGGACAGCAAGCTTTTCAGAAAATTAGTCAAATTTGAAGGGTCGTAGAGAACTAACCATTTAGCGGATTGACTTGAGGTCGGAACAAAAACTATAGCCCTCTGTCTACTTTATTTTTAATGTTCATTGCTTTATCTGATACAGTAGTTAAATTGGTATAAAAATTGTTTTACTGCAGCAACGTCTAATCTTGGAATGTGCAGCAAACAGATCTTTAAATTTTGTACCGGATAAAGCGTGACTCCATAGGAAGTATTCGTTACATTTTTTTAGAAAGCTTAAAGTGTACTTTCATAGAAAATTAATCACATAAGTTGATTCAAAGATTAACTTGGTCAAAAAAGGTAAAGTGCAGGTTGTGCAGACGTGAAGTTTTGCGCAGATTTTATTCAAGTTTCGAAACTTCATATACATTTAACCGTACCTCCTATTTAGACTTCAAGTGCAGGTTGTGCAGACATGTTAGTTTCCTTTGTTCTAAGAGTAGGAGAATCATGTGCTTAAGCAAAACCAAGCCTGGAAACATTTGAGAACAGTGGCATATCTACTACTGTCAGAAGGGCTTGACGATGTTACTGAAGGACTTCCCAAGGATTCAAATTATAGATTACAACCTTTTTGTGGGAATTCATTTTAGAGCTCATGAGTCCTGAGCATTTGAAGATGACTTTAGAACCACTAGGTGAATTGCACAACCTAAATCAGTATAACTTATGTTTTTCTTATTTTGTTTTTATATCCGATGACCCATTTTAGATTTCAAATACTTTATAAACTCGATGCTACTGTCAGCCTAAGGGCCAAAACCTTATTGTTGTCCCTGACTAAAGGGGTCTTTAGGTGTGCATTTTGGACACGATTATACGCTAGGCGGTGATGACTCACATGAACAAAAAGAAATAAAGAAGATTCAGATTAAAACTGAAACAATTTAGTCGATTTCAGTTGGATCAAAAGAACGAGAAAAGAATACAATGTAATCACTTTTAACAGATTTTTGACGACGACGATTAAACTCAACGAATGAAGATCATCGAGGATGAAGCTGATTTGTCGGTTATTATGATGTGCTTTATTTTAAGTTTTACAAAAATCGTTAAAATTTAAAAACTTTATGCATTCTATATACGAAATTCAACAAGTGTTTGTCTAACTATGGTTATTAGTAGGAGAATTAATTTTTATATCACTACAAAAACTACCAAGAAAGAGGAATAACGACACACAAAAACAATCAGGAAATAATAATCAAAACTAATCACGTATTTAAAAAAAAAAAACAAAAAACAAAAAACTCACTAATCAAGTATTTCAACATAATAAAAACACAAACACCCAACAATTTAGATACACAAATCGCAAAATTAAAATAATTAACTACACTAAATTACAACCTATATACAAAAAAACAAACAAATAACTAATCATTCATTAAATAAATCAATAAAACAATAACAAAAGATCAAATGCATCATAATTTATAAAACCCCAAAACAAAAAACTAATAAAATAGAGAAACAATACTAACCCCAGAAGTAACCAACAAAATCTGATCAATCCGCAGAAAATGGAAAATCGTTACTTCAAACCATATGGATTAAGGAAAATTATTTATAGATATAATTAATAAAATGTAACGGATGGATGGAGAAAGGTCGTGAAACAGAAATGTGTGAAAGAAACAAATGGATAAGGTCTTTGACAAAAACTAACCACAAACACAAAAAAAAACTTTAATCTTTACACAATTGTCATTTTCAACCCTTCTACTTTAGTCAAATTAAAACAAACCTATTCATCAAGTAAAGTTTAGAACTATGTCTTTGTGACTCAAATATTTGCAGACATTGCGAAGTTGCACAACCTAATAAGTTTCTTTTGCCATATATAGGTCTACATAACGTCAAAACAATCACTAATTAGTTAATTTTTTAAAACACTTTTTGATAGTTGTTAGTACTATATTGTTAATTCTAAATACACCTCCTACAATAGGGATTGTTAAACCTATGCATACTATGAACAATCGTACAAAACCGCATACAAAACATCCTATACTTCAAAGGAACATTAATTTCAAAAATTCAATATAAAAAAATAAACAACAAAACCCGTGCGTGCACGGGTATTATACCTAGTAATTTCTAACACAAGATGGTGGAAACCACACCGCTCTTGTTATTTGATGTAATTAAAGGTAGTCAATTTTGCCTATTTTGCTAATTTGGGTATTTTTTAGTCATTTTTTAAAAGGTAGAGACATTTTTTTCCGTCTATTAATTATTAATGGGCACACATAAGATACAAAGATGTGCTCAATGGATGTATATAAAACACTAAATTGGACATTCGACGGATATTTTATATTTAATGTTTTTTCTCGACTTTTAAACAAATATTATTTTTACATTTTCATAATTTTTTGTCCGTTTTAGCTCATGCCTGATTGCTGGCGCTCGTTTGATCTATTACCCGTTTAACCCGTTATCCATTTAGCTCGTCGCCTGTCTTATCCTCTGCCCGTGCTCGCCCGATCCGCCATTTTTCCACCTCTAGCCTTAATAAACTAATAATAAAGAACCACTTGCCACATTTATAACTGGCAAACCATGTTCCTGTCCTATACTAGGAAACTAGGAATTCGGATTCATTCCTAACATCTTATCCTTGTTTTTTTTTCCTATTTAGATAGTCGTTTTCTCCTTTTTAAATTTATGGTCCTCAGTCTCACTCCTAAACCCTCACATACAAAACAATGGATCGAACGTATAGTCATGCAAATACAAGAAGTATAAAATGTTGTACAACATCTAGAAGCGAGCGCAAGACTGCATGATAATACGACGAAGGCCGGGTACTACTATTTGTATGTAGGAGTATGAGGAAAACGAGTGGATAGGGAAATTGGATAACTGTCGACACGAGTTTCACTACAACAAAATCATTGTTTAGGGTCAGACGAAAATTAGGGTCGAAATTTTCGACCCTAAATTGAGGTGGGGGCCCACACATTTTCAACCCAAAAGAGCCCAAAAAGGCTGGTCAAAAAGCAGGTGGGACCCAAAAGATTTAGGGTCGAAATTTCGACCCTAAATTAAAAGTTTTAAATAATTTTAATTTATTTGTTATATAAATTATTTTTAATAATTAAAAACTATTTTAAAAGAATTAAATTTTAATTTTATTAATTTAGGGTCGAAATTTCGACCCTAAATATAAAATATAAAATAATTTTAATTTATGTATTATATATTATATTTATAATAACTAAAAATAATTTTAAAAAAAAATTATTTTTAATATTTAAAACTTTAGGGTCGAATTTTCGACCCTAAATTTAAAATTTTAAAAATTTTTCACGAAAAATTTAAAATTTCACACGAAAATTTTTCACGAAAAATTTAAAAAATTCGCGGTTTATATTTAGGGTCGAAATTTCGACCCTAAATTATTAAATATATTTTAAAAAAAAAATTTTTTAAGTGTTAATGCTTTTAAAATATTAATATATGTATATATATTTAGATAATGCAGTAATAGCTAAAAATAATTAAGTCTAAGCAGAACTAAAGCTGTGCAAATAACTTAGCAACTACAAGAACATAACAAGTTTATCAATTACAGCACAAATCCAGAAAGATCAAGCTGGTTACCACTATGAAAAACCAACTAGACTACAAATGACTGTACCCATTGTTTTAGTGCTTTCATAAGTCCCACTATTGATGGTACTAGTTTTAGTGCTTTCATTATGTACCCATTGTGAACAGGAAGATGATAATAGATGTATGTGTGCCATCCATTTTGGGTAGTTGTTTTGCTATTTAATGGTTTGTAGTTTGCCTCCAATTATCACTCACCTCAGTTTTCCAATACTAAAAAAACAACAATAATGGCCTGGTTAGGAAGGTTAGAAGAATTAAAAGAAGTTGCTGGTTCAGATAATTGGACTGATCGAATGGTAGCATATTTTGAACAATCTGCCGAAGCGGAAAAACGTTTTGGTCTGAAACTTGAACGTTTACATGAGGTTTTAGATGAAGCTGTTGAAGAAAGACAACAGTTTATCCAGGAATTAGAACGTGCTGGAAATATATATATCTTAAAGAAATGCGCTAAAGTATTGAAAGATACTCAAAAGAAGGATAAGAAAACCTCAAGTCGGTTGGAAGGTTTAATTAAAGATACAGCAGCAAGAATGACTGAGAAGGAGGAATTCGTTAAGAAAATGAAGGATCAATAAATAAGCATTCGTAAATGCTTAGAAGGAGCCTTTATTTATGAGTTTGAGCAAAGTTTGATGAAGGAATTCGTTAAGACTGTGTCTCTTTTAATCTAATTAATAATTGTTGTTCATATAGAATAAGAACCATACTAACACATGTTGTTGTGTATAATGATGCTTCTGCATCTTTTATGGTTTTTGTGTTTGAAATGTACTTGTATGTTTGTATGAATAAAAAAGGCTCCTTTATTTATGAGTTTGAGCAAAATTTGATTGAAGTAAAATGCTTTTGACTGAACTTTTGACTGCAAAACCTAACACAACAGACTTAAACTAAACTTTGTGACTCAAACAAACTAAATTCTCACAATGATTCAAGCCAGAATACTAATTAATCACAGAACCAAACACTCCTAAACATAATTTTATTCGTCACGGACACTTAAACACGCGCTTAATTAAACATTGATATTACAACGATATTAGACTCGTAAACACGGAAAAAAACACATCACAAACTAGTTCAAACTAAGGTTCCCCATGTCATCGTAAAGGTCGTGAAGTAGTGCAGCTGAATCCAATGTGTGCCTATCGGAGTTGCGGTACAACTCTATCATACGCTCAAGTACCATTATCATTCCATTCAATCGCACACAGTTTGCACACGCTGAAGAGCTTGGAGAAGAAACTGGAATCGTTGAAGGTCTGGGAGAAGAGCTTGGAGTCGAAAAGCTCGTTGAAGGTCTTGAAGAAGAGCTTGGAGGAGAAAAGCTCATTGAACCTCCAAGAGAATTGATTAGTAGTTGGACGCGTTCGTCTTTCCACAAAAAAAATTTGCATCCATATGAAACTGGAGGTTGAACCCGTGAACGTGGACAAGCATAGTACAGTCTACCAAAGTTTTCAGTTGTCCATGATTCTCGAAGAACTACATCTCCATGTCCACACCTGCACGGAAAAGCTTCATGCTTCAACATGTACATAATAACAATTTGTTTATGATGATAAGTGTGTGTGGTCTGCTGGTGGTTGTGATGATAAGGAGTGTGTGTGGTTCTCTTTTTATGCTAAAAAAGTGAGGGAAATTGTTAACATTTTCCCTCCAATGTTTTCCCTCCAATGTTTTCCCTCCAATGTTTTCCCTCCAATGTTTTCCCTCCAATGTTTTCCCTCCAATGTTTTCCCTCCAATGTTTTCCCTCCAATGTTATCCCTCCAATGCTGGTGGTTGTGATGATAAGGACTCATATCATGTAATACGATACCCTATTGGCTCATATCATGTAATACGATACCCTATTGGCTCATTTCATGCAATACGATACCCTATTGGCTCATATCATGCAATACGATACCCTATTGGCTCATATCATGTAATACGATACCCTATTGACTCATATCATGTAATACGATCCCCTATTGGCTCATATCATGCAATACGATCCCCTATTGGCTCATATCATGCAATACGATACCCTATTGGCTCATATCATGCAATACGATACCCTATTGGCTCATATCATGCAATACGATACCCTATTGGCTCATATCATGTAATACGATACCCTATTGACTCATATCATGTAATACGATCCCCTATTGGCTCATATCATGTAATACGATACCATATTGACTCATATCATGTAATACGATCCCCTATTGGCTCATATCATGCAATACGATACCCTATTGACTCATATCATGTAATACGATACCCTATTGACTCATATCATGTAATACGATCCCCTATTGGCTCATATCATGCAATACGATCCCCTATTGGCTCATATCATGCAATACGATACCCTATTGGCTCATATCATGCAATACGATACCCTATTGGCTCATATCATGCAATACGATACCCTATTGGCTCATATCATGTAATACGATACCCTATTGACTCATATCATGTAATACGATACCCTATTGGCTCATATCATGTAATACGATACCATATTGACTCATATCATGTAATACGATCCCCTATTGGCTCATATCATGCAATACGATACCCTATTGACTCATATCATGTAATACGATCCCCTATTGGCTCATATCATGTAATACGATACCCTATTGACTCATATCATGTAATACGATACCCTATTGGCTCATATCATGTAATACGATACCATATTGACTCATATCATGTAATACGATCCCCTATTGGCTCATATCATGCAATACGATACCCTATTGACTCATATCATGTAATACGATACCCTATTGACTCATATCATGTAATACGATCCCCTATTGGCTCATATCATGCAATACGATCCCCTATTGGCTCATATCATGCAATACGATACCCTATTGGCTCATATCATGCAATACGATACCCTATTGGCTCATATCATGCAATACGATACCCTATTGGCTCATATCATGTAATACGATACCCTATTGACTCATATCATGTAATACGATACCCTATTGGCTCATATCATGTAATACGATACCATATTGACTCATATCATGTAATACGATCCCCTATTGGCTCATATCATGCAATACGATACCCTATTAACTCATATCATGTAATACGATCCCCTATTGGCTCATATCATGCAATACGATCCCCTATTGGCTCATATCATGCAATACGATACCCTATTGGCTCATATCATGCAATACGATACCCTATTGGCTCATATCATGTAATACGATACCCTATTGACTCATATCATGCAATACGATACCCTATTGGCTCATATCATGCAATACGATACCCTATTGGCTCATATCATGTAATACGATACCCTATTGGCTCATATCATGTAATACGATACCCTATTGGCTCATATCATGCAATACGATACCCTATTGGCTCATATCATGCAATACGATACCCTATTGGCTCATATCATGCAATACGATACCCTATTGGCTCATATAATGTAATACGATACCCTATTGACTCATATCATGTAATACGATCCCCTATTGGCTCATATCATGCAATACGATACCCTATTGGCTCATATCATGTAATACGATACCATATTGACTCATATCATGTAATACGATACCCTATTGGCTCATATCATGTAATACTATTTTAAAACGTAATTATTGTAATTTATAAAATAAATTTACATAAATAAAATATATTGGTGATACTTATTAATTTTTTATATAAACAAAATAACTTGTTAATATTTATATAAATAATTTAGTAATTATAAACTCTATTTACTGTTTTAAAACATTTTAAAATTAAAATTATTCTCGTTTCGAAATTTACTATTTTAAAACGTAATTATTGTAATTTATAAAATAAATTTACATAAATAAAATATATTGGTGATACTTATTAATTTTTTATATAAACAAAATAACTTGTTAATATTTTATATAAATAATTTAGTAATTATAAACTCTATTTACTGTTTTAAAACATTTTAAAATTAAAATTATTCTCGTTTCGAAATTTACTATTTTAAAACGTAATTATTGTAATTTATAAAATAAATTTACATAAATAAAATATATTGGTGATACTTATTAATTTTTTATATAAACAAAATAACTTGATAATATTTTATATAAATAATTTAGTAATTATAAACTCTATTTATTAACGTTTTAAAACATTTTAAAATTAAAATTATTCTCGTTTCGAAATTTACTATTTTAAAACGTAATTATTGTAATTTATAAAATAAATTTACATAAATAAAATATATTAGTGATACTTATTAATTTTTTATATAAACAAAATAATTTGTTAATATTTTATATTAATAATTTAGTAATCTAAAAACTCTATTTATTGATTTTTTTAAAACATTTTAAACTTAAAACTATTATAGTTTCGAAATTTAGGGTCGAAATTTCGACCCTAAATTTGGCACTAAAACTTTTTATTTTCAAAAAATTTCACGAAAATTTTAAAATTCTACACCAAAATTAAAAAATTCGCGGTTTATATTTAAGGTCGAAAATTAGGGTCGAAAATTTCGACCCTAAAAATTAGGGTCGAAATTTTCGACCCTAATTTTCGACCCTAAATTCTATCCACAACTTACCCAAAACACTTCATTCTATCTTCATCTTCTATACTAAAAAAAAAACGGGAGCACCTTCATTCTTCATCACCACCACCGTTCGCATCTTCATTCTTCATCACCACCTTCGTGCCATCCATCCGACCCACTCCACCACCACAGTCCGACCCACACTCCGTCCCACCACCTTCGTCACCATCCATCCTTCGTCACCACCACCTTCGTCCCATCCATCCTTCGCACCACCACCACAGTCCGACCCACCACCACACTCCACCCCGTCCATCCTTCGCACCACCACAACCATCCTTCGCACCACCACCCCGTCACCCCAGTCATCACCACCACCACACTCCACCCCGTCACCCCAGTCAGTCCCACCACCACCACAATTTTGTTTAATTATTATTATTATATTATTATAAAGGTATTGATTTTTTGTTTAATATATTAATTTTGTTTAATTTTTTGCTAAATGTGATTGTTAATGTTTAATTATCATTATATTATTGTTAATTTTTTTGCTAGCAACCACCACCACCACCGACGGCAGCAATAGCAACCACCACCGCCGGCGGCAGCAGCACCACCACGACAGCAACAACAGTAGCCACTTTATACTAAAGGTAGGTGTTTATTTTTCTTAGCTAATTTTTTTACTTGTTTTCGGCTTATTTTGGCTTAATTGATTTCGGGTTATATTTAGTCTTAGTTGATTTCGGATTATATTTAGGCTTAGTGGATTTCGGATTATTTAGGTTTAGTTGATTTAGGCTTAGTTGATTTCGGATTATATTTAGGTTTAGTTGATTTCGGCTTAATTCTTTTAGGCTTAATGGATTACGGCTTATATATGGCTTAATATTTATTAAGGAATTTGGACTTATATATATATAGGCACGAGTTTAATTTTTTTATATGTTTATCGTAGCCAAGACCCAAGTCACAGCTGAGAACCGAATTCCCGAGTCACAGTCGTATAAAAGGTAATGTTTTTTTTTTGAAATTGTTTTAGTGTTTGTTTCAAATTAGATAAAATCTCGGAAACCAACTAATTTAGATTTTTTTTATTTTATGTTTGTGTTTGGTTAGCACCGGGACAGTCGGGACAAGTTCCTCATCCGGACCTTTTTTTCTATCTTTCCATCTTTGTTTATTTTAGCCGTGACCGAGGTGTGTAATTAATATTATGCATATGTTTATTATATTATATATTGTCAGTCTTTTGTAGTAAATAATTTTAGGATTGTTTTAGGATTCTAGTCGATTAATTTTGGAAAAGCCCCGTCCGAAATTAATCAACCTTAGAAAACCCGTCCGAAATTAATTTATTAGAAATTAATTTCGGAAAGTCCCCATTTTTGGGACTGCTTTTTGAATGTTTTGTCTCATTTAGGATATGAATGCGTATAACTGGTTTATTATTTGAGATGATTTCGACAGCGTTTCTCCTTTACTCCTACGAATATGTCTTTAAAAACACATATTTGGGGAGTAGAGGGGAAATGCTGCCGAAATATTCTCGAATAGTAAATCAGTTATACGCATTCATATATGAGACGAAACATTCAAAGAGTGTGTTAGGATTGCCTTCCATAGTGCACTAGTAGGTGAAAAAACATTCCTGATTGTTTGTTTTTAATGTGTTTAATTAAATCATTTATTTGAATAATGTTTATTTGCAACGCAGTTATGATAATTGATAAGAGTTGGACAACTATATCCAATCGTAATTCCGATGAATTTTTATATGGTCTTTTCACCTTCCTCGAGCATTGTAAGACATTTGTGCACCCCATCACACAAATGATCCGTTGCCCATGTAAACGTTGTTGTAACTGTGAGAGATTGGTTGACCTCCACACTCTTGAGGTACACTTATCCCAACACGGGTGGGACGAACATTATACCACTTGGAAATATCACGGTGAACCGATTCTTCCGCTTCCTACACCAGTATCACATTCACCTGAACACCTTGACATGAATACGTTCTTAGAAGATATTTCTGTAACTAATGTCGAAACTACACCGACTCAAACTCCTTCGACTCAAACTCCTCCGACTCAAACTCCATCTGATCAAACAACGGGTCCTAATAACGAGTTTGAAGAGTTACTTAGTAGGTCCACCCAAAAGTTGCACACGCTTACCAATTTGACTACATTGGAATTTACAACAGAGATTGCACACATCAAGGTTTTAAATAAAATTAGTGATGTCGGGTTTAACCAGATTCTAGCTTGTCTCCAGAAGTTTTGTACCCGTAGTCAAGGTTTCAATTTCCCATCGTCATACTATGAAATCAAGAAGACATACAGAAAGATCGGGTTAGGATACGAATCGATTCATGCTTGTATAAACGATTGCTTTTTATATTGGGGATCAGAGGATAACAAAAAGAGGGATGATTGTCCAGTCTGCGGAGAGAGTAGATATAAAGACCCCAAGAAAACAAAGGGGAAGTTGGTTGCGAACAAGGTGGTGCGTTACTTTCCGTTAAAACCTAGACTTCAACGCATGTTCAACACAAAACACATAGCAAAGTGGATGACTTGGGATGCTACTGGACAGTCTAAGGATGGCAAGTTGAATCACCCCTGTGACGGTAAAGCATGGAAACATTTTGACTTGATGGTACCTGATTTCTCTAGTGACCCTAGAAACGTTCGATTAGGGTTGGCTGCAGATGGTTTTAATCCTTATGGCATTATGAGTCAAAATTACAGCATGTGGCCGGTCATATTGACAGCATACAACACACCACCGTGGATGTGTATGAAAGAAACTTCTTTAATGTTGACGATGTTAATTCCCGGCCCTAAATCACCTGCAAAAGATATTGATGTTTTCCTGGCGCCTTTGATTAAAGAACTCAAAGATTTATGGAAAGGAGTCAGGACGAAAGACGCTGCTACGGGTACTTATTTCGATATGAAAGCGGCACTTTTATGGACCATCAATGATTTTCCAGCTCGGGGTAGTCTTTCTGGGTGGGTTGGGCAAGGCTACTACGCATGCCCCACTTGTAACAAGGACACTCCATCGATGGCTATCAAGAACAAAATCGTTTATGTTGGTCATAGAAGATGGTTAAGAACAAATCATTATCTAAGGAATAAAACTAGGCAATTCCATGGTAAAGCCGAACGGAAGCCTAAACCGAGAAAGTTTACCGAAATGGATATCCAGTTACAAATTAATAGCCTCTTGAGTCGTAAGCCGGGGAAGCATCCAAAAATTAAGAAAAGCAACCCACCTCCTGATAGAAATGTTGAATTGAATTGGACTAAGCGTTCTATCTTTTGGGAGCTTGAGTATTGGCCCTTTCTTCTACTAAAACACAATTTGGATGTCATGCACATCGAAAAGAACGTGCTTGAGGCAATACTGAATATCTTGTTACAAAACGATAAATCCAAAGACACGGCAAAGGCAAGGCAAGACTTGGAAAAATTGGGAGTTCGACCCGAGTTGTGGTTAGTTCCAAAAGGAAACGGGAAGTTTGAGAAGCCTCATCCAAAGTACTCTTTCACCAAAGCTAACAGGGAACTTTTTTGTAAATTCATCAAAGGAGTTAGACTACCTGATGGGTTTGGATCCAACTTTAAGCAAAAAGTCACTGCTAATTATGACAACATAACGGGCATGAAATCTCATGACTGTCATATAATGATGCAACGGTTACTTCCTTACGGAGTACAACAATACTTGCCCAAAAACATTGCAGATCCTATAATCCAGCTTTGCTTGTTTTTTAAGCAGCTTTGTTCTAGAATTTTGACGGAGGAGGACATGGTAAAAGCTAAAAACCAATTGATTAGTGTGATGATTAATTTAGAGCAAATCTTTCCTCCTGCTTTTTTTGACATAATGCCTCATTTGGTTGTACATCTACCCGATGAGGCTATTCTAGGTGCCCTCATTCGCTGCAGGTGGATGTATCCATTTGAAAGATACATGAATAAGCTAAAGAATTATGTCCGAAATAAAGCAAAGCCCGAAGGTTCTATCGCGGAGGGTTATGTTGCAGAAGAAGCATTAACTTTTTGTTCGCGTTATCTTGCTGAGGATGTCGAGACGAGATTTAACCGTCTTGACAGGAATGACGACGGTTTGCCTGAACAAAAAGATAAATTCCAGGTGTTCCGGTCCGCATGCAAACTGATGGGTAGAGTCAAAGATATTCATATGAGTTTAGATGTTACGCGGGCAGTTGTATGGTATATACTTAACAACAGTCCTGAAATCGAATCAAACATCTTGGCTTACAAAGAGTATGTCTCTTCCTTATCTATATTTTAAAAAATCTTCTTTCGGGATGACTTATCCTAATATCATGAACTTTTGCAGAGAATCGCCTGATAACGTGGAAACGAGGTTTCCCACCTGGTTTAGTCACAAGGTAAATACATTAGATATATTACCTTGGAGTTATTGCTCATATATCTAAATATGTTTGTATCTCTTTCGTAGATTCGTGAAAAAAAAAACGACAGGCGACTGTAATGAAGAGTTATTCTCTTTGGCATGTGGACATACTAGTGCATGTACATACCCCGCTTGCGTAGTTAACGGTGTGAGGTTTGTGATACATGAACGCGATAAACTTCACACCACTCAATGCAGCGGTGTTTCAACAGCCGGGCTTGATGGAGAGATGTATTATGGTCAACTCGAAGAAATTCTGGAGCTCACTTATATCGGGAACCGCAAGGTTGTGTTGTTTCGATGTAAATGGTTTGACACCATTAACCCCCCAAATTGTACGAAACGCAATAGACGTTCTTACATTGAGCAGGGCATACATCATATTTTGACTAATAAGGAATTTCACAAAAATAACCAATACATTCTTGCGACACAAGTATCACAAGTATTTTACCTTGAAGACCTTGCTAGAAAACCAAAGGGTTGGAAGGTGGTCGAACATGTTTATCATGGCGATGTTGAAGAGTCCGATCAAGATGTTATACATGGTAGCAGTTCATCAAATTTTACGCTGAATGTTGGTTTGACTTGTTTGGAGGATACAAATTTGAGTTTGAATGACGAATCGGCAGAAGTGTCCGCCACACAGGTTAATGAAGACGCTGATGATCTAATCAATAATGAAGATGATGACGTTGCACATGCCCTTGATGATGATGATGTTCAAATGTCTGATGATGATGAAGTGAACCCTAATAATGTTGTTGAAGAAGTTTTATCTAGCGATGATTCAGATTGTGATAATTGATCTTAAGTTGTAATTTGAATGAAACAATGATTTAATCTTTAGATGTGTAATTTTTTTTAATGAAATTGTTCTTATATGTTTAAATGTGTAAATTTTTATGAATTTGTGTATTAGCATTAACCGGTCCACGAAATTGTGTGTTCATGTACTTGTTATATTACAGATGGCGTGTGTAGGTGGTAGATCACACGGTGGGGATGGTGATGGTACTCCACCTAGACGACCTACAAAGTCCGTACCTGGCAATTGCGAAAGTAAGAAATTGTGATTTATTTTTATTTTATGTCAACTCTTATTGTTAATTAAGTGTGTTTGAATTTTCACGAATCAATAACTTCAATAACTAATCTTTGCAGGTGAACCGATACCACATATGGTTACGGTTAATACGAGCCTAAGGAGGAAGCATAGGGCGCATGGAGGACCTTTGCCAGTTACATTTGATGTTTATGATCTTAATAGCTTCCATCCGTTAGGCAATAATGCTGCGATGTTGAGCTCTCTGATGGGGGAAACAGTCCGACCACTTCCACTTACTTGCGAGTGGGAACAGATACCATTGCACCTCAAAGCCCATATCTTTCCTACACTTGAGGTATTAATTGTTTGCGTTACATCTAGTCTTATTAACTGTTTTGGTTGAAAATTGTTTGTTTATTTAAATGCATATGTTTACATGTAGACCTATTTCAACCTGACGGGTTGGTTGGATAGTCATGATACTGTGACTTATGGCGGGGTAACATATGTGGTGGGAGAAAGGATAAAAACAGGAATTAACTGTAAGTTGAGGCTACTTTGGCGCAAAAATAGGAACTTGTTAAAGCATGACTATTATTCTATCCATGATTCGGCCGAGGAAGCGGCGCTTGTACCGCCCCCATCGAGTTCTACATGGGCCAACAGATCAGCAAGGGAGTGGCGTGATTTGTGCCGGTATTGGTCCGACCCGAAACAGGTGAGGAGAAGTGAAATTAATGCAGTTAACCGCTCGAAAAACAAAGTTTCTACACATCAAGGGAAAAAATCATTCGCTCAAGGAAGGAACGAATATGTAAGAATCGTTATAGTTTTTGTGATCATTTAAAAGTTTTATATTGTTTATTTATATTTTGTTATTAATTTTTTTGGTAAAGATCTTGTTATTAATTTATTTGATATTGTACAGAAAGTCAAGCATGGGTCCGACGAGGACCTTATACAAACTTGGAAGAGGGCACGCACAAACAAGAATGGCACTATGTCCGAGGAAAATGCAGACAGATATGTAAGTAATTTAATTTATACATGCTTTAATAACATATTTTTATTTGTTTTTAACTTCTTTTTTTCTCTTTCTTTTTCACAGTCGAGAATGATGTGCATAAAAGAAGCGATTTCTTGCGGTGCTGAGCAGTACAAAAGTGATCAAGAAATAATTGATCTAGTAAATCCGAGCCGCAACACTCAAAATATCGTCGGCAGGGGCAGGAAGTTGCCGGTTGGTGGTACCTCATATGGATGCGGGAGTAGTTCTTATAGTGAGGGAGTGACTCGAGAACAACTCTCGGAGGTACTTAGGATTCATGAGCAAGAAAAAGAGCTGCTGAGGAAGCAAACCGAGGAGGCGCAGCAACGGGCTAATTTGGCCCATATGTATGCTAGTATGGCACAACAAAATGCTGAGGTAAACAACGCCCGCCTAAGTCATTTGATTTCTCATTATACTTCACATGTGGGTCGAGGGTATACCGGACCTCCTAACCCTTTTATACCGCCACCCCAATTCGCTTCTATGCCTGGCATGTCTCAGATCCCTGGTATGCCTCAGTTCCCTGGTATGTCTCAGGTCCCTGTTATGCCCCAGTTCCGTGGTATTCCTCCCCCTCCCGGATTTCCATATAATGCTCCACTCAACCCACTCCAACCTCCAATTACCCAAAATAACAGTTTCACTAACTGTAATCGACCCGTTGTCAACACCACTGGCCCCTCGAGTTCTAACTCTCGGGAAAGTCCCAACTATACCGTCAGCCTAAATCCTCATCAAAATGATACTCGGACCGTCGACGAGTTGGCTCGAGATCTTGAGAATGCCAACAACATGTCCGATAATGAGCTAATTAACTCGGATGCTGATGAGGGGGATGATTCGGGTGATAATGATCAGGCCAGCGGGGACTATTCAGATTAGGAGTTGTTGGTTTTAGACTTTTTATTTTGTGTAATAACTTAAGACTTGTTAAATTGTGAAACATGGATTTATTGTGATGTGTAATAATTTTAGACTTGCTACATTTGTGAAATAAGGATTTGGTGAAATGTATTCTAACGTTTTGGCTATTTAACGTATTGTAAATTAGTAGTATTGTACTGTTTAGTGATTTGTAATATTGTGGATTTGTTGAAATATAGATTTTTTTCCGGAAAAAATGCCGGAAAAAAATCTGGAAAAAAACTGCAAAATGCAGTTTTTTTTTTGCCCAGAAAATATTTAGGGTCGAAATTTTGACCCTAATCATATAGGTAGGGTCGAAATTTCGACCCTAAATTATAGTTAGGGTCGAAATTTTCGACCCTAAGTTTTAGGGTCGAAATTTTCGACCCTAAATTTTGACCCTAAACCCCTTCCTGCACGAATTATTTCTGGACAAAAAATAATATAAAATGTTTAGGGTCGAAAATTTCGACCCTAAACTTTAAAGAAATTTTCGACCCTAAATTATTAAATAAAAAAAAACGTTTTTATAATCTTTTTAATATATACACGTGGATATTAAAAAAAAAAAAAAAAAAAAATTCACAAAGATAAAAAAAATACACGTGGATATAATTTAGGGTCGAAAATTTCGACCCTAAATTAAAAAGGGTTTCGACCCTAATTTTTATTTATATGGATAGCCCTTTCAGAGGAACTTTAACTGTTGTTAGGCATCACTTGTCGCTTCTTTAAGCACCTTTTTTCCCGATTCATCAGCATCTTCTTAGATTATTAACTATAGGTTATTATTTATATGGAAAAAGTGAAAAACTATGATGTCAAGGGTGCAACCGGTACTACTCTCGCTCAAGCATGCGGAGTTCTGATGGCGGAAGTGTAAAATTACTGAAGTAAGTTTCACAAATAATTGCAAGTAAACTAAAAAGATGACATCTACTTTGCCTCTCAAGAGTCTATAAATAGACACCCAATATAGGACAGGAACACGGGTTGCTAGTTTGAATTGGTCCAAAAATGTGGCAGTACTTTTGGTTCTTCATTATTGTACTTGGTTGTGAAAACACATCTCAAAGTTTCAATCCTACATATGTGCATGGCCCTAGTTAAGTCTCAGGTTTATCTAGATAAGAATACACTTGTTCGAAACAACATCAAAACTTATCTATTGAAACTGCTACGTAATGATAAATAACCGGACGATTTTCGATATAGTTCTTAGCTGGAATCTCCACATTGATGACCATGGAGATTTCAAGAACTTGATTAACACAATTTTTTTTCTGATCCATCTGCATACTTAGAAACCACCAGAACTTGAGGTATTACACTGAGCATCGCGTCTTGCTTCGTCATTCCTTCGGTAGTCTATCCATCGAATCCAATAACTTAATGCAATTCCGCCGCCATGAATCCAACGCATGCACGAGATTTTGACATAAATCAAATGGTTTGTAACATAAAAAGGTCTAAAGATGATAAATGTGATATTTTCATAAAGATTTTTATAAGGTCTCCACATTGGATGCTTTGAACAACTCGTACATGCATGGGTCTACTAAGGTAACTTTCACAAAAATTACCAAAGTAAACTAAAAAGATGTTATCTGCTTTGCCTCTCAATCGGAACCAAATCGGAACCGTACATATTCACGGTAACCGAATCTCGTTTGGTACGGTATAGGAACTACAAAATAAGGTGAAAAAGACATTGGACTATTAATTCAGTACGGGTCCGGTATTAAAGCGGGAAATTCCTGAAAAAAATGAGAAAAAACCCGATTTCCTGGTACGAGTACCGCTTCTTGTACCAGTACCAATATTCGAATCCCGTTTAATACGTTACCAATACCACTAATTTATGCGCGAGAAAATATAACTACCACCAATTCAATACAGAACTAGTACCGTGCTCATTAAGTATTCTATAAATACACACCAAAAGCCCATACACAAGAACCAGACAGAAACAAACTACCAAAATGAGAAAAGCATTATTGCTCAGCTTCCTAATTACTCTCCCGATCTTATCTTTCGCACAAGTTTGCAACAAAGACGACGAAAAAGTCCTCTTTAAGATCAAAGAATCGCTCGGAAACCCTTATCATCTCGCCTCTTGGCAAAAATCAGACGATTGTTGCACATGGTATTGTGTCAAATGCGATCGGAAAACAAGCCGCATTACTGAACTCACGATATTCCAGGGAAACATTTCAGGCCAAATCCCGAATGCTGTTGGTGATTTACCATTCCTCCAAACACTAATCTTCCGAAAACTAACAAACCTCACGGGGACTATCCCGTACGCGTTATCTAAACTCACGCACCTGACCTCGCTACAGTTAAGTTGGACCAACTTAACCGGGCCAGTTCCTTCCTTTCTTAGCCAACTCAAAAACCTAGATTTTCTAGACCTTTCGTTTAATGATCTCACAGGTTCTATCCCACCAGAACTCGCATCTTTAACGAAGCTTGGTGAAATAGATCTAAGCAGGAACAAACTTACTGGTGTCATTCCAGATTCATTTGGGTACTTCAAAAAATCAACACTAACTCTTTATCTTTCACATAACCAACTTACTGGAACAATACCTAAGTCATTAGGGTACTTGAACTTCAGTTCGATCGATTTGTCGAGAAACAATCTCACAGGAGACATTAGCATGTTTTTTGGACAAAATAAAACTACTCAGTTTGCTGATTTTTCGAGGAATGGTTTCGAGTTTAATATGTCAAAGGTGGTTGTTCCTGAAAGTTTGACATGGCTAGATTTGAATCATAATAAGATCTATGGGAGTTTGCCACAACCATTGATCGGATTAAGTTTGCAGTATTTGAACGTGAGTTATAATAACTTGTGTGGACATATCCCTCATGGTGGAAACTTGCAAGGCTTTACGACCAACGAGTATTCTCATAATAGGTGTTTGTGCGGGTCTCCGTTGCCCGCCTGCACCTAAAGTAGTCCTGCATTTGACACTATGGCCACAGGCAAAGCTCGCAACAGATTAACTTAAGGGTGGACGCGCCATTAGTAACAATATATTAATATGATTGTAGTAGTCTTGTAGAAGTGATTGGTAAGTTTTCATGTTGTTTCAAACAAGTGTATTCTTATCGAAATAAACGTGATTAACTAGGGGCATGTCCCTGTGAGTCAAATGTAGATTGCTCGAGTAGAAACCTGTACAATTATCTTCTTATTTTTTGTGGTTGTTTTTGTTTTTGCTGTACAATAATAAAGAACCAAACGTACTGACAATGTTCATGTTCTATACTAGGAAAATAGGAATCGGATTCCTGATTCCCAACATCTTATCCACATTTTCTTTCCTCTTTAGATAGTCGCTTTAACTGCGTACGTGTTAAAAGTATCCCAATAAAAATAATAGCGTGCGAATCATTTGCCTTTTTAAGCCTAATATACACGGATGGCAAAAAGTCGCAAATCTCACGAGAGCCCGAAATCCGAACGTTTCTCAAGTCTCAACTCTCAAGCACAAAATCAAAGTACATGTCTAGTCGTAAAAAAACGTAGCAGGCCCTAAATACCTGTAGTGTCTTATAATATTAGATACAGAAATAGTTCTAAGGTCTTATAAGTTGACCCGATAACATTAATAAGCCGAACACAACATAAAAAAATAGCCTGCTCTAATCAGGACATTCAACAACACTTTATGATCGATCGATCTACATCTTCAATCCAGTAGCCCTACATAACGGACACTTGTTCTTACGTAACACCCAATCTTTAACGAGATAGAGGCCGTCTGCAGTTGATAGACGAAATATACAATAATCCAGTAGCCCTCTATTACGTAGGATCACATCTCGATCACTCGTTCTTATTTGATCGAGATGTGATCCTAATGTCGTGTATATATATAACGTGATTTGATAAGTCGGTTTAGCAGTCTTGTGAGTTTGACCATGTGCTTATCATACTCCCTCATAAAGCATTTTTGGATGTTATTTATAAAATATTTGAAATTTCAACTTACATCTTTTTATGCATAATTTACAACCAAAACAAGCATAATTATATTTACGGATAGTGCATACGTACTCATACATGATTTGCGTTGAAGTGCGTTACACCATAAAATGGGTTCTAATAGGCACCAATAGAAAGCGTGGAAATTAAGCATTTACTTATTTTAAAACTATTACTTATCAGTTAGTTCACATGAGATTTGTGCTGGAATCTTTAGATTCGATTTTTTAGGCATGTACTATCATTTTTAAGTCTCTAAGCGAATAGTAGTTACCTATCAAATAGGGACGAGCAGCAGCACCGATCAGTACCATCTTGAATACAAAGACGGGAGTATGTGTTGCCAACTAACTAGTAGTAACCTTATGCAAGATTGTCTCAGTAATATCCCCGTTCACAGAAACACGATAAGTTAAGCTACAAGAATATTCATGCAAGTCAGATTACTTCACAGGATTGGATTGAGTTTTGCCTTAACTTAGGGTTATTTTGTGGCCGATAATGTTCTCTACATGTAGAAAAAGTAGTGAATAGGATGTCTGCTATGAGCTATCTGATCAGTTTTCTTCTGTTTAAGGTAATTAAGTTCTAACTCGTCTGTGTTTGACATATAGGAGGCTGGCAAGACTTGAAGCTGCCTTTGCCACAACGAAAGGTTGGTTTTAAGTTTCTTGGAGATTTTAGTTCTTATTTTGGAGAAGGAATAAGGATTGGTAACATCAACATTGACTTGTATATTTCGTTCAGACTTTATAATTGATGCACTGTTTACTAAGTAAGTTTGAACTCAGAAAGTAGACTGATGCACTCTTGGAAAAAATATATTTCGTTCTCTGGTAAAAATCGAAGCACCGAGCGATTGATTTATACCGGACATGGTTCATTTTCTGATACATTTACTTTGCTTTTCCACTTGTATCGATCTGGCAATAATAGTAGTAGTAGCATCATCTAATTAGCCTCATTTTAGTTGGAGATCGAGATATCTGCAATAAGACATACAAATAATGCAGAAATAGAGAGACTGTGGGTTCAGACTTTATAATTGATGCACTGCACTTGCATTCTCAATAGTCGTCGAATTATGTTGCTAACGTAGCAATGGAACAATCAACGATTATCATTTTCTGCGATTATACTGATTTTGATGTTCTATTATTACCAAAATATATTTCTTGAGATTGGTTCAGTTCTCATGCCTATAGGGAGCCACAAATAAGCATCAAATCCCACAAAATCATGAAAAAAGATATACAATGAAGGAGAGATTTGTTTAATTGATAATGAAGCATTAAATCCCACAAAATCATGAAAAATAACATCAAGGGTATTATTGTTTATTTTTTATATTCCTCGAGTACAAACTACACGTATCAAGACTTGGATCTATAAATAACAACAACTCGATCCGTTCGTTCATTCTACGACCTAGCTAGCTACATAATCATTATATATATATATGTCGATCTCTATATTTAACGATCAAGGTAAACAAGAAATGTCAAAAATGGGCCTGATATTTGATAGATACAAGGATAGGCTTGCAACGCTTCCTAAAGAGAGAGGTTGGATGACTGAAAACCTATACAAGTACCAAGGCTTTTGGCATCAGTCCATGCGTAGAATCTCAGTTGAAAATGTTATGGCCGCGCAAGATACTTTCAAAGCTCATCCAACTGATATCTACTTGGCCACGCTGCCTAAATCAGGGACAACATGGCTCAAGGCACTTGTGTTTGCTATGGTGAACAGAAACCGCTACAAATGCAAGCCTCTTTCAACCGTCCACCCTTTGCTACTTTCTAACCCGCATAACTGTGTGCCTTTCGTTGAAACCGAAGTTTTTAGAAACATGCCTACTTATGTTGATGATGCTCATTCGCGGCGTATTTTTGCTACCCATATACCATATACGTCATTACCTCAATCCATTCTTGATTCTAGTTGTCGCGTAGTTTATATATGTAGAAACCCAAAAGATGTGTTGGTCTCTATGTTTCACTTTGCAAACAAGATGAGGGGCAAATCGTGCAGTCCGTTGACATTTGAAGAGAGTTTTGAGCTGTTTAGTAAAGGTGTGATGCCCATGGGACCTTATTGGGAGCATGTGAAAGGGTACCACGAGTTCAGTTTGGAGTGCTCGGAAAATGTTTTATTTTTGACATATGAGGACATGAAAAGAGATGAAATGAGTAATGTAAAGCGGCTTGCGGAGTTCTTGGGTTGTCCCTTCACGAAGGATGAAGAGGCGAACGGCGTCGTGCAAGGAATTATCGAGCTATGTAGTTGTGAAAATCTAAGAGAGGTTAATAAGGAAGGTAATGTATTTGAAGGTATACCTAATAATGTGTTCTTTAGGGAAGGAAAAGTTGGAGACTGGACCAACCATCTTACTGATGAAATGAGCCATGTTTTAGATCAAATTACCCATCAAAACTTTCATGGTCTCGACATCTCTTTCTAACAACATTCATAAGGCCGGCCAGGACGGGGGGAGGCGCGCGGTGCATTACATTAGTTTTTAAACTCAAATTCATTCAATCTCAACTAAGGCTGTGTTTGTTTTTTGCAAATAAAGTCTGACTGCCTCTGAATATCCTCGAGTCAGACGTGGTTAGATCCCGGCTAGATGAAGATGAAAAATTTAGGATGAAGATGCAAAGTTTCTCTTGGAATGGAACAAAATTGATTCGACTCACATGCTTGTATAGTTTTTTGTGTGCAAGATAAAGTACTTTTATACTAAGATAGTACAAATATTAATAAAATACTTTTAATATTAATGTTTAATTTTTTAAATAAGTGTCAAGTTGTTTTTTTAATCGTGTAATCTTCTAAACTTATATATTTTCAGGTTTTTTTAAATGCGAAATAAACCATATTAGGATAACTTTGATGTTTTATTAATGATAAACGTATACTTGTAAACAGTTGCAGAAATTGTTTAACAACAAATAATTCACAATATGCTAATTTACTTGGTGGTTGAACCACATGGGTTGACTTGCTGGTCGAATCCGTGAATCGGTGATTTGACCAAATTGATTCAGCAACTCGGCCGAGTTGATTCGATCGTCGAATCAGTGAACCAATGACAGAACCGAGTTAGCTCCATGATCGAATTCGTGTCTCGATGAGTCAAACGGATTGACCCGGTGGTCAAATCAGTGAATCGTTAACTCGGCCCATTTATAATTATGTGTATTTATGCATCTAAAGGCATCTACTATGGTAATTTCAAGATAGCTTCAAAACACATGAAAAAGTTTATAATTTGTTTTAGCCATAATGAGTTGAGGTTTAATGTATATGTGGAATGAAGAGGTCTAAGATCTTGTACCTTTTCATAATTTAATATATGTGTAATTGTTAAGCATTTTACAAACTTTAAAAGGTTTATTCATAGTACGCAAAGTTTATAACATCAAAATCTTTGTAAATTAATGACTTTATTAAGATAATTAATTTAAACGCTTACTATTGTGTTAAGTATATGATAAAAAAAAGTGTTTTGTTTCATGTTTACATAAGCTACTTGTTCATTGTATTATTATTGTTAAACATGTCTCTAAAAATAGAGTATTCACACACTTATAAAAAAATAAACAGCATTTTTTTATTCAGATTCATACATTTCAACCGCCTCTTACCAGTAAGATGTAATAGTCAGATTTAGATCTAAAACATCTTAATGAAACAAATACCACATAAATCTTTCTGGTTTTATAAAATGGTTCAATCTCATGAAGAAACAAACACCATCTTATTTATTTCGCAATTATTTTGTAATTAATGAACCGATTATATTACTCTTTTAATTTTTATTTTTGAAGAAGATTGAAGCCTTGGATCCTCCATTTTTATCACTATTAAAATTTTCTAATTTGTTACCCGATCCTACAATCGTTATCTTTTGCAACATACCCGTGACCTGTTATAACTCGCATAATCGACAAAATTGAGCTAAAAAGAGATTGAATCTTAATTTTAATTTTTCAATTAGATCAATTAAATGTTACTCCTCTTAAAGAGAATTACATTTGTTTATAAATGCTAAAACTAAAGGTATAAATAGTTTTAAGATATCACTACTTAATGTTTGAACTCAAGAACATTAAATAGTTTCAAGACTTAGATCTTTGTTTGACATGTATACCGAACCTTTTTGATAAGATAAGATGATCTTACAGAATATATCTTACTACCTAAATATTTGAATTTTCGTGTTAATGTGCATTTTATGAAAGCAGATATGGTTACAATTGCTTTCATAATTTCCAGCATCTAGCTAGCTTCTCTATTTTAATATCATAGCCGTTCAAGAAAAACTGATAGGGTCTGTTTGGTTGGCATATATTTGATGGTTTTTATGAGGTTTGAAAATGAAACACGGTCAAATACTGTGTTTGCTTCAAAAGTTAAAACACGGTTTTAATATTATAATACACCAAATAGGGTGTTTTTTTATCCCACTACTTGGGTGATGTCTTTTAAAAACGTAACTTACAAAGGTTTAATAAGACAAAAATGTCCATCTGATCATTCTTCATCATCTAGCTTGACTTTTTAGCTTCATTTTTCTTTTAATATTGAGATTCATGCTTCTGTTTTAAAATATCTTTCTATCTTAACCAGTCTTTGATGTGTCGGTAAGTTTTAATTTACTTATTTCCAATTAATTATTTGGTTTTAAGATCCGAACAGGGTTCATCTATGAGAACTATCGGATTTTCAAAATCCGAAAATGGTTCATTTGTTTGATTCCAGTTTGAGAGTTCATGTAATATTTTTTTTATTGTTTTTCGTTTTTAATTTTAGTTTTCACGCATATAATAGATTACTAACAAACTCTTATGCCCCATCTCATTTGACCTGTATTCATATTTGAAAAGTCAAAGAGAAAGATCTTGATCTTAAAGATGAAGTGTGATATGATCTGAGGGTAAATATGTCATTTAACAACACAGCATGTCAAATAACCTTGTGCAATATTTTACCAACCAAACACAAAAATGAGTAGCAATAACTGAGATTTTGATGTTTCCCATGTTTGAGATACAATCTTTCCATGTCGAGATGCAACCAAACACAAAAATGAGTAGCAAGAACTCGCCACAGCTACTCAACTCAATACAGTTCAAACGCCCACTCGATTCACAAGAATTAAGATGTTTCCCGTTTATAGAATATAGGTGTAAACAGAGATCATCGTGAGCATCTAGTACAATCTTTCCATGTCGAGATGCAACCAGTTTCGACAACTGGCATCCTGATGGATGTTGCAGAGACCTTTAATATCTACCCTTTTGTACATTTTCGGCCAATCCAAAATCAGCGACGGAGATAATCTATTACAAATATCAGGATTAGAGTTTACAGCTCTATAAGCAAGCTATGGTATGTACTAAAATAGAGCAAAATCATAATGCTTATACATTAAAGTCGCCCTAACAAAGATGATGCAACCACACAAGAGTTGCAAACGACTAAAATCGTAGAAAATAACAAGAGTCCTTCATACAATAACTGGTAATATTCCTAGAACCCATTGATACAAACCAACTAGCACATGTTCTAAACAAACAAGAATAGCAAAGTTCCTGCTAATATGAGATGCAGGTCCAAAGACTTCACAAAACTCTTGATAACCACGAATACTAGATACGGAAACATAATCTAACGATAATAAGAAATTTAACTAAACTAATTACTCACTGATTAATGGTCCTTGTTGTTTGGGTCGTCTGCTATACCTCTTTCTCCATTGTCTTTTGTACGACTTTCCCCATCTTCCTTGGGTCGGGACAAACTCTTTCTGGTTTTGCGGAAGTTTCTCCTTGACATGTTCCTCTCCAATGTTATGTGAGTTTGCATCTTCGATTTTCTTCATAACAAGGTTAGCTTCCGCAAACACTCTATGGCAAACTGCTTTCATCACAGCCCTTTTTGAAGTTGGAAGCGTTGCAAGTACACCTTTAATGGCTTGCAACTTAGAAACCATGGGACCAATCTTTCCTTTCTCAAGATAGTGGTGCACACTTGGATCTTCCCAACGGCTTTCAGTCGATATCATCCTTTCTTCGGTACTGCACACTTGCTGATGCAGCTCTGTGGCGTGGCTCTTCATCGGTGCTTTCCCTTGCTTCTTACGAGCCATAATGATCTTTGCTTTCTCCTCCTTAAGCAGCACTTGTAGTTCCTTCAAAAGATTTATTGCCAACTCGGGGGTTGTCACTGCTCTAATCTCCTGCAGTGTTTCCAGAATATCGTAGATTACATATAAACCATAATAATAAACAAGCTCAATTATATATACAAAAATACCAATTTCAACTTGTGGTTCAATTTTATCAGCATTGAGACATTGACAGTACAATAATTTTGTAAATCTTCATGAAAATGAATAATTCTACGGCACATAACCATTATCACGGTGCTGAAAAAATGTTCACTAATAAGGCATTTATAGTTTCAGGTGTTATAAATTATCCAAAGCTTGTCCTATTGATATTCAAGGCATAAAACAATAAGTTTGATCAATGGTGGGATAAGAATATAGTTCAAGGTGTAAATACCTCACGTGTAACCTTTGTGACCGTGGCACTAGGAGAACTATTTAAGAAGAAGTTTTTGACTTCTATATTTACTTCATCATCTTCGTCCCCGTCTTCTTCTTCATCATCTTCATCTTCTTCTTCGTCCCCGTCTTCTTCTTCATCTTCATCTTTGTCCTCGTCTCTTTCGCCTTCAGCTTCTTCTTTGTCCTCGTCTTCTTCTTCATGTTCATCTTCATTTTCGTCTTCGTCTTCATATTTCAATTCATATTTGAATTCGTATTCATCATCATCATCATCATCATTATCATTATGATAATCATACTCTTCTAACTCGTCTATGATTGCGGGGTAAATCTTTAAGCTCGTAAGGTTGGCAAACGGAGAATGTCTATTCGAGATTAATTCCAACTCTGAAGAAAGAAGCTGAAGAAAATTTTGAAAATAAATAATATTGTTAATAAATAGAAAGAGCAAACTGAATCATCCTTACGGAAACTACTTATTGTTACATGTATATAAAATATTTACAAATCCAATATATTGTTCTCGAGTACTATCTCACTTTCAAAACAGTGCTTAGCCTCTATTTCTTGGGGTTTTAAGTATGACAGCAAGTTCGTATACGTAGTTAAAGTACGAGATTATTATGTTTGTACACTTGGATATATATCTCGCGAGCTATAAACTCATATTATATTGAAAGATGCATATCAAAAAAATATTGAGAAGCAAATACCTCTGAAATTTCAGCGTTAATAGTAAGAAATTTAACACTCTGGAACTTTTGAAGTACATCAACTATGTCCTTCATATTCCCCTCGTGGGGCTTACATATACAGAAGTCTACCTTCTCCAAAGAAGGTAGAGACTCGACATCAAACTCGAAAGCGTTAAAATGCCTATATATAAAGGAGGTCAGGTGAGGTGCAGATAACAATTCCACATAACCACAGTTTATAATTGAGAGAGTCTTGAGTTGAGGTGTATCCACGGTAAAAGTAGTCAAACCCCAATCTCCGTTTGCAAGTGTGAGATTGTGAAGATGAGGATGACATATAGTGAAACCACATGATCCAATACTGCAATCCTTAAATGTGAGATTTTTCAAATTCGGACACTTGGAGAAAAACTCATCCCAAGATTCTCTAACGTCTTCGTAATCTTCAAGTTCAAAGTCTTCCTCATACAATGTGACACCAATAAGATGTAATGTTGTCAAAGCTGGGAGCTCCCAATCTGATGTGCGAGTACTAGAATACTCAAATCCAATACTAGCCAAAGTTAGAACTTTAAGAGACTGGGAGCTAAAATTAAAGAGATGGAATTCCTTTTCGCAACCAACAGTCAGCTCTTGAACATTGTGGGAGAAGGCATAGTCCAATACCCGGTTGACAAATGCATCGTCAGGCACTTCGAAAATACGAAGGTAGAGTGAAGACACTTGTATTTGATTATCACGATTCGACAAAACATTGAGGGCACTTTGGTAGAAATTGTGTATCAAAGGGAAATTGTGACTTGAGAAATATAAAAAGGGCATCGAAGTCCACAAATACCTCCATCTGGATGACAAGGAACCGGTTCTAACACGATCTTTCACACCAACAAACGAGAGGATTTTATAAATAACATCATCTGGCAAATTGCTTAGTCTATCGGCAATTATATCCCTTCTCTTTTTATTCCGTCCAGAAGCCATTATCTTCTAACACTACCTTGATAGTTGATACAAAGGGAAAGCTGGTTTCGATAGAGTACAACTCTTGTTTGCTAAACCATTACCATCGTGTCTTGTCTTTCGAGTAAAACAAACTGCAATTCAGTGGAATACAACTTACAATCAGTACTGACGATGAGATATTGTTCGTGTTTCCTCTTAATAAGCAGATGTGTATCAATAACTAATATATTTTTCGGATTTTAAATCTCTTTCTGTACAAGATAACTCTTGTATCCATTCATGTCACACACGCGTATCTAAGCACAAAAAGTATAATTTACAGTGACCAGATGGATAATAAAACGACAAGGATGGTACTCTAATGTGAACAGTTAAAGACATGTCTAAAAGGATTGAGGATCAGCAGGTCGAATGGGGTCACGGGTGTAAGTAAAACCATTGTGGAATAAACTTGGCAGCCTATGAATTCGAGACTTCCAGTTCGGACAGGTTTGATAAAAAAAAAAGGTGTTGATCTCGACGATCTTTTAAGTCCGTGTTACGATAATATGGTTGAGTCAAGTGATCATTGTTTAAATCCCAGTAAGATACATCAAAACATTGTTTAAAGAAACAAATGGTTGAAAGATAATCTCTAAGGCTTCTAAATTCCGCAACTACATATTCATAATGATTTTTTCGGCGATTTTTTTTTCTATCTAAACCACAAAGCTATCGGCTAGAAATCCATCTATCATCTTATTGCAAAGACTATTTACTTAGTTGATAGCTTCTGGGGTGTTTGTTTCGGCTTATATGTGGGCTTCTGCTTAAATCTCAAAAGGCTCAATTTTTCGGCTCATAAAACACAAGCTGAAATTTGGCTTATATTTCATATGTCATAATTTTGTGGCTTAATTTGAGACTTATGGGCTTATATAAGTTTATCATATCATAATAAACTCATATAAGCCCATATGTCTCAAAATAAGCCACAAAACTGGGCTTCTGAAACATAAGCCCTTTTCCGCTTTTTTGAGATTTGTGACCATATATAACGTAAGCTCATTTCGGCTTTATATAACATAAGCCCCACATTTGTGGCTTATTTGGAGTTTTATGGGCTTATATAAGTTTATTATATCATGATAAACGTATATAAGCCCCTAAGTCTCAAAATAAGCCAAAAAATTGGGGTTTATGTTATATAAGCTGGAAATAAGCCATATTTTGGCTTATATTTCATAAACCCCAATGTTATAAGCTTATTTGGAGATTTATGGGCTTATATAGGTCTATTGTATCATAATAAATAATAAAATATAAGCCAAAATCAAATAGCCTTATAAGCCAAACCAAACACCCCCTTACATAAGTTTGTCATATCATAATAAACTTATATAAGCCCATATGTCTCTAAATAAGCCACAAAATTGGGGCTTAAGAAACATAAGCCCTTTTCCGCTTATTTTGAGACTTGTGAGCATATATAAGTTTTATTACGATATGACAAACTTAGGGGAAGCCCATTTTGGCTTATTTAAAATAAGCCTCAATTTTGTGGCTTATCCGGAGACTTATGAACTTATAATGATATAATAAATTTATATAAGTCCACAAGTCTCCAAATAAGCTTAAAAATTGGGGTTTATGAAATATAAGCCAAAACATGTCTTATTTTTTACTTATATACCATAAACCCCAATTTTGTGGCCTTTTTTGGAGACTTATGAACTTATATAAGTTTCATATAATAAATTTATATAAGCCCACATGTCTCCAAATAACCTTAAAAAATTGAGGTTTATGAAATATAAGCCGACATATGACTTATTTTTTGCCCCAATTTTGTGGCTTATTTTTTATACTCATGGGTTTATAAATGTTTATCATATCATAATAAACTTTTATAAGCCCATAAGTCTCTAAATAAGCACAAAATTGGGGGTTTATGAAATATAAGCCAAAACATGGCTTATGTTCGGCTTATACAACATAAACCCCAATTTTATAGCTTATTCGAGACTTAGTATGATAAACTTATATAAGCCCATGAGTCTCCAAATAAGCCAGAAAATTGGGGCTTATGTTATATAAGCCGAAATGAGCTTACGTTATATAAGCCAAACCAAACACCCCCTTATATAAACCCATAAATTTTTTTTTAAAAAAAGCCGGAAAAAACAGAAAATTAAGACTTATAAAATATAAGCCAAAATCAAATACCCCTAGGCAATAGCACTAGATGCAGCAGAACCTGAAATTAAGAGGGTAGCCTAATATTTACTCAATAATAAATAAATAAAAGTTTAATTGAAAAAATAAACAGATTATACCTTTTTATGTGAAACTTAAAATAAGTACTTATGGGTGTAAAAAAATCTAACCCTATCCCAAATAAGTTTATCCAGGTTACCATGGTTCGGTTTGGTTCGGTTTTTATATAAAATCAAAACCGAATCAACAAATTTCGGTTTTTGATTTTTAGAACCATTCGGTTTCGGTTTTGTGTCGGTTTGTTTTTCGGTTTTCGATTTACTTTCAGTTTGATTTTTCGGTTTTTTGGTTTCTATATGATTTATCGAGCTTCGCTTTTATAAGTCGATTTTGAATATACCATAAACCGACACGTTAAAAGCTTTAAATAACCAATAATAACAAGAAACACAACATTAATAATAAAGAAAAAATATTATATAAAATTCTAAAAAAATCATTTATATGTATAAATCAACACAATAGCAACGATAAAAACCTAATTAAAAAAACAATCGAGAATAAAACTTATTATTTAGTCATGTTCAATAAGCATATGAAATAATGATTAGTTATTCAACATGATAGAATTAATCTAGCATACCATATTTATCGTCCATTAGCTTCGACGTGAACTTATATATATATTCTCGTGTTTATAAAGATCGGTTCGGTTTATATTGGTTTTCTTTAATGCTAAAACCGAACCGAACCAAAAGCTTCGGCTTTTTCAAAATGCAAAAAACCGAACCCTCGGTTTTTCAATCAGTTTCGCTTTTTTAGGTTTCGGTTCTTCGGTTTTTTCGGTTTAGGTTCGAGTTTTCAGTTTCTTACACACCCCTATCAGTTTGACTCGCCCGTGTAATCGGTTCGGTTTCGAGTTATTCGACTTATTCGATTCGAATAATAAAACTTTTTTTGTCAGAGAAAACTAAATCAAACCAAACTGAACTAAATTTCAAACGAACTGAAACGACAGCTGGATTTAAGTTTCGTTCGATTTTTGAATTGACTCGCATAAATCGAATTATTTTAATTACGCTGTTTTTTTATAAAAAAATATATAAATATTTATATATTAAAAAAATTAATATAAAATTACTTTTTTATATTAGGATTAAATTTTAACAATCATTTTATATATAAAATATATAATATATATATACTTTTATATGTTTCATTTTGGTTCGGTTTCTGAGTCTAATTATCGAACTTATTATATTCAATTTGAAAACTCAATTTTAGTTTGGTTCGGTTATAACCAAAAACACAAATTCTATGTTCAGTTGTATTTTAATTTGTGTTCGATTTAATTTGATTTTTGTGAATCAGACTTTGAACATTTCTACTCGTGTACTAAATAGAGTTGATATTGAGTAAAAAATGTTTGTTTAGTTCGTGTTTAGTTCAACCCGTTTGACTTGAGTAAGTTTTTTTAATTTTTATAAATTATATTTTGATAGGTTGTCAAATCTAAATTAGAGTAAATAAGCCATTCTTTGAATATTTTATATATTCGACTTCACATAAATCTGAATCGAACCGAGCCAGATGTCTCGTTTCGAATTGACTTGAACTTGATGAACTTGAATTCAAAATAAAGACGGATTCGGTATGTAAATTTTAGCTTTGATTTGAATATAAACCGAATCTAATTCATCCGACTCGATTAACACTTTATAGTTTATACGAAATGCAAAAAGTTTAATAGAACTTTTAATATATTTGTTTAACTTTTATGAACAGTATTAAACAATGTTGGGTTAACAAGTGACGTGTCTCTCATCTTTTTTCTTTAATCCACAAATAGCATACGTGTCAAAATTTTGGTTTTCTTTTTATTACTAATGAGTAAGGTTATAGAGCGTGAGACATTATGTGACGGCATAATCAAGTTTTAATTTTTTAAGAGGCATTTTAAGGCATTATGTTTTTAAAACGCGAGAAAAATTGAAAAATATATAAATTATATATTTATATTATATTTTAAATATATTGAGGTCAAAAAAATTGTAATACATAAGAAATAAAGTTAAAAAAACTATTATTTCTGTTTTAATATATTTGTCTACTTAAAAATTTTCAAGTCTTATTACTTCAATTTTGACTATAAATTGGAATTTTTATGTTATTTAATATTTGATAAAAATTATATCAATAAAAATACATTTAAAACTCAATTCATTCATATAGTTTTCATCAAATATTACATAACACAAAAATTTAACTTACGGTAAAAGTTGATGAAATAATACTTGAAAAGTTAAAAGTGCACAAGTAAATTGGGGCAGAGAGATTTTTTTTAATGTAATTTAATCTATATTGATATAAAAAATACGATTTTATCGAAAATAAATTTTTTAAAAAAAAACTTCATAGATCTCGCTTTATCGCGACCTATCACGTTTTTTTACTTATCGACTCACTCCAAGTTGTTTAGGTCAAGTCTTAATGGGATTTTCTTTGTATTGTACTATGCTGTTGTTTTTAATATATGGTTTGCTATTAAAAAAAATTACGTAACGTGAAGGTTAAACCTTATGTTTTTGCGAAGCCTTTGCAAAGCTTTTGCAAACCTTTTAAAACTTTAATGAAAATTAATAACAAAGTTAATTGTTGATCAAGTGTAACAACTGAATTAACTTCGTGTTTATGAGCCACTAATAGAATTAATACTGTTAATAAATCTCAAATATTATTGAGATTTGAGAGCGTCTTTTCATCTTTATATACCAATGATTTTATAGACCGTTTATTTTGATAAAATGTACAACCATTTCGTTTAATCGGGTTCAAATTGTCACATATAATATTGATGTTATTTTTAAATACAAATAAAGTGCAAAAATCACCTTTGTGGTCTGTTAAAAAATTGAATCACATTTTTCATCAATACTTTAGGTAGATTACGTTTTTATGTTTTAGCTGTTATATCGGTTACATCTCGCCGTGAGTAAAATAAGACATTATACATTTACGAGTATGAATTAGTAAAAAAATTCGTGGTTAAACTAACGTGGTCTAAAAGGAATATCACTATTGTCTTTTTGCTGTTATGGAGATGCATTGTGAACTTTATTTTTTATTATTTTTTAATATTTTCTACTTCTTTTCACATAAACTAGTAGGGGTATCCGCGCAATGCGGCGACGAATACCCTAAAAAAAATATTATGATCAAAAAAGTTAAATTGTGTCCGTAAGATGCCACATGCCAAATAATGAGCTAATAACCAAATGCATCACAATATTTTATACTTATAAAGTGTAACAATCGAAAGACAAAATTTATATTTTTCTCGTAGGATTTCTCGATACACAACGATTGAAGTGTACATCCTGTCTTTATTAAAAAATTTGACAAGCTTTAATAACACCTTTTTTTCGTCGAAAACGTATTGTCGTCGAAAATTTTACATATATTATGGTCGACAACGTATTGTCACGTTGAAAACTTTACATATGATATAAACTATATGGGTAAGTACGTGTTACTTCAGTGAATGTACGTGTTTACTGTTTCTTGTTTGTTTTACATTGCGTAAAGTGTATTTTAATTACTTAGTTAGGACCGAATGTATGGTGTTAAATTAATTGTTGCTTAATATATGTTTCGTATGTTTTACGTTGAAATTAATTGTTAAAAAAAATTAATGTAAATTTTCTCTAATTTAAAAAGTACGTAAAGAACTTTTAAAAGTACGAGAAAAAAATTGAATTTTAGTATTTTTTTTATAAAAAAATATGAAAAATAAAAGTAAAAAAATAATTCTTATTTAAAGTAAAAGTTATGTGAAATTTAGATAGATAATAACAATATCATTTGTTAGGGTGTCCATCGCTTCGGTTCTTGAATTGTTCGATTTATTCGATTCGGGTTATTTGATTAATTTTTTTCCTGAATCAATTTAAAAATGAACCGAACCGAACC
Organism: Glebionis coronaria; assembly: GCA_025667525.1. Classification (NCBI taxonomy): domain Eukaryota; kingdom Viridiplantae; phylum Streptophyta; class Magnoliopsida; order Asterales; family Asteraceae; genus Glebionis; species Glebionis coronaria. The sequence goes on from JANFOE010000391.1 coordinate 509,868, forward strand.
GAACTAGATTTCAACCGAATTGAACATAAAATCAAATTTTAATTCGATTTGGTTTTCGGGTTAACTCGAATTATCCGGATTTTTCAAAAAAGTTATATCATTATATGGATATTTAGCAAAAAGAAATTATTTCAAACATAAAAAAAAATTTATGTGTTAGGATTATATTTTAATAACTATTTATATTATAATTAAGCAGAATTTTAATAACCATCTTATATATATAAATATATACAATTTTTTTTTTGTAGTTTCGGTTTTAAGTTCAGTTTTCGTATCCGATTGTCAAGCTTATATCCAATGTAAAATCAAATTTGTATTTCAGTTTGATTTCGGTTATGACTCAAAACTCGAATTTTATTTCTGGTTCGATTTTAGTTCGGGTTCAATTCGATATAGATTTTAGCTTTTGTGAATCATATAAAAATTATGAACACCTCCTGCCTTCCTGGTAACCTTTTTAAAATTAAACTCAACTATGGTTTATGGAATGTAGTTTGGACCTGGACTTCAGGCTTAATCCAGCTCGAGAAATAATGTATATAGGATTAATTGGAAACTAAAATTATTTTGAGTTTGGATTAAGTTTTTGTTTCTTTTAAGTTTGGTGGGCCTATAACCATGGTCCAATAATCCATGCTAAGAAAGTAAGAATAGATAGTTTCCTCTTCTTTATCCAATTGGAAACTAAAAACTGAAACTTTATTTTTGGAAAACAAATGCTCTAAGGCTGGTGGGAGTGAGAGGTATCCACGAGCGAGAGTCACAGACTCGCGCGCAGTTCCCATTCCCTCAACCAAACTCGCGCGCAACTTTGTCGCTGGAAAAAAAAATAAGGCCACACTCACCTTGGGTGAGTTACTACAAATGGGATCCACATGTTTATATATCCGTTATTTTCATAATTTTTTAAAAAAAAAGTTTTCTCAATATCCCTTTTTACTTATAAATACCTACCAAAAACTCTTATTTTTCAAACACACATTCACATTCCATACACATTTCACCATCATCCAGTAACCATTAGAGGATTTTATATAAGCAGAAACAAGAATCCGCAAGAAAATATATTAAAAGAGCTTTTGGTATTTTGAAGAAGAAATGAGTCATATTAGCCAATCTTGCACGACCTTACGGAAAGAAAGAATCATGAATATGATGTACACATGCATCATATAACATAATATGGTTCGAAAGTTAAAAAAAAAAACAATATCTCCTAAATGGTTCCCAGAATAATAAATTCAACCGGACGATGTGTTTCAAATCCAAGAACACGTGCTACAAGTTATGCGGCATATCAGCTCCGCGCATGAACATCACAATATTCGAGCAGATTTAGTCGAGCATTTGTATGCCAATGATTTATTATGTTTTTTTTATATTTATTTTATTTTTTAAATGTTGTTTTTAAATTTCCTATGTATCGTCTTTTAATTTCGTACTTTGTTTTAATTTTCTATGTACCCGTGTTTTAATAAAATGTATGAATAAAAAATATTTAATAAAAAGATGGGGGTGATGTGGAGTGAGTTTGGGTGAGTGTCATTATCTCCTATGGGAAGTTTAGGTGAGTTTGAGTAAGTTTGTTAAAAAGTTGAGATGACACTGATGTGGCGGTGAATGACTTATGTGCCACTCCCACCAGCCTAACAAGTTTAAAAGGTTGTTTTTGCGACACCAAGGCATGAGATGTGGTTTTACATTAAGAAATAAACCTTGCCTTTAAGCGTGGCGTGAGACATGGCGTGGAAAGATGGGCAAATGATCGAGTTTTTCTAAAAGGTTTTGGAGATTTTATTTTATTTAAGAAATCTGATTAACTTGAATCGAACCGGTAACTCGATAATTTGAACATATCGATTTTTAAAATATTTGTTTTAGCGTGTAAATGTGAAAAGATGATAGCATCTAAAAAGGGTTGCAGTGAATTCAACGATTTAAACTTTTATTCTTTGGCAATTATAATCTTTTTATTTATGAGTTATACTACCCGTGCACGTATGGGATTTTTTCATAAAATTTTCAATTATGATGCTAAAACAATATTGTGAGCACTAACAAAAACTACTGACAATAACCAAAGGCCTCTTGGTCTAGCGGTATGTGAGTGACCCTCTAACATTAAGGTTGTGGGTTAAGTCTCGTTGAAAACATGTGAGATAGAAATTGTGAGATAGTAGGTGTGAGTTGTATAAATTGCCGTTTTTAAAAAAAATAAATAAATAAATTAAAAAAAAAAAAAAAAAAAAAAAAAACTAGAGAAAATAAAGCCACTCGTTTTTGGACTTGAACAAAAAACTGTTCCTCCGTCCCTTTGAACCATTTTATATAGTTATGATTCAAAGGGTTTACTAATCAATTAACAAAGATTTACTAATCCTTAAATATTGGTTGTTAATTAACTTCTGGTTGTTTATGTAACAAAGATTCAACTTAAAACCATTAAATATCATTATATCAATAATAACACAAACAACCAGAAGTTAATTAACAACCAATATAGAAGGATTAGTAAAACTTGGTAATGTTGCTCAAATGATTAGCCCAACAATATAAAGACACACAAAACTCTTGCTAATATAGAGTAATATATATAGATTAGTATAGTCAAACAATCCTCAACGTATTAACGGAATAATATAAAGACGGACACAATTATCGCCATAAAGTCAATGTACATATATAAAAGTTGTATCGACATATCATAATGGGTTTTGCTAACCACCACCCATAAGGTGGTTTTTTACCTTTCCGTTATTAAAATTATTTCCAAATATAAACTCATCATTTCTCTAAATACAAAATTTCAACATATACAATTAAGGTAAGTTAGTTTTAATAAGGTATGCATTAATATCAAGTAAGTTCATATTTGGAAATGTTTTTAATTACGGAAAGGTAAAAAACCACCCACAGGGTGGTGGTTAGCAAAACCCATAATATATGACCTTCCTTCACTAAAACCAAGATTCATTCAAGATTCATCCCTTGTTGTTATTAGTATCGTCCCCATCAAACCAAGATTCATTCAAGATTCATCCCTTGTTGTTTTTTAAGAAGTGTACATCGAATCCGTAACACAAGTATCAAGTAGCTGGTTTATACATGTATAACCTATCTGAACATGTATTTCTATAAACCCGTTCCATTTTGACCAAGTTCAGAACCCATTTTGACCAAGTATCAAGTAGATGGGTTATACATGTATTTCCAGTATTATGTACTTCGACAACGAAGGAACTGTAGGGCTTAGCGTAGCGAGTGAGCCTTATATTTTTCTTTAATCAAAGTTGTATGTACTACTAGAATATACCTGAACAATATGTAAATGAGCAGACATTTAGTAAAGGGGAAATAACACTTTTAAAACTACATTTCGGATCATTTTGTTTCACGTAATTCACGTAAAATGCAAGTACGCAATACATAGAACTAATACTATTCGTGCATTCCTGTTTTGCAAAACACGAAAAAGAATCACCTTAATCTGGGATGAGAGATTTAGAACCACTGTTCACTTGTTCAGAACCCACAGGTATTTCTACAAACCCGTTCCATTTTGACCAAGTTCCTAAAACTACATGCCATTATCGCAATCTGACCCGCCACAACTCTGTCTGCTAAATATATCAGATTAGGTTGCTGCTAACATTAGAATTATATGAATTTGAGGGGAACGACGGATTACATAGTTCCTACTATTAAGTAAACATTTAAGCAACAAAAAGGAGCATTAGGCAAACCCACAATCAATTTGGGGACTGCTCAATAAAACTGCTTATCAACTTATTGCTATTCAAACTGCTTACCAAAACATAATTAACTTGAAAATAATCAAATAACCAGATTGTATAAACAATCCCAAAACATTCTAAAAACATATATATGATTAATGCCTTGAATATGTAAAAAAGATTAAACTGCTACAGTAAAAAAGTTCTTAGTTCAGCCCATCTAACACTTCTGATATAAACATAACGGGTTCTTTTACGTGCCTTTCTACTGCGAAGGTGGCAATTATAAGTTTTTTTTTTTGGTATTTAATAAAAAAAGTAAATTCAAAAACAATTTTTTTTTTGAAAATAATTCAAAACCAATTGAAAAAACAATTTCCCAAAAGAAAGAAAGAAAATATAAAATCCAAAAAGTAATAAAAAAATCATCGTGTCCAAACTGTACTAAAAATCAATTACTTTTTCTTGTTTAACATGCAAAATGTGCTTCGAGCGGATTTTGTTACGCGGATATAATGTTTAGTTTGTGTAATTCAGCGATAAGTGCTTGTTCTTAAGGTTTTGTGTTTGTTTTACATTGCTTAAAGTGTATGTACATTTTAGATCTCAACTTAAGAAATTTTAGAAGGTAATAGTTTTTTAAGATAGGCGAGTTAGTACAATTACTGAGTTAAATATTTAATTGCACACTTACACAGAAGACAGAAGGTAGTCAAGAGCCGAGCCGGAAAGTTCGGCTCTAAGAGTCAGAATTTGATAATTTTTATAAATTACACTAAAAATTAGAAAATGGTTCTTAGGGAGGGGTAGGGGAATTATAAAAAAACCTAAACATTTTTTAAAATTTACACAACTTTTTCGCTAGGGGTTACATGACCCTTGTGACCCTTTTTAAATATGGGCAAATAGCATAAAAAGGTACCCATTTTAAGTCAAAACTCAATTAAAGGTACCCAACTTTTTTATTCTCAATTTAAGGTATCGATCTTTTTTCTTGTTGCAATGTTGGACAATTAACAAATTTAAAGGTTATATATTAACGATCGTTTACTTTATTATTGTATCGTTAGTCCTTTACATTAATAACACTTTATAATAAACTCAAAATTCGTTTTTTACAGTTTTAGACCGTTTTTCACCCTTATCGTCTGATATTTACCGTTTTCGTTTGTTTTTAATCGTTTTGGTCCATTTTTACAACATTCGTCGTTCTTTTACCGTATTCAACCGTTTCGTCCATTTTTTATAAGTTTTCGAGCCCTTCTGACCGTTTGTGTCCATTTTACGGCTTTTAACTATTTTCGTCTGTTTTTCCGTTTTCGGCTTCTTTTTTACCATTTATGAACATTTTTATTAGGTTTATTTACTTTTTTCGTCCTTAAAATAAATAGCCGATAACGACAGGAAACGGGCGAAAACTGTAAAAAAAAGTGTCGAAAACGATAACAAAGACATTAAAGAAGGTCGAAAACGGTAAAACCGAGCAAACGACAAAAAACAGACTAAAACGATTAAAAAGCGAATGAAAACGGTAATAATCAAACGAAAAAGATAGAAAACGGTCTAAAACTGTAAAAAAACGAATTTTGAGGTTATTATAAAGTGTCGTTAATATAAAGGACTAACGATGCAATAATAAAGTAAACGGTCTTTAATATATAACCTTTAAATTTGTTATTTTCCCAACATTGCAACAAGAAAAAAGATCGGTACCTTAAATTGAGAAAAAAAAAGTTGAATACATTTAATTGAATTTTGATATAAGATGGGTACATTTTTATGCTATTTACCCTTAAATATTGATTCGATTCAAGAATGAGAATTGAAATGTAGAACAAATGGTCGTTGGTACAACATCTAATGGGTATTAATGGAGGTGTTAGGAGTTGTTTGACTTTTTCTGTTTGACTTTGTTGACTTTATTTTAGTGTAACATATATTAGTATCATTTTCTTCCAAGTTTGAGCAGTTAATTATGTAAATTCTGTGTTAAACTGATAAAAAAATCAGTTATATAATTACTTTCTACGTGCTGTAGCATGTTTAACTTTCTAGTCCGAGTCGTTTTATATGAATGCTGGCTGGTTGCTAGTTTTATGATTCTAGATGATAATCCGTTTTGCTTATGTTTTACATGTAAACTTTGTAGTTAAGCTGGTACAGTAGGGTTTATAGTAATTTAAGAGTAAATGTAGCGCGATTCATATGATTTTATCCATATTTTGAGTGGTTTTACTTTGCAGTGATCTGTTGTTAAGTTTTGCGTTTTCAGTTGACACTTGACTGTCAATTTCTAGGATTTTGTTTTCTTTCTACATGAATATTTTGCAGCTCATCAAGCTGTAAGAAGCGGTTTTGTCTGTCATAACTTATATGAAGTAGTGTATATCTTCTATATGCAGGTCTGTTGTATATCTTTTATATGCGGGTCTGTTTTATATGAAGTAGTGCATGTTTGGTATGAATTTGTTCAAGGTATGAGTAAGTTTTATATGCGGGTCTGTTGTATATCTTTTGATTGGTTTTGGAATAGCCTTTCAACATAACTCGTAGTTAAAATTGATGATTAATTTTAGTTTTTGTCCTTCTGAACTATTAATACCAAAACGTATGCCAAAACAGAAAGTAATAGTGCAGCTTAGAAAACATAAGAAAACAGACTCATATCGTATATAGCTTAATCGCCAAGGCGCAAGTGCGAAGTGTATTGGTATTATTTGATATTTGTCATTAATTTTCTGGTGTAAACCTAGAAAACTTTGAGAAATATACCGTTATGTTTCAGCTGTTTCTATTAGCTACAATGCAATTAAATGATGCGAATTATCGTATTACACCTTCAAGGGTCATATAAAGTTGGTATCAAGACACTAGGTCTTGACCATAATAACACGTGTGTTTGATGTTGCGATGTGTATATGGTGCCTGTCAGACCAAAACTTAATTCGCATATGGAGTATCAGTTTGACTTCATTGCTATTGCAGGAAGGTCAAGTTATCGGGTTTTTCACCGGTTTTGAATCGGTCTCGGCCAATTTATGAAATAGGTTGGTTTGTATAAAGTATTCAAATTGATCTTCGACAACCAACTTAATTTTATTACTTAATATTTTCAGTTATCTTTCTCTATTAAGTTACGAACACTTTTTAATACTCGGATCACATCTTGAAATTTTCAGCTTATGGCTTCTTTGGGTTTGGTCTTATGTTTCATAAGCCCACCTTTTGTGCCTTATATCGAAACTTCTCGGCTTTTATAAGTTCATTATCTTGTAATAAACCTAATAAGCATACATACACTGATATACAAGCCACTCAAATGTTACAGTCTAGTGTCTACTATGAGAAACAAGCCCGGATATGCCCCTAACTGGCCAGGTTTTACAGATGAAAACATAAAAGCAGAATACCAACCACACATACCAGACCGTCGAGTCAAGGATCTTAAGCTTTTCTTTTCGTAAACAAGATAGTACTGATCAAGATTGAACACGATATATAAGAAAAGGTGGAGCTTTTTTGAACCCTCCTGTTACATACATGGTTACAACAAGCATTATGGAGGCCAAAGGAGAGCACATAAAGATTCTCCCTCAATGATCTACACCCGACAAGGGAAAGTTTTATGTACTACAAATACTACACCATAAACCCGAACAATTATGTACACCAAAACTAGAAATTCAGAAAAGGTCACCCTCACATTTCCATTCCATTGGTACAAGTTTTCTGAGTTTTGGAGGCTTACTTGGTAATCTTGACGTCGGGGTTGTGATTGCTCTCTTCATTCCTCAGATGCTACTTTCATGGTGTAACAGTTGGCCAATGGTATGGTCCTTTGGTGGTCGGGTTGCTAAAATCATTGCTCTTCTTGTTGACTGGCATCCTGAATCTGGACTACTAATGAGGCCGCGGGTCCGGTGAATTTTGAACTTTGGGACCGTGAATAATGCTTTCTCAAGTTTTTCATACGATGTTAGTTTGCTAGGGAGATTTCTGGTCTGATTTCTTTTGCCATATAACAACCCCGTCTTGGTCTAGCTTACGGCATAAGCTGCAATGTCGCACAACATTTGCGCAGCGGATAATGCCCCTGCAGAATGTTCAGCTGTGGAAGAACAAATAGAAATAAATGAAAACGGTTAGAGGTGGCAATTCAATCCTTTTATTTATGAATGATCAAATTAGGTTATGTTTTTATTTTGGGTCAAACCGAAATAAATGATTAGTTTTAATTAGAACAGATTCTTTAGAGGATTATCGGGTCAAATTAGTCGAGAATGCTGCGAGAGTGCAGTTAAAGCTCACCAAAAATTTTGTAGATGTTCACTGATGTAATATAATGAATGTAATCAAATTTGATACGATAAATAGAAATGTGAATTTTGTCAGCCAAACCCGATGCACACAAAACCTACCCATTTTAACCTGTTACCATTAACACCCATTTAGTTACTGGTATTTGACCACGTGTTTAAAAGAAGTAAGCAGAGCTTCAGCAGACGTAACACGAGACTATAGCAAATAAAATTTGTTGATAAGTAATACCTTATGCTATTACATTCGGGAACTGAGAATTATACGGATCAGAAAATCACACCTCGATACCATATGCATCACATTGTACTGGAACTAAGCTCTTGTTATACGTCAAGGACTGAAAAACGGTTTTTGGTCAGGTTTTGGTCGGTGCTGTCAGGTTATTGGACTGTGATCAATCCTATTTAGCGTAAACCATCTTTGCCACTTTTCATAATTTGATACATATATGTTGTCCTAAACCACCCATTTTGGAAGAAACGAAAAACTCAAGCAAGAAAAGCTGATAAAAATATAAACACCCAACTGATGAAATACCTCAATTCCAGAAATGACATTAAGAAATGATAAAAGAAAGATAAACGATAAGCTCCGCGCAAATAGACAATGATACAAAAATTGAAAGCCATATGAAATAGATTGAAGGAAACAAGATACCTTAGTTCCGATACTTATCAAAAACTTTCAAGTAACGTGCATAACAATAGAATACTACTTCGTATTCTTATTTCTGAATAAGAATCTAAATGCAAATAGAGATCAACAATAGAAAATTTCTTAAGAATTCAAGTGTTCGTTAATAGAAAAGGATGATTTATGAGCTTTCCTGAAAGTTCGATGATGATTCACCATTGCGACTTGAGGTAGAGCTATACACACTCAGGTCCAGTGACAACCACATTGGTTGTTGACGGTAAAACATGCTTTTATCACAAGTGGTTACGATCTAATCACTGAAAGCTAATTATATAACCACCAAGGACCACCTTTTTTCTCTTAACAAATCCTTAGCTTTACGAGTCACTTTTCTACACATTATCACAGTAAGAAACTCCAAATTTGGGCAACCCAACCCTAAAGCCTCAATCCCCTTGTTCGATACAGCACACACGTCAATACACAAAAACTTCAAAGCAACACACTTCTCGGCAATACACGTCATCTCCAGATCAGTTATCGTCTCACTCCTAGAAAGCGATATACTGACCAATTTCTGACAATTTGTAGCAATGGCTTCTAAACTAACACGGCTAGCCTTAACCCTACATAAACTCAGCTCCTCAAGGTTGAGACAATGTTTCCCGACAGCAATCAACCCTTGGTCTCCTATCCCGCTCAATCCCCTTATTTGACAGTTTGTACCAATATAAAGCGTCTTTAACCCCATACAATTCTCAGCAACACTAATCAATCCAACATCTGTGCATCGTAGACTCTGAATATATAACACTGTCAAATAACGACATTTAGATAATGACGAAAAGCCAGCATCAGTCAGATTAATGTGTCTTAAATTAACCTCAGCTAAATGGTTATCATCTGGAATCATCTCCAAGCACCTGTCCCAATTTCCACCAAATAAACTCACTTCCAAAGTTTTCAAATTCTTGGAACCCATAATCAACGGTATAACAAACCGATCAGTATGAACATCATTAAATTCAATAACCTTAAGGGATTTTGCTGCGTGAAAATATGGCAGAGGTCCGACGCCGCTGTATAACCTTTTAACAGACAGAACCTCAAGTTGACTAGAGTTGTTTAAAAGCTCAACCATACCTAAATCAGTTAATTGTTCGCAACGAAAACACGAAAATTCCTTCAACCTCGTACAGTTTTTAGAGAAAACAGCAATACCTACATCAGTCAATTGATTGCAATAGCGGAGGTCAAGACGCGTGAGATGGGGGCAAATGGAAGTGATAAGGTTGATATCATTATCGTTTATGCTAAAGTTAGATTTAGAGTCGTTATCGAGAACAAGGTGAGTGAGTGATTTAAATCGGGTGAAGATTGATAGTTGGAGGTCTGATAGGGCTTTAACAGTGAGGTGGGTGCGGGTCCGGGCATCGACTCGAAGCCAACGATGAGAGACAAGGGAGGCGTTGTTTCGGTCGTTGGTGGATGCTATGAAGGTGAATATTAGATCTAAGCATTCGTCTGGAAGTGAGTTTGTGAAATCCACACGGGTTTGCCTTCTTCCTTGGATCGTCCTCTTCCCTCGACCTGCACTTTAAAAAAAAAGCACTTCAAACTCAAACGCGCGCGCCACATAAAAATGCCTTGGCACGAGGCCCTTCGTCGCCAGACACGGTATGTTGCACGGTACATTTTCTCGCGACAAAGTCGTTGACGCCAGCTTTGGCACCTCCGTACCATTCGCTCTAAGCCTCTAAGCATATTTATAGGATAAGTTTTCGGCTTAGAGGGTGTTTGTTTCGGAGCTGTTTGTTTTAGCTTATATATGTCTATTTCAGCTTATATAACATAAGCCTCAATTTGGTGGCTTATTTGGAGGATTACAGGCTTATCTAGGTTTGTTATGATATAATAAACTTATCTAAACTCATAAGTCACCAAAAAGCTTAAAAAATTAGAGTTTATGAAATATAAGCCGAAATATGGCTTATTTTCGGCTTATATAACGTAAGCCCCAATTTTGTGGCTCATTTTGAGACTTAGGGGCTTGTATAAGTTTATCATGATATAATAAACTTATATAAGCCCATAAACCTCCAAATAAGGCACAAAATTAGGGCTTGGGATGTTTGGTTTGGATTATATAATGTAAGTCGATTTCGGCTATTTGGAGGTTTATGGGCTTATATAAGTTTGTTATATCATGATAAACTTATATAAGCCCTTAAGTCGCAAAATAAGCCACTAAATTGAGCCTTATGTTATATAAGCCAAAAATAAGCCATATTTCGGCTTATATTTCATAAACTTCAAACTTTCAAGCTTATTTGGAGACCTATGGGCTTAAATAAGTTTATTATATCATATCAAACATATATTAGTTAATAAGTCTCTAAATAAGCCACAAAATTAAAGCTTATGTTATACAAGCCGAAATATGGCTTACATTATATAAGCTAAAACAAACAGCCCCTAAGTCTCAAAATAAGGCATAAAATTAAGGCTTACGAAATATAATTCGAAAATAAGCAAGATTTCGGGTTATATTTCATAAACACCAATTTTGTAGCTTATGTTAAGGGGCTGAGGTGCATAAATTTTTTAATACGAGTTTCTATATAATTTTTTTACCAAATATCTATATTACGCGACAAAATTCATCGGGTTCCGTGCATTCCTGGAACCCCTAGCTCCGCCCCTTATGGGATTATATAAGTTTATAGTAATAAAATACAAATTACTGTTTGGATTAGAAACAGTAAAAAAAATGAAAATGTGAAAGAACTAAAACATACCCTCTTTTGATACCTTCTTCTTCTTCATTAACTGTTTTTAAAAAAAATTACAGTGAAGTTAATTTGGGGATGAATGAATAGGCTGGCTGTTCCAATATTTATGGTTTGGTTGTTGTAAAAAAGCAGGATTTTGAAATTTGAAATTCAAATTCCAAACAATACAAAGAAAGTTATTAATTATATTTAATTACACAACAGATGGTAAGTCCAAATTAACTAAAAAAAATTAAACCAAGTTTTTTTATAAAAAAAAACTGGTTTAGCTTGGTTACAAAAGCTCCACTTATTAGTTTTCTTAGAAGGTTTTCTAGAGGTCCAAGACCTGCCAAAAGCTCACAAACTGAGCGGATAAATAGTTTAACATAACTAGATAAGGATTCGAAGAAGACATTCCGCTGCTTAGATATCATTGCATTACTCGACCCACTAACTACTAATATTTGTCATTTTAAAAAAAAAGCTTTTATTATTAAAAAAAATACATAATATTTTTATAAAAAAAACAACCTCTACAAAGTTTAAAATGTTTAAATGTTACATAAATAAATGAATTTTTTGAGCTATTTAAAAAAGACTAAAAATGAAAATTATTTTAACTAAAGTTATAAGACTTTTCAAAAATTAATTATTATTATTGATTTAAATAAAAAAAATAAATGTTATATAATTATAAAAAGTAGTACTATTATTTTTTTTTAAATTAGGAAAGTCGTTTCATTTCTTTGAAACGTGAAATTAAAGTTAATGATGTTTCTGAATTAGGAAAATGTTAATTGAGATAATGTATTTTTATAAAGTCAGAAATGACAACTCAAATGTTGAAACAATTCAAAGAAAGTTATTATATTTAAGAGAAATGCTAAAAACAACCCTAAGGGTAATTTTTATTACAATGTAACTTGTGATTTATTATGATTGGATGAAAATCCTAAAAAAGTGAAGAAAATATTCATTGATACGATTGGTGGAATTATATTCTTACACATAATTGTAATAAATTTAATACACTTAACGACAACCTTTAGAGTTGTCATAGCAAAACCAATACAAAATTAACTAAAAGAAAATTAAACCAAGTTTCTTTATAAAAAAAATTTTTGTCAAAAAATACATAATTCTTTTTATAATAAATTCAAAAAAAAAAACCTCTACAAAGTTTAAAATATTTAATGTTACATAAATAAATGAATTTAAGCTATTCAGAAAAGACTAAAAACGAAAATTATTTTGAAATAGAATTGCAAAAATCGTCTTTGTGGTTTGGACAAATTGCACGTTTGATTCGTCAAGTTTTAAAATTGCAAAAATCATCCGTGTAATTTGATCAAATTGCATATTTGGTCTTTTTAAGACGTGAAATGACTAAAATACCATCATCTTCATTCTTTAAATTTTTGTACGGACAAAGGTATCATAGTAATTTCAGGTTGTAAAATGACCAAAAGTGAAACCCAAAGTTTGTCACACGGATTATTTTTGTAATTTCAAAACTCGACGGATCAAACATGCAATTTGACCAAACAACAAAGATGATTTTTGTAATTCTCTCATATTTTTAACTAAAGTATAACATTTTTTAAAATAAAAATTAATTACTATTATTGATTTAAATAAAATATATATAATTATAGAAAGTTCCAAAACTACATAGGGTAAGTATTTAATTACATAACAGATGGTAAGTACAAATTAACTAAAAGATATTAAGCCAAAGTTTTTTTATAAAAAAATTTGTAAAAGATACATAATATTTAAAAAAAAACCTCTATGAAGTTAAAATGTTTAAATGTTACATAAATAAATTTATTTTTTGAGCTATTTAAAAAAGACTAAAAACGAAAATTATTTAACTAAAGTTATAAGACTTTTTAAAAATTAATTATTATTATTGATTTAAATAAAAATAAAAAATATACAATTATTATAGAAAGTAGTACTATTTTTTTTTCTAAATTAAGAAAGTCGTTTTATTTATTTGAAACATAAAATTAAAAGTAATTTTAATGAATTTTTGAATTTGAAAAATATTATTGTGATAACTATTTTTGTAAAGTCATAAATGACAATGCAAATTTGACAAACGTGTCAAAAAAAGTTTTATTGGAATTCAATTATGTTTAACACTCATTTTTATTGTCATAAAAACATTTCAAAAATAATTCTAATTAAAAAACATTACACATTAACATAGCGTTTGGTGTTTACGTCCAGCCTAATAGCCCAACTCACGGGTGACTTTCAAATCACTCTACGTCTCTACTAAGGGTGTTAATAAATCAGACCCGACTCGAACCCGACCCAAGTGTATTCGGGTCAGGTTAGTCGGGTTCAATTTTGAATTTGGATTAATCCGGTCAATCAAACTAACCCGAATTCAAAATCGGGTCGGACATCGGGTAAATATATTTTACCTAATTCAGGTTCGGGTCAACCCGATTGATCCGAATAAGTTTTATTTTTTTTAAATAAATTTTATTTAATTTCTATTTAAAAAATTAAATATTTTTTTAAAATATTTTACCCGTATTCGAGTTGACCCGAACCCAAATAAATCCGTCTCAAGTAGACCCGAACCCAACTAATACAAGTTAAACTCAGATTGAGTTCAAGTAAACAGTTTTTACCCTCAACCCGACCCAAATAACCCGAACCTGACCCCATTCCCATCCCTAAGTCTCTACTAAGACTCTACCCAACCTAAAAAGTAAATATTTATAAACCAAAAGTGGATTTGACCAACAAGACCAAATAGAAACCCAATTAAAAAACAATATAATTACCAAAAGAAAGAAGTATAAATCCAAAAACTGTACTATCCATAAACTCACATACCATCTTCATTCTTTTGCTTTTGATTGATACAAGAGTTATTTTACTTTCATAATTAAAATAAAATTAAAATATGTAATTAGTACTGATTATAAAAGTAAACAGGATAATCATAAAACTTTTTTTTAATAATTAATATAAATAGTATGTGACATTTTTTTTTCTTTTTTTGCGATAAAAAGGGTATTTAAAAAATTGTTAAAATTTATTTTATTATATTATAAAGTATTTAATACTTTTGCAGCAAATTTTTAAAAAATTAAAATTTTATACTTTTTTACTTATTATATAAAGTAAGTTGTTAAATATTTTTCTCACATTATATATTTTTATAACAACTTTTTATAAAAAAATTTGCAACAACTTATTAAAATAAGATTTTTAATTTTAAATTAAAATATCTTTTTATATATTTATTATTTTCATAATCTAAATTCAACATATTTTTTAGAATTTTGTTCTTTTTAATTTAATTTCTATTTCGATGAATTTTATTAAGTTTTAATTTTTTTTTCATTTTTAGTGGTTTATTTTGTTTTATTTTTTTTACCATTTTAAATTAATCCAAATACGAACTTGATAAGTAAAATAATAACATTTGTTTGGTTAAAAAATCGTCAACAATTATATTAACCAAAAATGAATTTAACCTCTTTCTTTGAAAATATGACTGATAAAAGCAAATTTTACCAAACTAAAACTGAATGATAAGCTATCACACTAAAAGTAAACAATCAGAACATCAAAATCACACTACAAGATCAGTAACACAATCACAATTCATCATTTAGAAGCTATAACTAGGAATTTAGCATGCAAGAACTGTTTAATGGAATTTAAAGCAAGAAAAGTGTTCCTTTTAGCTTTGATGCCACCTTTGATGGGGTAATAAGCACTGAGCTTACTAGGATCTACAAGTACACCATTAATTAACAACCAATAACCATCATAACATCATCATCTACTGGTAATGATCTCTCTTTCTACAAACTGCTGATATGGCTATAGAAATGAACTAAAACACATTTGAACCAGCTAAAGCTTCCAAAAACACATCAACACTCTCTATTGATCAGGTTTGATCAATAGAAACAACAGTAACAGTGAAGGAATAGTAAGGTAGTACATTGAAGGAGAATTGAGCTGAATTTTGTATTTATGAAAGGAAAAGTTGTTACAGAGTTGGTTACAACTAACTAACTAACTCTCAAGTGATTGTCAGTCACTTGAGAGAAGTTTTAACTAAATTGCTAAGTGAAAATGAGTGAATTTAAGTAAGTGTGTGAAAAAGCACACACTAAGTACATGTATGAAATAAAGACTAAGTGGGGTATTTATAGCAGTTGGGATGACGTTTGTTGGAGTTTGGTGACGTGTTCTAGCCAATAACAATCTTCCACGTGGATTGAATCTTCTAATTGTAACTAGCCGTTGAAGAACTTGAATTAGGGGTTTTTGATGTTGTAACTTTCAGGCTAATTGGGTAGTTGCGTTGTCTTCCTCACTTGATTTGGAGTAGATTTGATGTTGAGAACTTTCTCTGATATGCACTCTAGCTTGAATTCGTTCCTGGGCTCGTATGAATTTGAAAATGCCAGGTGGCGTTCTGTAATTGGATGAAAATAGGAGTTGCGGATTGTTATCCGTTTCTTGATATTTGATTAGTGGAAAAAGAGTGAGTGGAAGCACTGTTGGGATTTTATATATTAATTGTGGCGGCTGTTAGTGGGGTGACAAAGCACTTATTTGGCAATCCATGTGAGTAAAATCAAGGCCTCTCATTGGTTCTTCCACAATAGACACGGATCAAGTCCAAACTTAGCCCATATTTGGCATGTTTAGTCCCTCAACTTGGCAGATTATTGATTTGAGCTCCAAACTTCATTTCTTTGTCAATTTAAGTCCTTCAAACTTGTTCAAAAATCATCCTTTGACTTTGTTGACTTGAGAGTTGACCAAATTTGACTTTGTTCTTGACTTTTGCATAATTACAATTTTAGTCCTTCATCTTTGAAAGTTGTCAAGAAAGGTCCTTTGTCTTTGCAAGGCTTGTCACTTTTCATCCTCCTTTTGTCTTTTCTTCATTATTAAGGCTTGATTTCACTTGTTTGCTCCAAATTTGTATCTTTATTACCTACACAAGCACAAACAACAAAACATACCCATCATAATACTGCTTTTATGCATAAAATTAGGTATTTTGCTTTGTGTTTTAGGGTGATTTGTGATATTATTGATATGAGATTTCACTCATAACATAAATATATTTAAGTAAGTAACTTTGG
Organism: Glebionis coronaria; assembly: GCA_025667525.1. Lineage (NCBI taxonomy): Eukaryota > Viridiplantae > Streptophyta > Magnoliopsida > Asterales > Asteraceae > Glebionis > Glebionis coronaria. The sequence continues at coordinate 526,473 of JANFOE010000391.1, forward strand.
AGATGTTTTCTATATATTCGGATTGGCCCAGACCCAAATTGACCCGAACTCGAGTAATTAAGTTCTAATTAAAATTGGGCTTGAGTATGGATATTTTAGTATCAATACGAGTTGATTCGAACCAGACGAAATCATGTGGAATAACACCCTAGTTGTATCCTAGTAAACGCTGCGAATTTATTTTTTTAAGCGTGTTTAAGCATTGGCTTTTTAGTGATTAGCGTATTAAACACGTGATCTTTTCTTGCTAATTTACTTAGTAATTTAGTAATTTTCTATCTAATTGGATGTTATTGTGAGCTCGAATACTAACTATTAACTCGCTGTTAAAAGAAATTAGTAATTTTTTTAATTATTTTATTATTATTCTACTCAGTTATTGCTTCATTTTGTTTGTATTTATTCTCTATTAACTTTAATCAAAATAACTTGATTTATTCATCTTACGAAATAAAGTGAGAAAAATCAAGATCACTAATTTTGTATGAGACTGATACCAAATCGAAAAATTTTCGAATGTAAATGAGAAAAACTCGAGTTTTTCTAATACCGATACCGGTATTTAATCAAGAAATTCGTTAATTATGCTCGAAAAAAGATCGATATTATTAAACAAAATTAATGCCTTACTCATCCCTAAATCTACCTAACCAACAGTGGATTTGACCAAGACCAAATTGAAAAACCAATTTTCCCAAAAGAAAGAAAGATAAATCCAAAAGCAATAAAAATCGTGTCTTCGAGCCGAAACGGTACTATATATAAATTCACACGCCACCTTCATTCCGTTTTTTATCATCATTTTATATACTTTTAGAGAGTTAGGAACAGTTAAGTTTAAAAGGTCGTGTTAAAACTGTCACGTAAGATTTTGAATCTTTGACATCAGAAAATTTTTGACACACATTTATGGAGGAGTGGTTGACACGAAAAAAAGTGGTGTCAAATTGGTATAATGGTCCATATATACTCATTTTTATTAAAAAAAATTAAAAATCTAACAACCGGGCTGTTGTTTTTAGCGCGAACCGAGGAACGATGCGTCAATGACGATGGTCTAGCGCCAAAAGGCTACCAGCCGCGCCAACAGCTCTACTCCCCCTCTATTATAACAAAATTTTATAACAATTTGTTAAATAGCATTAATTTTTTCACACAATATTATCGAGTGACAGACTGATCAAATTATCAATTTCACTGACCATCAAGACCAAATTAAAACCCAGTTAATAAAACCAATTTCACAAAACAAGAAAGAAAAGATAAAACCCAAAAGTAATAAAAAAAAACCATCGTGTCCTCCAAACCAAAATATGTACTATATATAATAAACTCACACACCACCATTGGACCGAGTATCGAAATAGTCCAATACTTCAAATCGAGACCGAGCCGAAATAATCCGACCTAGTTAGGGTCCATCTGGTCTTGTCTCGTTTTTGGTCTGGTCCGACACTATTAGACATGATTGATGAGTTTTTAGTAAGACCAGAGCATGATCGAACCACCAAATCAAAAACCGAAATTGTCTAAAACTTTCGACCGATAATCAAACCGAATTTATCTTATCTGATCCAAATTGATTCGATCTGGTTCGGTCTTCCGCTACCACTACAAAATTTATAACATTTGCTTACTAAATAAAATGTGAAAAAGTAAGTAATAGAGAGAAGCACTAAAAGTTTATACTTACTCAAAAAGATTAAGCAAAAGTATTTGCTATCAATTTCTATTTAAAAATTTGTCATCAAAAGTTATGTTTATCAACTCCTACTATTAAGAAAAAAAGTAAGTAATAGAGGGGATCACTAAATGTCATTACTTACTTAATATTGAATAAGCAAAAGTGTAAAACTTTTAATGACTCTTTTTTAGTAGGAAAAGAGTAAGCAAATGTTGTGGGTTTCTTTTGCTTACTTTTATATTCATTATGTTTTAGTAAGGAAAAATTATAGTGACTTAAATAATTATAAATCTTATTAGTAAGCAAATTTTTTAGTAAGTAAATGTTATTTATTTTGTAGTGTACCTATATTTGACCATGAGATCAAATTCAAAGTTTCAAACCCAATTCCCCAAAGGCCCAAATGAAATCCTATTAATACCCTCTAAGTACAAAAAAGTACATTTTTTTTTACTTTTTGTCTCTTTGTCCCTCACTGTTTACAGTCGTGCATTGTTTTTTATCAGTTTCGATAATGTATTTTTGACTGTTTATTACTTTTGACCTATTAAATTTTATAATTTTCATTCCGTATTTTTAGAATCTCAATTTTATAACATAAATAAATTATAAAAATACAAAATAAATGAAAAGAAAATACAAAATTTAGGGGGTATAGATTGTATTTTAGGAGGTATTTCACAAAAAGGTGAAGATTGGCGGGAACACCTTAATCCCGGGTGCCTTTTGGCACCAGCCATTGTCCACCCCACAAGGAATAGCTCCGGCAACTCTCCTGGCCCAGAGGAGCAACACCTGGAGTGAGACGAGCCGAGACTCGACTCTCGATCTCTTATTCCACAAAGTCTCTCCAGTGTGCCCATAGGTTTTGCGGAGGCGGGTACCTATTTAAAATATATGCCAAGGATGAGAATTGAACTTGGGTCATTTGACTCAAGCACAAGAACTCCACCAATGGTGTATTTTAGGAGGTATATATAATCTCACCCATGAAAGAAAGATAAATCCAAAAAGTAAGGATGTACAGTAATAAAAAACCATCTTGTCCTCCAAGCCAAAACTGTACTATATACACTCTCACACACCACCTTCATTCCTTTTTGTTTATTACCTTCAATTTTTCTTTTTCACAAACTAAAAAACACACACAGAAACTAAAAAATCATTCCCAAACTTTTTTTCATCTCTAGAAAAAATGCCGCGTGGAGGTACTATAAATTTCTACCTTCCTACCTACTTTTTTCTTTTATTTTTCGTATAAAAAAATAAAAAACCATGTGTTTATAGTACCTTATTCTTAGTTTTTGTTAGTTGTGTTAAACGACGTCGTTTATAACGGATTACTACTTTATTTTAGGCGTTAATGTATGCTTAATCCTGCTAATCTGTTGTTATAATCTTATTTCTAGGGTTTCGTGTTTGTTTTCCGTGCATAAAGTGTCAGACCGAATGTATGGTTATTCGTTGTTTAGTATGGTTTTATTCTAAGTTAGAGCCGCTAATTATGCCGATCTGTTGTATACTTGGCGACACGAGCTATAAGTTTGTTTTAAGGGTTTCATGTCGTTGTAGGTGGAATGTAGCGTGTTTCTTATGGGTTTATATGAGGTTCCAGCCCATTGTTAGGCTGGTGGGAGTGGCACCAAAGCCACCCGCGAGTTCACTCAACCCACCCGCAGCCCCCACCCCACCCACAAAAACTCGCGCGCGAGTTGTTCTCTGGCAACAAAAAAACTAGGCAAACTCACCTGGGTGAGTTTATACCATGTGGGCCCAAGTGTTTTTATTTTTTGAGTTAGGTTTATTATTTGGTGTTTTTTGTGAGTAGGGTGTGTTTAAATAATAAAAAAATAGGTATGATAGGTGAGTTTGATAGGTGAGTTGTAGTGAGTTTGGATGAGTGTCATTACCTCCTGTGGGGAGTTTGGGTGAGTTTGTTAAAAAGCTGATGTGGCGCTGACGTGGCGGTGAGTGGGTTTCTTACCACTCCCACCAGTCTTAGGGTTTCGTGTTTGTTTTACCTGCTTAAAGTTTAGTTTAATTAGTTAGGCCCAAATAGAGTGAATATTGTTATTTGTTGGTTATTACAGTAAATGTATAGTTACCAACAATCTGTTGGTTACTTTGCGCAGTGACCGATAAGTTAGTTTTAAGAGTTTCCGGGCGTTGTAGAATGTAGCGTGTTTCGTATGGGTTTATATGAGGTTCCACTTCCAGCCAATTGTTACGCAGACATGGTGTTCATTTTTTGTAATGTAGCGATAAGTGTTTGTTGTTACGGTTTCGTGTTTGTTACACATACTTAAAGTGTAGTTTAATTAGTTAGTTAGGACTTAGGACCGAATGTATAGTTATTTGTTGGTTAATAGATGTATAGTTAGGACCAATCTGCCTTTTTCTTCACTTTGGGTGGTTTTGTTGCAAGATTTGTTGTTAATAGGACCAGGTGCATTTAAGAAAATACAAAGTTAATATCCATGGGTATCCCAGGACACCCCCTGGTTCCGTCCTTGTGTTTGTTTAGAGCGATAAGTTTGTTGTTTGGGTTTTGTGTTTGTTTTAGGTGCGTTAAGTGCAGCTTAATTAGTTAGGACGAGTGTATGATTATTTGTTGGTTGAGATATGTTTAGTGTAATTTTTATTTGCAGTTTGAGCCGTTTATAATGCCGATCTGTTGGTTAATTCATGCAATGAGCGATAGGTTAGCTTTAAGGGTTTTGTGTCGTTATAACATAATATATTTGATTATTTTGTTCGTTGTTTGATGTATAGTATCATTATGTTGGAAATTTCAGGCGTTGTTGCAAAATTTGTTGTTAAAATGACGAGAATCCGTTATATAATCACTATCTACATAATGTAGCATTTTTAGCATGAATTTGTTTTTAGTTTGAGTAAAATTGTTCATTAATTATGGTCGTTAGTTTAGTGATTCTAGTAGATAATTGGTTTTGTTTATGTTTTACATGGGTAATATATAGTTAAGATGTCAATACCAGCCGGTGTATGGTGATTCCAGAGTAAATGTAGCACGATTCGTACTATTTTATCAGTATTTTGAGTCGTTACGGTGCTGTTGTTAAGTTTCGCGTTTTCAGTTGACAGTCGATTTTTAGGATTTTCGTTCTGTTTTTGTTTTACATGAATATTTTGTAGTTCATCAAGTTGTTATCTGAAGTGGTGTAGCATGTTTGGTATGAATTTGTTCAAGGTATGAGTCGTTTTAGATACAGATCTGTTGTGAATTGAGGACGCAAATAAAATGGTTAAAAGTGGCTGTATGATCATTTGGTAATAAATGCAGACATGCTTTGCGTGATTTTGTTCCATGTTTGAGTCGTTTTATTTACTGTTCTGTCATTGATCTTGTGACTCTAGTATATAAATCGAATTTCAGGTTTTTGTTTATGTTTTATATGCAAACTTTGTAGTAGAACTTTTATAACTGTTTTCGTATAGTTAGTTACTTAGAGAATATCATGTTGCGAATGCTTTTATTTAAAGTTAGCTGTTTATTATGTAGCTCTGTTGTTAATCTTGCTTTTTTGGTCGATAGTTTGCTTTACATGCTAAATTTGTATTGTTATTTGTTAGTTGATATAGCAGTTCAGTTTAAATTTTTCTGATGATCGTCTTCCTCAATATAATGTCTGCAAGTTTGAGCCGTTTTTTGCTGATCTTTTCTAATTTGTTGTCCGTTGTTAAAGATTTGTTCAGTACATGACAGCTAAGTGTTGTAGTTAGTTATACATCTTTCGATTTGTTTTGGTATAGTCTAATTTTGTCAATAGATCGTCTCCACATAACTCGTTTTTAAAATGATGATTAACTTTTGTCCTTCTGAAAACACAAAAAGGGACTTAAATCATATCTATCAAGTTCTTGATGTCTTGATCATAACACTTGTGTTTGATGTTGTGACGTGTATATGTTCTCTGTTATACCAATATTACTCTGCATATGGATTATGAATTTGACTGCATTGTTATTGCAGGAAGGTCAAGTTCTCGGCGTTCTGTTCCCAAGAAGACATCCAAGTGTAAGCATATTTTTTAGCATGTACAAATCTATAATTATCGCTCACTCCCTTTGGTAAAAAAAAGTAGTGTTTTAACAGGATCTTACGGGAACCGCCAATTTCAACAAAATACTATCTCCTCTGGAAAACAAATTTTTGTTATCCTGAAACATGATTTTAAATCAAAGTCCACAAAAAGTCAAAATTTTAACAAGAAAAGGAGTTTTCGAAATTACAGGACATTTTGGTATAAAGACGTAAATTTTATCTCATTTCCCGTAATTTTATTGTGTAATTCTGTTCCTCTTGGATTTTCTGTTTTTATAAATAATTTGTACTGCAGCTACAACTACAGCTTCCGCCTCTTCGACATCATCGGTACCTGTGAGGAGTGAACGTGGAAGTGGAGGATTTGTTGCTAATGTGGCTGGTGCTGTAGCTGATGGTAATTTTATCGACTCCATATATTTTGTTTGATGCATACTATCTGTAGCTCAAATTCAGTTGTGTAGCATTTGTTAAGCAAAAGAAATTTGTGCTTGTTGTTTAGGTATTTGTTGGGGTACTGGAAACGCAATCGCTCATAGGGCTATGGATGCTATCATGGGCCCTCGTACTGTCGAGGTTGAACATGTTCCTGCTCCTGCCCCTGCTGCGCAGGTTGCCTCTTCTGCTGCTGATAAATGTCCAGAGCAAAACAAGGCATTTAATGATGTAAGTTTATTATTTATGTGAGCCATTTTGTTTAATTGTTATGAAAATAAATTGAGTTGTGGTCCGCCTCTTTGAAAAATTGTTACACCCTAGTTTAAAATCGTAGATCAGCACCACCAATTCCTTTGTAGATATCTTGTTACTGTTTTTCATAAATGACCATCCTAACTAGTATGATTCTACTAAGAAAGTCAAAACGACGGAAGTACCCATTTTGCAATTGCTGATAGGTTTCGCTTGAACTTATCTGCGGAAGTACCCTTTTTTTGGTTTTGTTGGACTGTAATAGCTAAGCTTACTCTGCTTAAGAAGTACCCATTTTCGGTTTTGTTGGACTGTAATAGCTAAGCTTACTCTGCTTAAGAATTATGGGTTATTGTATTGATTGTAGTTTTAGCTGATCGGTCGTCTTTATCCACCGGAATTGTCCTATAATCAAAGTTTTAAAACGACATGACCAAATGTCCTAAGGAATTATTGAAGTCACTGTAGTTTACAAGTCACTAATACTATACAGCTATAGGAAACTGATACATATTTATAAAAATCAATTAGTAATGTCAGTATTTTGTAGGTTTTTTTGGTTTCTATACAGGAATAACCAAACTTGAAATGTGCAACGATTTTCAGTTTCATATTGGTAGAAAGCTTTTTCAAGCATTTTGGAGCGGTAAGCGACAAGCGGTTAATAGTTTGACTTAAAAGCTTGTTTGGTAAGGAGTGACTAGAGTTTAGATATCATACAAATGCTCCTATTTGAAATGCTTGATAGGAGAAGCATTTCAAAGATTCCGCTAGCAGTTTGCTTTAAAATTACAAATTTATCCTCCTTTAATTTCTTAATAAGTTTGTTATTCCTTTAATCATTGTATGCCCTTTTTCGTAATTTTATAGTTAATATTTACTGCTACTGCTCTGTTTACCAAACACTTTTTTTAATAAACAGCTACTGCTTACCGCTCCTACTAACTACTACTGCTTACTGCTTACTGCTTCTGCTTCTACAACTGCTTACTGCTACGTGTCGCCAAACATACCCTATATGTGTGGTTAAAGTATGTTTTGATCAAGGGAAGTTGTGAACCGTGTAAAAGGCATCATGCCAATAAGAACATTGTTTACAAAATATAGATATAAGCGGGGCCAATATGCCATATATCGTGGCGGTGGACCACCGCCAAGCGATATATCGGCGCACCATGACCGATATTTACAACACTGACATATTCTCTCTTCTATAGTAATTAAGCTGGATATATTTTTGTTGATTTTCTTGCAGTGCATCAACACCTCTGGGAATGATATCAGCAGGTGCCAGTTTTACATGGACATACTTGCTGAATGCCGCAGATCTGGATCTGCAACTTCTATAGGTTACAGCTTTTGAAGACAACCATGAAAAATGATGCTTGTTAACACTCACCGCCACCAGTCGTTTCTACTAGTAGTATGTAAAAGCAGTCAGTCTTTTGGATGTCTAATAAGCCATACTTGATTGACTTGGATGTCTAATAAGTCCAAACTTAGCCCATATTTGGCATGTTTAGTCCCTCAACTTGGCAGATTATTGATTTGAGCTCCAAACTTCATTTCTTTGTCAATTTAAGTCCTTCAAACTTGTTCAAAAATCATCCTTTGACTTTGTTGACTTGAGAGTTGACCAAATTTGACTTTGTTCTTGACTTTTGCATAATTACAATTTTAGTCCTTCATCTTTGAAAGTTGTCAAGAAAGGTCCTTTGTCTTTGCAAGGCTTGTCACTTTTCATCCTCCTTTTGTCTTTTCTTCATTATTAAGGCTTGATTTCACTTGTTTGCTCCAAATTTGTATCTTTATTACCTACACAAGCACAAACAACAAAACATACCCATCATAATACTGCTTTTATGCATAAAATTAGGTATTTTGCTTTGTGTTTTAGGGTGATTTGTGATATTATTGATATGAGATTTCACTCATAACATAAATATATTTAAGTAAGTAACTTTGGAGATGTTTTCTATATATTCGGATTGGCCCAGACCCAAATTGACCCGAACTCGAGTAATTAAGTTCTAATTAAAATTGGGCTTGAGTATGGATATTTTAGTATCAATACGAGTTGATTCGAACCAGACGAAATCATGTGGAATAACACCCTAGTTGTATCCTAGTAAACGCTGCGAATTTATTTTTTTAAGCATGTTTAAGCATTGGCTTTTTAGTGATTAGCGTATTAAACACGTGATCTTTTCTTGCTAATTTACTTAGTAATTTAGTAATTTTCTATCTAATTGGATGTTATTGTGAGCTCGAATACTAACTATTAACTCGCTGTTAAAAGAAATTAGTAATTTTTTTAATTATTTTATTATTATTCTACTCAGTTATTGCTTCATTTTGTTTGTATTTATTCTCTATTAACTTTAATCAAAATAACTTGATTTATTCATCTTACGAAATAAAGTGAGAAAAATCAAGATCACTAATTTTGTATGAGACTGATACCAAATCGAAAAATTTTCGAATGTAAATGAGAAAAACTCGAGTTTTTCTAATACCGATACCGGTATTTAATCAAGAAATTCGTTAATTATGCTCGAAAAAAGATCGATATTATTAAACAAAATTAATGCCTTACTCATCCCTAAATCTACCTAACCAACAGTGGATTTGACCAAGACCAAATTGAAAAACCAATTTTCCCAAAAGAAAGAAAGATAAATCCAAAAGCAATAAAAATCGTGTCTTCGAGCCGAAACGGTACTATATATAAATTCACACGCCACCTTCATTCCGTTTTTTATCATCATTTTATATACTTTTAGAGAGTTAGGAACAGTTAAGTTTAAAAGGTCGTGTTAAAACTGTCACGTAAGATTTTGAATCTTTGACATCAGAAAATTTTTGACACACATTTATGGAGGAGTGGTTGACACGAAAAAAAGTGGTGTCAAATTGGTATAATGGTCCATATATACTCATTTTTATTAAAAAAAATTAAAAATCTAACAACCGGGCTGTTGTTTTTAGCGCGAACCGAGGAACGATGCGTCAATGACGATGGTCTAGCGCCAAAAGGCTACCAGCCGCGCCAACAGCTCTACTCCCCCTCTATTATAACAAAATTGGGAAAATCACTTAAAAATACCTTAAACTTACCACTTTTTATGGTTGTGTGTAGTCAACTTTTTTTTTTCTCATTATACTAATAAACTTTTGAATTTGGACCTTTGTGCGTAGCGGATGACCTGCTTGACCCTTAGCCGGTTGCTTATCTAACGAACATTTACACCGTTAATCCTCTATGCCAACGGTTATTAATAAATAACTAAAAATAAAATTTTAAATATACAAAATTAGTTTTAAAATATTAATTTTTAAAAGTCAGTCCCTTAGACAAATCCATCTCATTTTCTAAATTCATAATTTTTTTTTATTTAAACACAAAAACCACATTTAAAATTTTTTTTTTTCATATGAAAAGATGCTTGAGCTGTGCATTTCTTTCCACATATCTGAACACAACGTTTACAACCCTTATGATGGGTACGAACAACAACAATTTCAATGACTAAAAACATTGTTCATTATATACACAACGTAATCTACCACTTAATCAACTTAAAATCAACCCGACATCACCATTACTATTTTCCATGTCTTCATCTTCAACACATCGCCGTCGCCGACGCCGCCACCACACACGACCGGTCACCCCTACTTCTCAAACCCGCTGTTGTTGCGGTAACCACTCATCACCAGCCGCCAAACATTCAAATCGAACCTCACCACTATCCACTAATCTCAATCAAGAAACAAGAAGCAGAAACTTACCCGATCGATATAATCTTTGTCGTTCAAGATCTTGTACAAGAAACAACATGATTGCTTTTGATCTAGATGGTTTTTTTAATTCGGAACGAGATGATTTTTTTCGGATCTATATGATTTTTTTCAAGATCTCCATTTGTTCGGATCTTAATGGGTTTCTTTATTCAAGATCTTCATTTGTACAAGAAGCAACAACAATTTCAATGGGTTTCATTTTTTTTTCTTCTTTAGTGTTGACTGAAAATTTGTAGATCTATTGCTTTTTTTATATAATGTGTTGTGTGAATTTTGTGTGGTGGGTTAGTGCCTTACTGGGTTATCTTATCCATTTAATACTCCACATACATTTTACATTTTCTATATTATATTTAATAGCATAAATAAACTCAAACTCATATAAAAAAGTGTATTTGAAATATAAAACTAGTAACAAATAAAAATTTTGATAAACGTTTTTCTTATATAAAAGTTACTTTTGACAAATGGATTTTTCATAAAAAGTATATTCCTGGTAAAAAAAAATTTAATGTAATAAGATTTTTTAAAGAAATAAAATTTAATTAATTACAAATGATCGTTAGTAAAAAGGGACTGACGTTGCAATGGCTGTTAGTGTATCGTTAGTAAAAAAGGACTGACGTTGCAATAAAATTAAACAATCGTTAGTGCAACCTACTTCATGTAAGACTTACAGGTTTAGCAAGTCACCCGCTACACACAAAGGTCCAAATTGAAAAGTTTATTAGTATAATGAGAAAAAAAAAAGTTGACTACACATAACCATAAAAAGTGGTAAGTTTAAGGTATTTTTAGGTGATTTTCCCAACAAAATTTTATAACAATTTGTTAAATAGCATTAATTTTTTCACACAATATTATCGAGTGACAGACTGATCAAATTATCAATTTCACTGACCATCAAGACCAAATTAAAACCCAGTTAATAAAACCAATTTCACAAAACAAGAAAGAAAAGATAAAACCCAAAAGTAATAAAAAAAAACCATCGTGTCCTCCAAACCAAAATATGTACTATATATAATAAACTCACACACCACCATTGGACCGAGTATCGAAATAGTCCAATACTTCAAATCGAGACCGAGCCGAAATAATCCGACCTAGTTAGGGTCCATCTGGTCTTGTCTCGTTTTTGGTCCGGTCCGACACTATTAGACATGATTGATGAGTTTTTAGTAAGACCAGAGCATGATCGAACCACCAAATCAAAAACCGAAATTGTCTAAAACTTTCGACCGATAATCAAACCGAATTTATCTTATCTGATCCAAATTGATTCGATCTGGTTCGGTCTTCCGCTACCACTACAAAATTTATAACATTTGCTTACTAAATAAAATGTGAAAAAGTAAGTAATAGAGAGGAGCACTAAAAGTTTATACTTACTCAAAAAGATTAAGCAAAAGTATTTGCTATCAATTTCTATTTAAAAATTTGTCATCAAAAGTTATGTTTATCAACCCCTACTCTTAAGAAAAAAAGTAAATAATAGAGGGGAGCACTAAATGTCATTACTTATTTAATATTGAGTAAGCAAAAGTGTAAAACTTTTAATGACTCTTTTTTAGTAGGAAAAGAGTAAGCAAATGTTGTGGGTTTCTTTTGCTTACTTTTATATTCATTATGTTTTAATAAGGAAAAATTATAGTGACTTAAATAATTATAAATCTTATTAGTAAGCAAATTTTTTAGTAAGTAAATGTTATTTATTTTGTAGTGTACCTATATTTGACCATGAGATCAAATTCAAAGTTTCAAACCCAATTCCCCAAAGGCCCAAATGAAATCCTATTAATACCCTCTAAGTACAAAAAAGTACATTTTTTTTTACTTTTTGTCTCTTTGTCCCTCACTGTTTACAGTCGTGCATTGTTTTTTATCAGTTTCGATAATGTATTTTTGACTGTTTATTACTTTTGACCTATTAAATTTTATAATTTTCATTCCGTATTTTTAGAATCTCAATTTTATAACATAAATAAATTATAAAAATACAAAATAAATGAAAAGAAAATACAAAATTTAGGGGGTATAGATTGTATTTTAGGAGGTATTTCACAAAAAGGTGAAGATTGGCGGGAACACCTTAATCCCGGGTGCCTTTTGGCACCAGCCATTGTCCACCCCACAAGGAATAGCTCCGGCAACTCTCCTGGCCCAGAGGAGCAACACCTGGAGTGAGACGAGCCGAGACTCGACTCTCGATCTCTTATTCCACAAAGTCTCTCCAGTGTGCCCATAGGTTTTGCGGAGGCGGGTACCTATTTAAAATATATGCCAAGGATGAGAATTGAACTTGGGTCATTTGACTCAAGCACAAGAACTCCACCAATGGTGTATTTTAGGACCCATGAAAGAAAGATAAATCCAAAAAGTAAGGATGTACAGTAATAAAAAACCATCTTGTCCTCCAAGCCAAAACTGTACTATATACACTCTCACACACCACCTTCATTCCTTTTTGTTTATTACCTTCAATTTTTCTTTTTCACAAACTAAAAAACACACACAGAAACTAAAAAATCATTCCCAAACTTTTTTTCATCTCTAGAAAAAATGCCGCGTGGAGGTACTATAAATTTCTACCTTCCTACCTACTTTTTTCTTTTATTTTTCGTATAAAAAAATAAAAAACCATGTGTTTATAGTACCTTATTCTTAGTTTTTGTTAGTTGTGTTAAACGACGTCGTTTATAACGGATTACTACTTTATTTTAGGCGTTAATGTATGCTTAATCCTGCTAATCTGTTGTTATAATCTTATTTCTAGGGTTTCGTGTTTGTTTTCCGTGCATAAAGTGTCAGACCGAATGTATGGTTATTCGATGTTTAGTATGGTTTTATTCTAAGTTTGAGCCGCTCATTATGCCAATCTGTTGTATACTTCGCGACACGAGCTATAAGTTTGTTTTAAGGGTTTCATGTCGTTGTAGGTGGAATGTAGCGTGTTTCTTATGGGTTTATATGAGGTTCCAGCCCATTGTTAGGGTTTCGCCGTGTTTGTTTTACATGCTTAAAGTTTAGTTTAATTAGTTAGGCCTAGAGGTGGCAAAATGGGCGGGCGGGCTAAACGGGCGGCGGGCTAAACGGGCACGGGCGAAACGGGCGGGCTGAACGGGCGAAAGCTAACATATAAAAAAACCTACAAATAAAAAATCAAAATACTTGTTTGAAAGCCGGGATAAAAAATTTAATAAAAAATATTCGTCGAGTATACTAATTTGTATTTTACAAGTGCGCCCGTTAAGCCCATTTTGTTTCTTACATATGCGCCCGTTTAGCCCATTCATTATAAAGAGTGGGCAAAAAATGCCCCATCCTTTTTTGAAAATGGGAAAAAGTACCCATATGTATCAAAATGGGCAAGATTTGCCACCTCTAGTTAGGCCCGAATAGATTGAATATTGTTATTTGTTGCTTATTAAATGTATAGTTAACATTACTTTGCGCAGTGAGCGATAAGTTAGTTTTAAGTGTTTCGTGGCGTTGTAGGCGTATAATGTAGCGTGTTTCGTATGGGTTTTATATGCGGTTCCACTTCCAGCCGATTGTTACGCAGACATGGTGTTCATTTTGTGTAATGCAGCGATAAGTGTTTGTTGTTACGGTTTCGTGTTTGTTTCACATGCTTAAAGGGTAGTTTAATTAGTTAGTTAGGACTTAGGACCGAATGTATAGTTATTTGTTGGTTAATAGATGTATAGTTAGGACCAATCTGCCTTTTTCTTCACTTTGGGTGGTTTTGTTGCAAGATTTGTTGTTAATAGGACCAGGTGCATTTAAGAAAATACAAAGTTAATATCCATGGGTATCCCAGGACACCCCCTGGTTCCGTCCTTGTGTTTGTTTAGAGCGATAAGTTTGTTGTTTGGGTTTTGTGTTTGTTTTAGGTGCGTTAAGTGCAGCTTAATTAGTTAGGACGAGTGTATGATTATTTGTTGGTTGAGATATGTTTAGTGTAATTTTTATTTGCAGTTTGAGCCGTTTATAATGCCGATCTGTTGGTTAATTCATGCAATGAGCGATAGGTTAGCTTTAAGGGTTTTGTGTCGTTATAACATAATGTATTTGATTATTTTGTTCGTTGTTTGATGTATAGTATCATTATGTTGGAAATTTCAGGCGTTGTTGCAAAATTTGTTGTTAAAATGACGAGAATCCGTTATATAATCACTATCTACATAATGTAGCATTTTTAGCATGAATTTGTTTTTAGTTAGAGTAAAATTGTTCTTTAATTATGGTCGTTAGTTTAGTGATTCTAGTAGATAATTGGTTTTGTTTATGTTTTACATGGGTAATATGTAGTTAAGATCTCAATATCGGCCGGTGTATGATGACTCCGGACTAATTGTAGCATGATTTGTATTATTTTATCCGTATTTTGAGTCGTTTACGGTGCAGTCTGTGTTAAGCGTTTTCAGTATTTCTAGGAATTTCGTTCTGTTTTTGTTTTACATGAACATTTTGTAGTTCATCAAGTTGTTATTTGAAGTAGTGTATTATTTTTGGTATGAATTGGTTCAAGGAACTGAGTCGTTTTATGTACAATTCTGTTGTGAATTGAGAACGCAAATAAACTGGTTAAAAGTGGCTGTATGATCATTTGGTAATAAATGCAGACATGTTTTGCGTGATTTTAAAACGACTCAAACATGGAACAAAATCACGCAAGATCAAGACCATTAAAACTTTGTAGTAGACCATTAAAAAAAATGGTACAGTTGAAAAAACACAAAAAAGGGACTCAATCGTATATAGCTTAATCGCCAAGGTGCAAGTGCAAAGTTTATTGGTATTATCCGACATTTGCTTTTGATTTGTTTGTGTAAACCATTAAAACTTTAAGAAAAAGACAGTTAAGCTTCAGTTGTTTCTGTTAGCTACAATGCGATTAACTGATGCGAATCATTGTAATAAACCTTCAAGGGTCGTCTAAAGTAGGTATCGAAACACAAGGTCTTGATGTCTTGATCGTAACACTTGTGTTTGATGTTGTGATATGTATATGTTCTCTGTTATACAAATATTAATCAGCATATGGGTTATGAATTTGACTGCATTGTTATTGCAGGAAGGTCAAGTTCTCGGCGTTCTGTTTCAAAGAAGACATCCAAGTGTAAGCATATTTTTAAGCATGTACAAAGCTATAATTATCACTCACTCCCTTTGGTAAAAAAAGTAGTGTTTTAACAGGCTCTTATGGGAACCGCCAATTTCACAAACTTGTTTTGCAAAATACTATCCCTCCGGAAAACAAATTTTTGTTATCCTGAAACATGATTTTTTTCAAAATCAAAGTCCACAAAAAGTAAAAATTTCAACAAGAAAAGGAGTTTGCGAAATTACAGGACATTTTGGTATAAAGACATGTAAATTTTATCTCATTTCGCATAATTCTATTGTGTAATCCTGTTCCTCTTGGATTTTCTGTTTTTATAAATAATCTGTACTGCAGCTACAACTACAGCTTCCGCCTCTTCGACATCATCAGCACCTGTGAGGACTGAACGTGGAAGTGGAGGATTTGTTGCTAATGTGGCTGGTGCTGTAGCTGATGGTAATTTTATCGACTCCATATATTTTGTTTGATGCATACTATCTGTAGCTCAAATTCAGTTGTGTAGCATGTGTTAAGCAAAAGAAAAATATGTCCTTGTTGTTTAGGTATTTGTTGGGGTACTGGAAACGCAATCGCTCATAGGGCTATGGATGCTATCATGGGCCCTCGTACTGTTGAGGTTGAACATGTTCCTGCTCCTGCCCCTGCTGCGCAGGTTGCCTCTTCTGCTGCTGATAAATGTCCAGAGCAAAACAAGGCATTTAATGATGTAAGTTTATTATTTATGTGAGCCATTTTGTTTAATTGTTATGAAAATAAATTGAGTTGTGGTCCGCCTCTTTGAAAAATTGTTACACCCTAGTTTAAAATCGTAGATCAGCACCACCAATTCCTTTGTAGATATCCTGTTACTGTTTTTCATAAATGACCATCCTAACTAGTATGATTCTCTACTAAGAAAGTCAATACGACGAAAGTACCCATTTTTGCAATTGCTGATAGGTTTCACTTGAACTTATCTGCGGAAGTACCCTTTTTTCGGTTTTGTGGGACTCTAATAGAGTAATAGACAAGCTTACTCTGCTTGAGAATTATGGGTTATTATATTGGTTGTAGTTTTAGCTGATTGGTGGCCTTTATCCACCGGAATTGTCCTAGAATCAAAGTTCTAAAACGACAGAACCAAATGTCCTAAGGAATTATTGAAGGACATATTCTCTCTTCCATAGTAATTAAGTTGGATATATTTTTGTTGATTTTCTTGCAGTGCATCAACACCTCTGGGAATGATATCAGCAGGTGCCAGTTTTACATGGACATACTTGCTGAATGCCGCAGATCTGGATCTGCAACTTCTATAGGTTACAGCTTTTGAAGACAACCATGAAAAATGATGCTTGTTAACACTCACCGCCACCAGTCGTTTCTACTAGTAGTATGTAAAAGCAGTCAGTCTTTTGGATGTCTAATAAGCCATACTTGATTGACTTGGTGTCTGGACTATTATGTGATCTTTTGATGCAAACGGTGTTAGTAACTGCAAGTTGACTTTTAAGCTAGCTTAATGGTTTTTCGTATTTCTAGTTGAGGTTTTCATACTTGATGCAGACGGTCCAGTAATACTTAACAACAGTTATGTTTCATGTCCTTGGTTGAGTTTTGGAAAAGCTCGAAAACTAATTGTTGGTGATTTCTGGTTTCAAGTCGCTTGCAATGGCAACTTATGCCATCTCATGATGGGTCAAGCTTCAGGAGTTCACGAAAATGACCTTAGTTGTGCATAAACTAATTTAGGTCGGGAGGGTCAGGGATTTATCGGGTTGTAACGTTCAGATTCCTTGGTTTTAGAAATTGGATAAAACCAAAGCAGATTCCTCAGATTGGCAAAATAAAAGCAACCAAACTGGTGTGGTTTCGGTTTAAAACCAAATTTCATACAATCTTGCAACATAACCTATTTTTCCTGTGGAATTGATTCATCGGATTCAATCGTTGTTGCCCTTAAAAGATGAACCACTTGTGTCTTGTCGAAATCATGGCTACACGCTTGGTAGTTGGTACACCATCCCGACTCTTAGAACTATCACCTCACGAAAAATTACAGTAAGTTCATTCATACTACTTTGCAAAGGTGATGTGCCTATCGAGTCTTTTCATCTGTGCGTGGACGTTAAAAAGAAGTAATCTAACCTAGACGAAGTCAAAACTGGATACGTCTTGTGGCTTCCAAGAGTTGTCTCAAAGAGCTTTCGCTTGTTATTAGTGTCTGCATAGATGACTGTCTTATGTTGCCGAATGAGTTATTCTCTAGCCGAAACCTACATACAATCAAAGTGGTGGTTTGCACACCCGTTGTTCAAATGTGTACTAATCCTCGTGTCATAAATTGTGTGTTTCTGCGTGTACTGATCTTCGATTTGGTCGTTGTAACTGAAAACATTTTTGTACGTTACTTGGGAAGATTATACTTTCGTTGTGTGCGGGGTTGGAGAAAGTTAAGGTTGAAAACCTTCTTCGTCTTGGCGAATTGGGAATTTTATCTCTGGAAGAGGATGTTCTTTGGGATTCAATCATGTACCAAGTCTGTGCTTAGTATCACAAAGAACCCGTCTCGTTTAATGAAACAGTCCAAGCCAATATTAGTTATGACAAAGATGGTAAAGCAACCGAAACGGCTTCTGAATTAGCCAACGCGCATGCTTTTCATTTGTGGGTTACACAAGGTTGCGATACAGTGGTAGGAGAACGAGGCATAGAACTGTTGGGTGGACAGAAGCAAAGAGTAGCGATTGCTTGAGCGATTGTGAAGAGACCCAAGATCGATACTACTAATGGACAAGACTACAAGTGCACTTGTGACGGTCTCCGCCATTGAGCAACATCAAGTTATGCTTCAAACCGAGAATATAAAGAACTGCTGCACAACTAGATGTATGAGTCAGTTCCCGTTGAAAAACTTGCATCAACTTGGGAAGGTTTCAGAGTTTTCCACTACTCTCTGCTCGACCACTATCAATTATACAGTAGATGCTGAGTCAGAAGATCGTTGAGTTGACGTGATGATGTTAGATCACCATGACACCTAGCCCTAAAACATGCATAAGTTTCACGACCGTAAAATATATTTTCAATCGTGTAGATTTAGATGCATCTGAAATGAATAAAATTCATCTGATTAAGTTGATACATCTCATTCAAATAGGGTTCATAGGTAAACACTTGGTTAAAAACTTAAACAGGATATCGACATGATTTTGGGTAAACTTCAAAATCACCATCCGTTTTTAGAAGAGATCCTAGTTCGACACTTGAAGAAGCCTTGCCAAATTTTGACACTTGATTCAAAGTCACCGTTGACAATGCATGATAGTCAACTTCGTTAAACCAGCTAAAAACCATTTTCTCCAATCTACTTCCGTGCTCTAGTAGTAACTGTGCTATTTTTAGTTTCCATTTATCCCTCTTAAATCCAAGAAACTCGACCCTTTTTAAATAGGGTGACACGATACTCATTCTTCGAACATAATTCGACTTCTGGTATCCGCTCACATGACATACCTATGTAGTCAATGAAAGCATAAGTTAGACATATTGAGCTGCAAAAACAAAAACTATGTTTGGAATTCTTTGGAAAACAGTAATTTTTTTGTCAAACTATGTTTTCCTAAGAACTAAAGCTTGCAAAAAACAACCCGAAGGTTTTGTTTCAATATGGATGTCTACACTTAAATGAAAAGTGGGCAACGTTGAAAAAGTTCATGGTTTACAACGAGCCGAAATATTCTCAATTACTTATTCCCCGTTTACAAGGAACCCAAAATACTCAAATTACTTTAAGAAACGTTTCGATGATAGTCATTCCTCACATGTTTGTATCCCAAGTAGAATATGAATAAATTACTAACTGAGAGGAGTAAGCCTACCTCTTGAATAATCAAATGGATAGACTTAATATTTGGAGAGCATGTGACGATCCGGCTAAGTAGCTCCATATCATAGGCTTCAAACGTTGTGGTGAGTTCCAATGTCTTCAGACTAGGAAGAGATTTAGGAAAATTTCCTTCCGAATCAAATGTATCACGTATAATCTATGAAAGGATAAAAACTCAACTAAGTATTAAAACAAGATATTAACGTATGCGAAATGAAAAAGAATAGCAAGTGAATAAACCACAAATTCCCATTAAGAAGATGCAAATATATCAAATGTATTTTAAGCTATACAAAGCTTCATACTATAATCACATTAAGAAAATCTTCACTTGCTAAAGCTTAAAGACCACTAGTCAATCTGAAGTAATTTGAGACGGTCGGAGTTGGTAGGTGCTTTACATTGCTTATTGCGTATAAATGATAAAAATGAATAATCGTGCATAAAGAGAATATGTACTTACTCTACAGTCAAACGACAAAGATTCCACCTGAGATGTTCGAGCTAAGATTTTCCATAAAACTTGTTTGCAAAAGCAACATTGAGGGAGAATAACAGCAGTCTTTAACGAGTCTACTTGTTTAAAGATGAAAGGGTCTTTAACTGCAAGACCGACACACTCAAAATGCACCAGTTCTGGGCATGAAACCACAAGGCCTATAGGACGGATCTGTTTCTTACGGCCATGAATTACCAGAGTCTTGAGTTTCGGACATGCTATTCGAGAAATTATTTCATTGAATTGGAAATTTATCAAACGTAACTCCTCAAGTAACGGACACATCTTAGGAAGTATTTCTGAGAAATGATCGTCCCAGGAGCCAACATTGTTGAGCTCGAGAACTTTAAGTGCAAAGGAACCATTACAATCAGGGAACTTATAAGAATACCCATACAAATATAACCTCAAGGACTCCAGTGATTCACACGCGAACAGAAACTGTGGCAACTCAATGATCTTGTCCCTACGATAAAACCCCAAGTCAAGTCTCTTGACTTTGCGCGTTACAGCAGCGTTAACCAACTGCCACACCGTTGACACATCAAAGTAACTTGAACAAGATAAACGAAAACTATCCAAATCCACAGTCTTGTCAGCTAAAGCCCGAGACACAAAGTCTTTTAATTTTTTAGCTTGTGGGCGCTTCATTGTCTTTAGCCGGTCACAATCTATATTTAGAGATAGAAAACGTGGAATAGAAGTCCACAAATACCTCCATTGTCTCGATAAAAGACTGGTTTGAACAACTTCTTCGGTGTTTGGAAGACCTTGAAGGATGAGCTGAAGAATTGGGTCGGGCATGTTACCGATGAAATCGACACCATTTTCGAGGTCTGGAGGCTTTGGTCGCTTGGATTTGTTCATTGCTTGATGATTATCAGCAAAAAGTATCGAGATTGTGAGGTTTATTACAGCGACATTGGATGTTCAAATTAATAACACCTGCGACAAAAATATATTCAAACATTAGATCTCTCAAAATTAATCATTACATCCAGGTCCCTCTACTATTTAATATAGTGGTTACATTTTTTACCTGTGATTGTGGTCAAATACAATTCAAAAGTTATACTCCGTATTATTCCAATTACGTACACTTTATGTGACTTTCGACCGATTCATAACTATTCATTAACTCACTTATGCATACCTAATGTTGATTCAGGTATGCAAATGACAAGTATGATCGAATATGGTACCCAAGGACTACTAAAGTTTATGTACAAGTACATACTTCTGGGACACTTTCTAATTTAGGGTCGTCAACCACAAATGAAGTACCATCAAAGGTCATTAGCACTACCGCTACAAGCCCAAACGGAAATCATTTTCGTGTTTTGCTATAATGACGTTGAAAGGCTAGATTGAGACAGAAATGTATAACAAACGCACCTCAAGCACTAAACAAGGGTGCACGATATGAAATGAAATGTATAAGTTACATGTAGGCGCATAATCATTTTGCATACGACGCATTTTCTGTTTTCACAAAGCACTAGGCACATATATTCCAGCTCATAAAATATCTTCAAGCGCTTTAATTAATGTATAAGTTTGAAAGTTTCCATACCAACTAGACAAGTAGATGATGTTAGGTAGCACTATATTTCCTAAAATATTATCATTCATATATCCATATTACTGTACTAGATAGAACAAGTATGGTACACCCGCGCTTCGCTGCGAGGCCATATGTTTTTTGGTTCAATAGTTGCGCACGCAATCAGCTACAGTTCAACGTCCTTGCCATGCGATACTAATCCTAAGAAATACAGGAAAAGAGAGGTAACCAAATGTCTCCTAATACTAATCCATTTAAACATTCTAAAGCCGCTACAAAGCCTTTTACTTTAAAAGCTGTTATAAGAAATGTTAAAGTAATGGAAGGACGTGTTGCATCAGATGAAATATATCATAAAAAGAATAACTGCAACATTCTTATTTTCTGAAATAGTTCTCATGTTGTTACTTTCCTTTTTGCTAGGTGGTTCTAAGTGAAGCAGGAATATGTGTTTCTTTCTCTTGGTTGGTTGACGTGATATTTACGCCTGCATGCCACTGAATCAAAAAGTGCTCACTCTAACTTATTACCCATCGCTTATAAGCTAGTGCCAACGACCGTCACTCGACCTAGCATCAACCATAAGAGCCCGACCATTTCCTCTGGACTGTGTAAAAGACCAGCAGTCAACATCTGGACCTGCAAATTCAGCAACCGGGGCCTGCAAATTATATCATATTTTTTGCATTAGACCTACTCATTTATCGTTTTTATCCATTGTGCAATATCCTGTTAAAAGAAATACTGATGCACATAGGCAACAACCTATGAGTTTAACGCTAATGGTATACCCATTGAAACTTCATCAAGTAACCAACTGATTGCAAAGCTCATGGTTTGTAATTTCAAACTTCAATCTATTGGCCTATTTCGAGCTAAAGGACATCTTTCTCCCTATGGCTTTCAGCGTTCAAATCAATACAACGTAAACAATAATTTGAATCTAAAAAGTGTATGATACTGCATTTATAAATTCTTGATATGCGTTGTTCGTAGTATTTATGATATCGGGCTATCATTAAGCGGAAGTTTACTAACCCAACACTTGTCAAGCGCAGCAGATAGCTCTTTCTCCGCCATTGTTGCATTTTCGAGCATTCCTTTATGTGCTAACAGCCGATGAGACACAACCTCGCTTGCATGAAACCTTTTACAAAAAAACAAAGTTAAGAACCAATTATAAAAAACTATAAACAAACAGTTTCTAATTTGCAATAATGTGTATACAGGATAACGGTTTAGAAAACGTTTTGATTTTGACATTTGACATTTTTGATGTTGTGGTTTCCATGATTGAAAGTTTTTTTTTTTTTAAATCATATTATTTGATACTGCAGGAGTGATGGTGAACTGACCCATAACTCAAATAGTGTTCTTTCCTATACCGTTCAAGCCAGCTGAAACCACTATTAGTGTTCTTTCCTATATCGTTCAAGTCGGATGATACCACTATTAGCGCACAGGCTCTATTATTATGATCCCTCTTCTAATACTTGGTCTAATTGTGCTCTAAGTTTCTTTGCTAGGCATCATCTTATACACCCTCCTTATTACATATAGTTATGTTGTATTATTATTTAGTTTTAAAAAGGAAGAGATTGGATGGCTTTATTAGTTATGGGTATTTTTTTGGCTTATTGATGACTTGATGTAGGTTACTTTGGCATCAATCAAAGTGTAAGCTCTAATTTTTTTTGAAGCTGGTATGTTGTTCCAATGATGTTGACACTTTTTTTATTGTTATTGTCGTTTGTTTAGTTTTTAAATATCATTGAATTTATTAGTGTTCACAGTTAAGTTGTTAATGGCTTAATGTTAGTTATTTTCATAACAGTTAAGAATAGCTACTATATATGTGTGGCTAAAGTGTGTTGATGTTGTTTATTAATGTACTGAAGGTAGTTCGAACTTATGAGTTATTTAATTTAGTCCAGCAAGAAGGAGAACCTTTAATTTAGGCCAGCAAGAAGGAGAACTTTTAATTTAGGCCAGCAAGAAAGAGAACCTTTAATTTAGGCCAACAATAAAACGACCAAACAAATGAGAAATTTAATTTAGGCCAGCAAGAAGGAGACCTTGGGCGGAAAATGCGGCAGGCCCGAGGAGGGAACGGACACCGGTTACATGGGTTGGGCAAACAGCGACTGGAATATGGACACCGGCGCTGACAAATGAGCCAGGCGTAGAACCTGCACCGGAAAAAAAAAATAAAGCGCCACATAAAATAAATACTATAAAAAAAGAACAAATAATGCAAGCACCTCTAGCTGGAACGCTTCCACCCTCAGAACAGGAACAGTCGCCGGCTCTGGTCGGCAATGACACTGGTCCAGCATCACCATAAACGTTTGGGCGAATACACAATGGTGTTGGCCAACCCAAATCTGCCATAATGGCATCGCCATTGGCGGCTGTGGACAACGCTGCACTTATAAAGAGACGAACAATAAGGAACCGAACATAAGAAAGATGGCACTTTTCCAAAAAAAAAGGAAAGCAACAATGAGTGGAGCACCTGTAGTATAAATGTTACCACGTTCACGGAACCATGAACGGTAAGAACTATGGGGCACATCCAAACGTGCAACGTCTGGGGCAAAATGTTGACGTCTACCAGATGCAGACATCACATGAACGTCAGGGCGTACGACAGAGTTTTCAAAATCCAACACAACAGGATGGGCTCAAACATTCAAAGAATCCGCTAAAATATGACCTATACGAACCTCAGCCGGCCAAAATCGTGAGTTTGCAAAGTCTAACACACTACTACCAACTACACCTGCATAAAAATCAGAGAAACCTTGGCCGGGAAAAAGGGCCGTACGACCTAACGCTGAGCGCGCATATAAAATTTCCTGACCAACAGCCGCATCTACATATGGGCTTCCACCTCTGGCACCTAAGTCAGAATCTAAACAGGGCAAGCTACCTTGGGCATCTAAGGCAGAAAGCCTATGTTGTTCCCTAATAATACAAAGGGAAAGACAACTATAGTACAAACAACAAAGGCAGACAACCGAAGCATGTAGCAACAATTTGGCACAATATAAAGGGGCAAAATCATAAGGATAGCATCAACATAGGCGGAAATAATTTGGTGACAAAACATAGGGTAAAATATTGATATTACAATAATAAGCACAAATGAGAACGCCTCCCGTTTCAGCTTCAGAAAACGCAGCCACCCGTGATGGTTGCAAACTAAACAATTTGCCATGCCAAAACACGGGCGGCTGCGGTTGTGGAGGTTGCTGGATCGAGAAAGTGTCGACTCTACCATCCGTCCACCATACACATCAACACCATAACCTTAACTGCCAACAACAACCTGAAAAAAAACCCCAATTATTATTCACCTAAATCCAAACATGTAAGAAAAGAGGGTGAAGAACAATAGTAACCAAGAATGAAAAGAAATTTATGCAAAAAGAAAAATAAAATAAAATTGGGCAAACCATTCCTAAACATTGACAAAAATAAGCACCGAATTGAAGGGGCATCATATGGTCCGTGTTTGTATTTTTTTTAACAGTGGAAACCTGTGTGTGAAGAAACTGTCATTAGATAAAATCCCAGAACTCCACCAAGAAAACAAACACCAATAAAAACCTGTTACTACACAAAAAACCTCCATGGATTGTTAAAAAACCTGTAGGTGCCCATAATGTTGGGTCAAAAGTTGATGAGTCAAACACTATGGAAACAAGAAAGACCAAATAGGACATTATCACTGTTAGAATTCCCACTGCTGGAGCCCCTGCTGGAGTTCCCCCTGCTGGAGTACTATCCCCTGCTAGAGCAAGTTCCCCCCTGCTAGTGTACTTCCCACTGCTAGTGATAAGTATGAAGATTTGGTCAACAAAGGATAAGAATGAATAAGTCAGTTTTGATTTAGTCATTAATACTTTATTTAGTTTCCATGTATCCCTGAGTTCCTTAAGTTATAAAAGGAACCACCAGGCATAGGTTTTATTTATTACTTCCAATACACAAAATGTAACCTACTGATTGTTTGATCTCTAGGTGTGGGATTCAATGTACACACACCTAGAGTAGTTTGTGTTAATTAAATAATACAAACTCTCTTTGGGAATCTTTCGTCTTTGTCAAACATCTTGTTCATGATTATCATTCTATTCCGCTATGTTAATTCATAAGAATGTTAATCAACCTAGATAAATGGTGTAAACCATTGAGTCTAACGATCCAATGGATTCAACACATAAAACCAATTGATGACATTGATATCAAAACTTTTTATAAAAAAATTAAACATGCACCATAAACGATATGATGAAGGTCTCAGACTCTCTGGTGGTAGAAGATGGTTGTGGTGGACCGGGGGATTTGGGGTTTTTATTCATATTACCTGAATCACTACTGGTGATGAATTGATGATGAACCGTTTCTTATGATGATAATTATGCAAGATCTTTTTTATTCTAATCAAGATCTCAATATTCTTTGGTGGTGATAATGTTTTGTTTTCTGGTATTGTGAGAAATCAATGGGTGAAAATAATGAGGGTGGGATTTTTATTTGATGGGTCGGTGGTGGAAATAATACGTGGCATAAACATTTTCCAGAGACACATGTTAAGTTTTTTTTCCCGCCAAACCCACAAAAAATAACAAAAAAAAGAGAATCACTTCGTAAAACAGTAATAAGTATTAATATATATATGTACAGGTGATAGATAACAACACATCACTTAAAAACTTTGCCTTATTCTTCTGTCATTCCCAATACAAACAAAAAACCCATCAAACATTGCCTTATTTTTGTATATCAATCATCATATCTTCGTATAATAAGTACCGTCAAACATCTTAAACAAAACAAGAACCCAGAACACAAAGATCCCATCAAACATAGCCTTAAACAAAAGCCATCAAAGATAGCCTCAAACAAAACAAGAACCCAAAAAACAAGGATTTAACAACAGATCTTCAGGTTCATCTATTAAAACTGTCCTCATCAAGCTAACATCCAAGAAATTGAAAGTTAAATGGATCGATCTCAACTACACGTCGATCTTGTTTAATTACATAATCTGATTTTGGATCTTTTTTTTTCTTTTTTTTTTGAACCAGCCGGTTTCCGGTCAACGGGTTAACCGGGATGATCAAAACCCGGCGGTTCAATCCGGTTCGAGTTACAGTCGAAATCCGGCTCACAACGGACCGGTCATCATTCCGGTTCCCGGTTCAACCGATTGAACCGGCCGGGTCAAACCGGTTTTTAAAACACTGGTCTTACCTATCAAAAGTTCGTAATCACATTAATTTAATTTAAAGTAATAAAAAACTTAAATCAAAATAAACCCACTATAAGTTAAAAAAAACTAAAAATTATATATTTTTATTAAAATAGATACTAAATTAA
The DNA here is from genome assembly GCA_025667525.1 of Glebionis coronaria. Taxonomy (NCBI): domain Eukaryota; kingdom Viridiplantae; phylum Streptophyta; class Magnoliopsida; order Asterales; family Asteraceae; genus Glebionis; species Glebionis coronaria. Next base: position 553,167 of record JANFOE010000391.1, read on the forward strand.
AAATCACAAAATTTTAAAAAATATGGTGGATTTAAATTAATTTAAATTATGAAAATAATAAATAGATAAAAAGGTATTTCAGTTTGAAATTAAAAATGTTATATTAATAGTTTGTTAAAAAAATTATAATAAAAAAATGTTACTAAAGGTTATTGGTATATAATATGAGGAAGATATTAAACAACTTGATTTGTATATTAAGTAAAACAATATGAAAATTCAGCATTTCAGAAGTTTGTTGCAAAAATCTTAAATAACTTTATAATATAGTAAGATGATTTGTGTAAAAAAATCTGAAAATTCAGCATTTCAAAAGTTTGTTACAAAAGTCTTAAATGGCTTTATAATATAGTAAGATTATCTTTTTTTATGGTTTGCGTTATGATTGTAATTTAGACATTACAATTATATTCATGGAGGGAATTCAGATTATATGTGAAGTTAGATGATAATTAAATGTTTTGAATTACGTTATAATTTTATATTTTTATACTTAAAAACATAAGTGAGCGTTTGATTCGCATTATATTTTGAAATTAATTGTAATTGATGATAGGAATTGCAATTCGAATGCAATTATAATTTGAATGAACTGTAACTGAAAGAGGTGTAAAATGTGTTAGAATTGTAATTCATATGTTCTATCACTGTGTTTGGTTGGTTACCAATGTAATGTAACTTAAATTTATTTAAAAAAACTTAGAATGGAGGACTTGATGTATGTGTGGATCTCGCAGTTCATCTCTCTTGACGCAAATTGGGATGACTGGTTTTGCATCAGGACGTGTAGTGGTTGAGGGCATGCTGCACAATGTAAACGTGTCAAACATGAGTTAATTGTTAGATATTGAAGATACTATTAATAATAATTATTATTATTAATAATATTTAAACAAATAATAATAATAATAAACAATAATAATAATATTAATTATTTTTATATTTATTTAGTATTATTATCAGTATTATTATTTAACATGTACATAATATGATAGTAATAACAATAATAATAAATATTTATTTATAATTTTTATTTTTTACAGTAATTAATTTACAGCAATAAATATAATATTTTTTATTATTTATTATTTTTTATATTGATTATTTTATCAATAATTATTGTATTAATATATTAATAATATAAAACTATATTTTTTATTAAGAATAATAATTCTAATCATAATCGGCTCCCGTTAACTTTTTAATTACTATTATTCTAATGAAATGATATAATAATAATTGAAAAAAATCATAATAATATAGTTAGAAATTAATTTTTTAAGTTTTTTTATAATTATTCTAATGATTATTTAATTAATAAATATTTTGTATTAATTTTCTTTAATATATTGCTAATGTAATATTAATTTTTAAGAATAGTAATTTAATAATTATTCTATTAAAAATAGTTATTTATTTATTTAATAATACGAAATTTTTATTATTTTCTTAATATAATAATAATAATTTTATTAATATTATTACTTAAATATTATATTAATATAATAATAACTATTTTATTAATAACTAAATATTTTATTAATATAATAAAGTTTTTTTTAACAAAATAAAAATAATAACTAATAATAATTATTATTAATAATTATTATTATTGTTATTAATTATAAAAACTTAAGTTTTAAGTACAAAAATGTAGAATTGCAACGTAATTCAAAACTTTCCATCTAATTTTCTATGTAATATGAACTCCCTTCATGGACATAATTGAAATGCCTGAATTACAATTACAACGCAAACCAAACAACCTACGTAATGTAAAGTAAAACACAATTTCATTCATTTATGTCAACCAAACAGCCTACCTAACATAAACAAATCACAATTACATCCAATTACGTCGAATTATGGTGAACCATACAGGGCCTTTAAGGAATTTTACTTTGGTGAAAGGAATTGTAATTTGACTGAATTGTAATTGTAATTGATATATTTTATCAATGTGTTTGATTGGTTACCGACGTAATGTAATTTGTTTTTTTATTTTTTTTCAAACTTAAATAACAATATTTATAAAAAAAAGTAATAATAATAATAGTAAAACAATAAATAAAAATATAATATTAATAATAAAAACAAAAAATTATAATAATCATAATAATAATAATAAATAATAAATATGATAAATAATAATAACAAAAAATATAATAATAAATTATTTAATAGTAATTCAAAAATATTATTATAATATTTAATAAAATTGTTAATAATATTTAATAATAAATAATATATAATAATATATAATAGTATATAATAAATACTAAATAATAAAATAAATTATCAGTAATAAAATAATATGTAAATAATATTATAGTGAAAATAATAATGAAAATAATATTTATTTATATTAACTTTTATTATTTTTTAATAATAATTAATTAATAACAATAAAATTAATATTTAATATTTGTTTATATTAATTATTTTGTTAATAGTTATTATATTAACATATTAATAATATGAAAATATCGTTTTTATTAATAGTAATAATTTTAAAGATAATAATTTAATTAGTTATTTTTCAAAATATTTATGATAATTATTTAATTAATATTTTTTAATATTACTATTTTAATAATTTTTAAATATTATATTAGTTTTATATTTTTCTTTTAATATTTTTTTGTATTTATTTAATATTATATATTTTCTAATAATTGTTTTATTAATATTTTTATATTAACATATTTATATTAATAATTTTATATTAATATAATAATTATTTTACTAAGGCTATGATATAAATATTTAATTAATATAATAATAACTATTTTATTAATAAATAATACTCCGTAATAATAATTTTAATAATAATAAAAAAATTTAATAATAAATTTTAATTATTATTATTATTATTATTAATTATAAATACAGTGTTTTAAAGTATAAAAATACTGAATTACAACGTAATTCAAAGCTTTCCATCTAACTTCGTTTCTAATCTGAATTCCCTCAATAGATGTAATTGTAATGTATGAATTAAAATTACAACGCAAACCAAATAGTCAACGTAATGTAAAGTGAATTACAATTCGGTTACTTATGTGAACCAAACATCCTTGTAATGTAATTAAATTACAATTCCTAACATCAATTACAACTATGTAGTGTAGAGGTGAGATCCTGGTATATCACACTCTTTTTAAAGAACAAAGGAGCAGATCTGGACCTTTGAATTCTCTTCCATCCAAAGGCTACTATTAAACCCTGAATAAATTCTAAATATCACCTCACTAATATTTTATGTTCTCTTTCTAAAGAAAAACACACATCGTGTAACACAATCATCAATTGGAAATAAAACAACCATCGACTCACTTCATTCTAACAATGTAATTCAAAAATGACCGTAAAACGTCACCAATCATCATGAATCACATTCCATTTACCTAAAAACTGATAAAAATCGCGATCCATCATCAGAAATCACAAATAGATCATTCATCGGAAGAACAAAAAACTCGTCAGAAATCACAATCGGTCACCGTAAATCATAACTGGTAACAAGAAACAGATCGATCCAGATATATGTACTAATTGCGGTTGTAGCCATGTGGGTGAATGTGTTATGGTTCAAATGGATGTTACCGGTGCGGAAAAAGGAGGTCATGTGGCTCGAGAATGTAGTTGGTTGAGATGAGAATAAAATGGATAGAATGAAATGTTGCACGAGAAGGTTATAAATTTGAACTTCTATTAGTGAAGTCTTTTGCTGTAAATGCAAAGCTTAAATGTAGCTTTTGTGACCGGTCAATGTTTGACCATTAAAGGTCAAAACATTATTTAAAATACTTTTGTGCAAGTATTTATAACAGGGAGTTGCTTGTATGGATTCTTCCGTGATGATGCAATATGAATGTTATGTAGTAATGTGAATGAATTTCTACAGGTTTTTAATATAGATATATGTAAAGGACATAATGATATGTTTGACTGACGGAAACAAAGATTTCAAGAAAAAAATGCCAACGTCGGAGCTATTATTCTTAACTTTTTACAGGCCGGAGATGAGCTTGTTGACAGTGAATAAGATGAAGGTCCGTCAGAAAACGTTTTTGGAGCACACAAAAACTGCGCGTGACTAGTGTGTTCATGTGTGATTTAGTTTTATCTTTTTATGAAAAAATAATCATAATGTGTTCAAATTTGAATGAATTAAAAAGTAATCATATGTGATTTAGTTTTGTCTTTTTGTGAAAAAAAATTAAATTATTTATGATTTTAATAAATCACTTGTGATTTGTAAAAATCACGTGTGATTTTTATTAAAATATCACATGTGATTTGTTTGAATCACGTGTGATTCTAATAAATCACATGTGATTCGTACAAATCATATGTGATTTATACATAAAACAAATATGAAAAACTAGTTCTTATTTTTTATGTTGTTATATGATCCTATTTGCCGAATGCGAAGAAGTTCTCATGTAAAAACTGTCACGGTCTGGAGACAAATGTGATGTGAAAGGAGGATGATAAAAGAATGAAAGAAAAATCACTTGAAGTGGAGCTAAAAAGATACGAACATTGTTGAAAATATCTAACTTTACTTGAAACATTAGAGTGTCAGAATTACATGTGATTCAAAGAAAATCACATGTGATATATTTGAAGTGGGCTGGTTTGAATATGTTAAAGTTTTTAAATGTTTGAATCACAAGTAATGGAAGCAAAATCAGATGTAATTATCATCGAATTATATGTGACTCAAGAAAAATTACATGTGATTCAAATAAAATTACATGTACTTCAAAAGCCAATTTATTTTATATATCTTACATAAATGACAACAGACACTTTAACATATAAACAAAATTACATGTGATTAAAACAGAATCACATGTAATTCATCTTGGTTTGTTAGAAAAGTTAAAGTTTTGAAATGATTGAATCACATGTAATGCAAGTAAAATCAGATGTAATTATTACTAAATCAGATGTAATTCAAGCAAAATTACATGTGATTCAAACAAAATCATATGTAATTCAGAAGCCAATTTATTCTATATATCTTATATAGATGACAACAAATATTTTAATATATTAACATAATTACATGTGATTTTTGTTTTATTTTTTAGTTTTTTAATAACTTTTATTATATTTACTTGAGACAAACGAGTAGTAAGGTGCGTCGCTATCCTTTTCTAATTGAAATATAATTTTTTAAAAACCACATTTGTGGAATTATATATCATAACGCTACTATTCATAACGGTTGGACTCTATTGAGTTGCTCTAGCGCTTTAGGTTTGAGGAATATAAATATGTCAAACGTAAAATAAAAAAATCACATGTGATTACACAAGATACGTGTGAAAATCACATGTGATTTTAAAGTAATGACGAAAATATTTTGTCATTTAATAGACGGTTATTTTCATATACGTATAATGATTTTACAATGTTGAAATTCTCGCTAAAAAAATTACACGTGATTTTCATAAATCGCATGTGATATTATAAATTCAAATAGGATTTTTTAAATAATAAATCAAACGTGAGTTTCGAAAATCACATGTAATTTTTCGAGAATCACCTGTGATTTTAATTTTTTTCTTTTGCTGAAAGTATATAGAAATGTCTATTTATAGAAAGATAATTTAATTCCCGTCGTGATGGTATAATTACTTTTTCGTAACGATTAACGGTTTGAGAGATATTTAATTTTTAAGAAATAGATGAAAGTGGTTTTTTTAATTAAATTTAAAAAGATTAATATAGACTATTAGATAAGATTCGAATGGATGGTTGAGATTGAGGAAATTCTACTTTTTTAAGAGAATATTCTTTATATAACTTTTTTAAGAGAATGTTCTTTATAAAACTTTTGTTATGTAGTATAATGTTTTATAACATAGTATTTTGTAACATAGTAAAGTTATTGTTAGCCATCCTGCCCTAACAAACTCAAGTTTCATTGGTCGTTTTATAATATTTTGTAACATAGTAAGTTAATGTTAGCTTACTTGTCTAGACAGGCGACTAGCACCGAGTGATTCAGCAACACTCAACCAAAGCTCTTTCCGTAGCGAGTCCCAAACTGAGTCTTTTAAAGACCTCATGGGAAGAACGACAATGTCCCCTAACCGCTCTCATATGATAACCAATCATAAAATTTAATCGCGTTTAATTGTGCAAATATTGAGTCAGAGTCTATATATGAGTCACTTAAATTGTTCATAATCAACTAAAAGGATTTTTGTTGGGTCAACAAGAGCAAATTTCTGTTGCTATTCATAAGTATAGAAGGAAGATGTTTTATGATCTTATCGTGCTTTATACCTGAGTTTGCCTTATATAAGTATCACTGGACTCGCACCCCTGCGCAGAAGTTTTTTTTTGAACATATATGTGTTTTGTTTGATACAGCAAAAAAAATGATAGTAAGCAAAATCATTTTTGAAAACTCGTAAACGTGTAGTTCAAACCAAACAATGTTTTAAGTACACGAACACGTTTTTAGTTATTATGAAAAACTCTCTAACTTATATACTACTATAAGTTTGACTTATCTAACGATGTGGGACAATATACAAAACACATAAATTAAACACAAACTAGTTGATACATATGGTTAAATGTGTCCAAAGTTGTTTCTCATTACTAAATACTATAAGGATCATTGTTCTAAAAGACGTTATAGAAAACGGCTGAGTGGTCATTTTCCTTAATTCGCTAATTGTGAATGACTCACCTTAGCATTATCCATATCTTCTTTCTCATTAACCTCTTTCATACGCCTATCACATGCTATAAGGATCTCGATGCGTCATTAAATAAAGAAGACACCCAATTGAACCAAGGCTTACAAGATGGCTATAATGCAGGTTTGGCCTCTAGAAACAGCAATAGACATGAAGTTTGCTTAAAAACAGGATTTGTAACTAGTGAAGTATTGGGGTATCACAGAAGTAGCATTGATGTTTGGAACTCTGTGTTTCGGGTTGAACCAGCATGCTTCTCGACCAGAGTCCACAAGAAGATCAAAGAGATAGTGGTCGGTGTGAGTATGTGATTTTGGGACCAGAAAATGAGATGGCAACAGATAATATAGGATCATTAAGTGTCACCTTACCTTATATATAACATCAAGTTCAGAACCTTTTAAGCGTTATACCTTCGGATCTTGATTTTTTTTATGGATTTTGAGACTTGTTCTGTCCATGAATCTTCTTCTATTTCATGTTGCCATGCACCGATGCACGTGCAACATACCACCCTTGCTCCTGCAATACAAATGTTTCACGAAATGTCGTTGTGTAACGTAGTAAAGTTTCAGAATGTTAGCTTACTTGTCTAGGCAGGTGACTAGCACCGAGTGATTCAACAACACTCAACCAAAGCTCCTTAGCGAGTCCCAAACCGAGTCCTTGAAAGACGTCATGGGAAGAACGACAATGTCCCCTAACCGCTCCAATCTAATAACCAAGAAAAAAATGTAATCGCATATTTTTTAGAATTGTGCAAATATTGAGTCAGAGTCTCTATATACGAGTCCCTTAAATTGTTCATAAAAAAAGTAAAAGGATTTTTGTTGGGTCAAAAAGTGCAAATTTCTGATGCTATTCATAAGTATATAATGATGTTTTTGATCTTATCGTACTTTATACATGAGTTAGCCAATATAACTATCGCGGGACTTGCACGCTTGTGAGCCGAGCCAATGTAGGTGAATTAAGTATGGAGTGTGCTTGAAATCGGTGGGCTAACGAAAAGTGAATTTGTTGGTGAAATGATAGGGGGTGATGCAACAAAGGACCATGCTTGTTGAGAAAGGTCTGAAGATACGGATACTTTAAGGTGGTGGCTGAAAGGTTGTTGTCTTGTTTCTGCTTCCTTGGTGTCTAGAAAGCCTGATAAGCTATCGGCTTACTCTAAGCTCCGAATGCACATGGTCATATACTCGTCATATACATACAACTGCAGAAGCTTTTTTTGGAACATATATGTGTTTTGTTTGATACAGCAAAAAAAAACGACAATCAGTAAAATCATTTTTGAAAACTCATAAACGTGTGAAAAGTCATTTTTAAAAGTTCATAAACGTGTAGCTTAAACGAAACAATGTTTAGACCACAAGCTTGAAGCTTAATTGTTATGAAAAACTCTCTTCAAGTGATACATATGGTTAAAAAAGTTATTTCTCATTACTATATACTTAAACGGCTGAGTGGTCTAGCACATACTTCCTTAATTTGCTAATCGATGACTCACCTTAGCATTATCCATATCTTCTTTCTCATTAATCTCTTCCATATGCCTATCACTCGCTATATGGATCTCGATGCGTCAGGTAAATTTAAAAGACGCCCAATGGAACCAAGGCTCTCAAGAACGACAATGTCCCCTAACCGCTCCCATCTGATAACCAAGAAAAGAATGTAATCGCATTTTTTTCTAAATTGTGCAAATATTAAGTCAAGAGTCTATATGAGTTGCTTAAATTGTTCATAAAAAAAACTAAAAGGGTTTTTGTTGGATCAAGAAGCGCAAATTTCGGTTGCTATTCATAAGTATAGAAGGAAGATGTTTGTGATCTTATCGTGCTTTATACCTGAGTTTGCCCATATAAGTATCGCTGGACTCACGCCTGCAGAAGTTTAGGATAAACGAAAATCAGCAAAATCTTTTAAAAAAGAAGATAAACGTGCAGCTCAAACCCAATAATGTTTGAGTCATAACCTTAAATTCTTAGTAGTTATGAAAAACTCTCTAATTTATATACTACTTTAAGTTTGGCTTATCTAACCATGTGGGACAATATATTCTTTCTTATTAATCTCTTCCATATGCCTATCACAGGCTATATACATCTCGATGCATCAGTAAATTTAAAAGACGCCCAATTGAACCAAGGCATTCAAGATGGCTATGATGCCGGTTCAGCATGCTTCTGGACCAGGGTCCAAAAGAAGATCAAAGAGATGATGGTCGGTGTGAGTATCTGATTTTGGGACCAGAAAATGAGATGGCAACAGATAATATAGGATCGTTAAGGTCCAAGTCTCGAGCTACTTTCGCAACACTGAATGTAAAGTTGGAGTTACATATAATGGGTAGCAGAAGGCGTCGTACTTGAATGAGATTCAGTTTTGAGTTATCATTATGTAGCGAACAACGTAGTCACGCAGACGATGACCAAAACAGTATCATGACTATTTTTAATAATTTTTGCTTGATGTTTTGTTTGTAATTCAAAGTTCAAACACACCTAAGCCGAAAAGTATCTAAATAAGATGGAAAAATGACACTACCAAAACATAAGCTCATAACATAAGCTTAAACAAAAACCCGGTAATTCAACCGAGCAATAATCAAAAAAGGCTTAAACCTGAAAACAAGATTGGAAACAACATTATCATGATCTCGAGACCGAGTTGACCAGTTGGTAATATGGATTTTTCTCCCTTTCAGACTGAGTTAACCCATTTGAAAACATGGGTTTTTCTGGGTTTTTGGCAAGATTAAAAAGGTAGGTTTTTGCGACTCAGTAGGAAAAATCAAATCTTGAACAGTTCCAATATGAGCATATATAAAACCCAAGTACCTCTAGCTTTCTTTTTAACTTTAATACTGGATGATTCTGTCTGTTCACATTTTATGTCTACTACCATATAGCGAATATGAGGAGCATATGTTCTACAGATACATCCCAATCGTAACATGCAAAATCACATCAAGTTCAGACTTTTATAACAGTTACAGTATAAAACATGACGGGGTTGCATGCCTAAAAATATACCTTCGGATCTTGAAATTTCTTAAATGGATTTTGAGACTTGAATCAGGAGGAGATTAGTAGCGGATTGGAAGATATTCCACTTACAAAGGAGTCTAAAGATGACATAGTAACTGTAAGCTTGTCATTCTGTGCTGATATGTGATGTCTATTTATTTAAAACACGTATAGAATGCCGGTCGGTGTAATTAAACTATCCATATGTTTATTAGCCTTATTTATCTTGTAAAAAGGTTTGCTAGATCCTACAGCTCAAAACTGATGTGAGTTGATCGGTTTTAGTGTAGACAGCAATGACAAACTTACTGAAAGGTACTACTATATGAGCATGTGACCCGTGTTGGTTTTATATGGCGAGTGAACGTTTTGATGCTATAGATGGCTAGTTATAAGATCATATAACTAATAGTCAAGTTTCATCATATTCCGAAGTCCTCATTATTTAGCAAAACAATAGAAACATGTATCTTTATGTATAGTTATAGGGCACTTTCCTTATAAGATGATATCACTTATGAACTTCATAATGATTTTGGTTGTTTTTTAGGTGTTCCTGAACTTAGTCTTGCCATAAAACTGATAGTGTGATTACCGGTGAACCAGTTGAGAAGCTTTATTTGTGGGGTCATTCAGCCTGTACACTTGAAGAAACTACAAAAAAGTCCCAAATCAATTCTTGTGTTTGGTGGTTTTGGAGGCGTTGGAAGGCATGCCAGGAGAAATGATTAATGGCTTATAGGTTCAGTGTCGGGTCATCTGCAGTTGGTTGACTTTGCAAGCACTCCATCCCAACGTTTGGGTCATACGGCTTCTTTAGTAGGAGAGCGTATGTTTGATTCTTCTGAAAGACACCAACTTTATAGAACTAACAACATTCTTACACTCAGACAGTAATTATCAAAGGCTCAAACCTGAAAACAAGATCTAGTAAGAGACGTTATTTAGTTTATGAGCTAAATAAGCCAAAAAAGTTTGAGGTTATGAGCATATCATATTTTCAATAAGCCCAAAAAATTGAGGTTATGAGCTTTTCATATTTTCAGTAGCCCAAAAAGTTGAGGTTGCGAGCTTATGGTATTTACAATAAGCATAAACAAACATCCCCTTAGCTTGATTAATCTATTAATAGCTCAATAAGGGGGTGTTTGGTTAAGCTTATTAGTTGAGTTAGGCTTATATTATATAAGTCATTTATGGCTTATATATCATAAGCTTATAAGCCCAAATTTAGTGTTTGGTTTAACTTATCAAAATTAATAAGTTAACTGACAAAAAAGTCCATGAGTATTAAATGAAGTAGTTATTAAATGTGGGGTATAAAAGTCTTTTTATATATTATTGTTATGTAAGCCCACCTTTTGTTATAAAAGCCTCACTTTTATGGCTTACCAAAACACCCACATATAAGCTTATAAGCCCACTTATATAAGCTTAACCAAACACTTGGTTTCGACTTATAAGCTTATATAAGCTAATAAGCTTATAAGCCCACTATATAAGCTAAACCAAACACCCTCTAAGAACCTCAATTTTGTTATGAATGAATAGTTTTAGTAGTTTTTCATTCACCTTTTAAGGGTTAAAACTATTAGTCATCATTCCACCACTACAGCGAAAACATCTCTACATTAAGCTTTATATAAAGAGGCTTATGGGCTTATGTAATTTTGGCTTATGTTTCATAAGGACATTTTTTCAGGCTTATTTAGAAACTTTCAGCTTATATAACTTTAAACTTATTTATGCTTATATAAGCTGAAATTACATAAGTTCATAATTCAAAGTGCACGGTGGTATGATATTATATCGTGTCGCGTTATCCAAATTCCCATTAACAGTAAGATGGTTATAGATATGATTGCATGAAAGAAAATGTTTTTGAGTTTTTAATGATATGCCAAAACATAATAATAACATCAACAACAAAAGAAATTGGCTTCCTGTAATCCCTAATGTCAAATTAGATAAAAAAAAGAAACGATTAAGCTCATAGGTGATATGTGCAATGCTGTAATATTGCGTTCTAGCTCCTAATGGGTCCAATATAAGTATCGCTGGACTCGCGCACCTGCAGAAGTTTTTTTGGAACATATATGTGTTTTGTTAGATACAAAAAAAAACCCGACAATCAGCAGAATCATTTTTGAAAACTCGTAAACGTGTGAAAAAAGAATTTTTAAAAACTCATAAACGTGTAGCTCAATGTTTAAACTACATGGTATGTACTTGATTATTATGAAAAACTCTCTAAGTTATATACTGCTCTGAGTTAGGCTTATCTAACGATGTGGGACAATATCTCATCTCCAACTTAGTTTTGGACACGTAGGGGCTTTTAAAGCAACTCTCTTCAACTAAAACAAAACACATAAACTAGTTACATATGCAAGTGATACATACGGTTAAATGTGTCCAAAGTTCTTTCTCATTACTAAATACTACAAGGATCATTGCTCTAAAAGACGTTATTAGAGTTAAACGACCGAGTGGTCTAGTAAATACTTCCTTAATTCGCCAATCGTGAATGACTCACCTTAGCATCCATATCTTCTTTCTCGTTAATCTCTTCCATATGCCTATCACTGGCTATATGGATCTCGATGCGTCAAGTAAATTTAAAAGACGCCCGATTGAACCAAGGCTTTCAAGATGGCTATGATGCCGGTGTGGCCTCTGGAAACAAGAATGGACATGAAGTTGGCTTAAAAACAAGATTTGTAGTTTCACAGAGGCTGCATTGATGTTTGGAACTCTGTGATTCGGGCTGAACGGCTGAACCAACGTTCTTCTCGACCAGGCCGTCGAAAAGAAGATCAAAGAGATGATGGTCTGTGTGAGTATCTGATTTTGGGAATAGGATCATTAAGGTTAAATGGGTAGCAGAAGGCATCATCATATTTGAATGAGATTTGGTTTTGAGTTATCACTATGTAGCAAATAACGTAGTCACGCAGACGATTACCAAAACAATATCATGCATGACTTGTTTTAATAATCTTTTGGCTTGGTGGTTTGTTTGTAATTCAAACTCATCTAAGCTGATGTGGTTTGATAGTTTACATAATGATCAACCTACCCGATGTCCCCAATAAGCATCTCCAACCCCCTATCTCTCGTTCCATTTGGTGAAATCCTGCCTTACGAAAATCAAGTTTCATTAGTCGTTTAACCAACTACATAGTATAATATGTAACATAGAAAAGTTTCATAATGCTAGCTTACTTGTCTAGGCAGGAGACTAGCACCGAGTGATTCATGCGACTACTTGTCTGAATATACGAACACTTTAAGGTGGTGGCTGAAACGGTTGTCGTCTTGCTTCTGCTTCCTTGGTGTCTAGAAAGCCTGCTAAGCTCAGAATGTACATGGTCATATTCTCATACACATACAAGTGCAGAAGTTCTTTTTGGAAAAAACTTATATTTACTTAATTGTTATAAAAAACTCTCAAAGTTATATACTACTATAAGTTTTGTTTATCAAATGATGTGGGAAAATATCTCATCTCCCACCTAAGGAGGTCCTTTGGCTGATAGCCACCTGGCTCGAGTGGTAAGTTGGGAATCGAATGCATGATGCAGTGCATCCTACGGGGCCCCGTGTAGGCATGTACCAAGCACGTTAAGCTTATAGGTGATATGTGCAATGCTGTAATTTCCATTTGGAACTTTAGGTGAGACTTTTTTGGAACCATCTGCTAGATCAGCCTCGTGCAGGGGCAAGGGTTCCAGACGGTGGAGCTTGTGTGTCGTATATCATAAATTTTATTCCGAGAAAATTTGATTTGAAAGAAACCATTAAGCTCATAGGTGATATGTGAAATGCTGTAAAATTGAAAGTGGTTAGAATCATGATGAACGGACAACAAAGTGTATTTCCAGCGCCTAAAGTTTCAGAATGTTAGCTTACTTGTCTAGGCAGGTGACTAGCACCGAGTGATTCAGCAACACTCAACCAAAGCTCCTTTGGTAGCGAGTCCCAAACTGAGTCCTTAAAAGACATCATGGGAAGAACGACAATGTCCCCTAACCGCCAAGAAAAAAATTTAATCGAGTTTTTTTCTAAATTGTGCAAATATTGAGTCAGAGTCTATATATGAGTCACTTAAATTGTTCATAAAAAAACTAAAAGGGTTTTTGTTAGGTCAACAAGCACAAATTTCCGTTGCTATTCATAAGTATATCTAATCGTGCTTTATACCTGAGTTTGCCAAAATAAGTATCGCTGGACTTGCACGCCTGTGAGCCAAGCCAATGTAGGTGAATTTAGTATGGAGTGTGCTTGAAATCGGTGGGCTAACGAAAAGTCAATTTGTTGGTGAAATGATAGGCACGTGATGCAACAAAGGACCATGCTTGCTGAGAAAGGTATGAAGATACGGACACTTTAAGGTGGTGGCTGAATGGTTGTTCTCTTGCTTCTGCTTCCTTGGTGTCTAGAAAGCCTGATAAGCTATCAGCTTACTCTAAGCTCAATGTACATGGTTTTGATGGTCATATACTCATATACATACAACTGTAGAAGTTTTTTTGGAGCATATATGTATTTTGTTTAAAAAGAAAATAGCAATATCTTCTTAAAAAGCTCATAAGCTTGTAGCTCAAATGAAACAACGTTTAACCTACAGACTTAATGTTATGAAAAACTCTCTAAGTTATATACGACTATAAGTTTGGTTTATCTAACGATGTGGGACAATATCATCTCCCACTTAATTTTGGACACATAGGGCTTTTAAATCAACTCTCTTCAACTAAAACAAAACACATAAACGATGCCTCCTAGACGCCTTGTTTCTGAGCACCAAGGGCACTTTTGACTTTTCATTTTTATAAACATCACGCGATATGGCAACGCCAACAATTTCAGAAAACCTCGAGCAGCTGAATTCGATGTTGGAAAAGGAAATGCTAACGAAAGAGTTTTCAAGTGAGCGGGGAGGAAGGAGGTCCTATGGCTGACCCTGCACATAGAGCCACGTGGCTCGAGTGCTGAGGTGGGAATCGAATGCATGATGCAGTGCATCCTACGTGGGCCCCGTGTAGGCGTGTACCAAGCACATTAAGCTCATAGGTGATATGTGCAACGCTGTAATGTCCATTTGGAACTTTTGGTGAGACTTTCTTGGAACCATCTACTCGATCGGCCTGGTGGAGGGGCAAGGACTCCATACGGTGGAGCTTGTGTGTCATACTCATATATATCATAAATTCTGTTCCGAGAAAATTAGATATGAAACAACCGATTAAGCTCATTGGTAATATGTGCAATGCTGTAATATTGTGTTCTAGCTCCTAATGGGTCAAATAAAAAATAGTAATATTGAAACGGGTCAGAATCATGATGAACAGGCAAAAACTGTATTTCCATAAATAAAAAACATTTGTGCTACTTGATCTGACACTTGAATTGTTCGTAAAAAACTAAAAGGATTTTTGTTGGGTCAACAAGCGCAAATTTTTGCTATTCATAAGTGTAGAAGGAAGATGTTTGTGATCTTATCGTGCTTTATACCTGAGTTTGCCAATAAAGTATCGCTGGACTCTCGCGCCTTTGACCCGAGCCAATGTAGGTGACTTAAGTATGGAGTGTGCTTGAAATTGGTAGGCTGGAGAAAAGTGAATTTGTTGGTGAAACGACATCGGGTGATGCAACAAAGGACCATGCTTGCTGATAAAGGTCTGAAGATACGGACACCTTAAGGTGGTGGCTGAAACGGTTGTCGTCTTGCTTCTGCTTCCTTGGTGTCTAGAAAGCCTGATAAGCTATCAGCTTACTCTAAGCTCCTAATGTACATGGTCATATACTCATATACATACAACTACACAAGTTTTTTTGGAACATATATGTGTTTTGTTTGATACAGCAAAAAAAAAAGAGAGAGTGAAACTACAATCACTAAAATCATTTTTGAAAACTCATAAACGTGTAGCTTAAACCAAAGAATTTTTAAAGTACACGCAGATTAGTTCAATTGTTATGAAAAACTCTCTAACCTATATACTACAATAAGTTTGGCTTATCTAACGATGTGGGACAATGTCTCATCTCACATAACAAGATCATCACCTAAAGTACTAGTCGTGCAACGAACAAAAAGGTCTTCACCAATAGATTCCAACTCGATCCACTTCCATACAAAAAGGTCTTCACAAACAGATTCCAACTCGATCCACTTCCATATAGTTTCTTGATAGTGTTGTTTGATAGGAAAACCTCCCAAGACACTAATATAGTTTTTATACACAAACATCGTGTGGGAGAATCTTGTGTAAGGTATACTTCCTGTCATTTTTCTTTCTTCCATGTGGATGATTGAATGTCAAAACTGTAAAGATCGCCTAATGGTTTTGCACCATCGTATTCTCCAAACATATATAATTGAGAATTGTAAGCTACCAATGTGTGGGAATGATGAGATAACGTTTTGCCCCTGGAGCACTTATCAAGCGTATATATTGTTGTAGAGATGCCGCCATTGTGAATCCCACCGAAATCATATATATGTTTGATCCTATAACCGCTGCTGCATGCCGATAACTGTACAACATTAAAGAAGATTAAGATCATTATGCATGTTTAACCTTTGATGAAATTCGCCCCGTTACACTGGAGCTGCTTCCATTCGTTATTTGTTGTATTAAGCACCCAAAAATCGTTCAGTGCATTCCCCGGATCTGCTCTCCTACTAAAGAAGCCGTATGAGCTAAATGTGGGGATGGAGTGCTTGCAAAATCAACCAACTGTAGTTGACCCGACACAGAATCTATAAGCCATGAATCATTTCTCCTTGCATGCCTTCCAACGCCTCCAAAACCACCAAATACAAGTTTACAGATATTGATTTGAGACTTGTAGTTTCAACTGTACAGGCTGAATGACCCTAGAGGTAAAGCTTCTCAGGAACTCCTAAAAAACAGCCAATATAAATTAATAACTAATATCATCTTATAAGGAAAGTTCCCTATAACTACACATAAAGGTGCATGTTTCTATTGCAGTATCACTTTGTCGTGCCCCGAGTTACTTTGCTGAGTAGTTCCTGCAGATGATGACGGTGCCGCCACCACTTCCGGTGGCGGTTGGGCAGCCATAAGCTGAAAGTTCTACACAGATGCTTGAAATTGGTGGGCTGACGAAAAGTGAATTTGTTGGTGAAATGTTGGTGGGATAATGCAACCATGCTTGCTGAGAAAGGTTTGAAGATACGGACACTTTAAGGTGGTGGCTGAAACGGTTGTTTTCTTGCTTGTGCTTCCTTGGTGTCTAGAAAGCCTGATAAGCTATCAGCTTACTCTAAGCTCCGTATTTACATGGTCATATACTCATATACATACAGCTGCAGTAGTTCTTTTTTGGAACATATATGTGTTTTGTTTGATACAGCCAAAAAAAAATATAAAAAAAAAACAAAGAAAGAAAGAGAAACGACAATCAGCAAAATCATTTTTGAAAACTTAAACGTGTGAAAAATCATAAATGAGCATTTCAAACCGAACAATGTTTGAACTACTATCCATGACGTTAGTTGTTATGAAAAACTCTCAACCTTATATATTACTATAAGTTTGACTTATCTAACGATGTGGGACAATCATCTGCCACTTAATCATGGACACATAGAGCTTTTAAATCAGCTCTCTTCAACTAAAACAAAACACATAAACTACTACATATGAAATATTGCAAATGTTCTATTGTCGAAAACAAATTAGTTTTCGATAGAACTTCTTTTAGATGAGTCTTTTTTACTTCCATCATCTTCCTTATCACCTGGTAAGAGGACCTTATGTAACTCGGATGGAAAATCAAGAATAATGCATCAAAAAATCGCGACTTCTTCCACACACGTTTATCTAATGGTGTTTCAAGTGTAAGTTGAACGTCTCCAACCGGTAACATGACCTTGAGATCATCAACGTTAATGTTCTTCAAACGCACCACTCCTACTGAATCAAGGTTATCACTTCCTATGTTGATGTCAAACTTGCTAGATAAATTGAGTGCTTCCCTCATCTTGAGAAAGTACGAATGACCCAAATTTTCCGATTGATCGAAAGTAAGCTTAACTTGCTCGGGAGGAGGGGTACGAAAAAGGAGACCAGGTATATTACCAGTACAGACGAAAGAAAGTAATCTTGGAGCATTAACTTGTACATTGATCACCGGCCGGTTTGATATAGTTCTAGGGCCAACCACTTGAGCGAAACACTAGAGATAACCATGTTTTCATCCTCCCAATAATGGATTCCAAGGATCAGACTCTCGAGTACAGAAAACTTTGATCCGACTGTGCTAAATAACGAACTGTCTATAGTCACGTTCTCTATATATAAGTGTGTCACGCTTGCTAAATTATCTATTTGAAACGGTATAGGCTTCCTCAAAGAAAACGCAGCGCCAGAATTACGAAAGAAGAACAGACTAGGTACGTTATTGAACTCGCAAAGATCATCCTCTTCCAGCGATAAATTCCTAATTCGCTAAGACGAAGAAGGTTTTCAACTTTAACATTCTCCAAGCCCGCACAAAACAAAAGTGTAATCTTCTCAAGTAAGGTAAAGTAGACAACAAGTTATGAAACATGTTTTCAGTTATAAAGACCAAATCTAAGATCATTACACGCAGACTGATACGGGTCATTTGGGGAAAGTCAACATAGCAGTCAACAAAGGACCATGCTTGCTGAGAAAGGTCTGAAGATACGGACAATCTAAGGTGGTGGCTGAAACGGTTGTTGTCTTGCTTCTGCTTCCTTGGTGTCTAGAAAGCCTGATAAGCTATCAGCTCCGAATGTACATGGTCATATACTCATATACATACAGCTGGAGAAGTTTTTTTTGGAACATATATGTGTTTTGTTTGATACAGCAAAAAAAAAACAAAAAGAACAACAATCAGCAAAATCATTTTGCTCATAAACGTGTAGCTCAAACCGAATAATGTTTGAGATACCAATTTATGTCTTAATTGTTATGAAAAACTCTTTAACTTATATATTACGTGTAGCTGGAGAAGTATCGCTGCACGCGCCTGCAGAAGTTTTTTTTGGAACATATATGTGTTTTGTTAAAAAAAAATCAAAATCATTTTTGAAAACATATAAACGTGTAGCTCAAATCAAACAATATTTGGTCTACAGGTGTAAATGATTAACTATTATAAATAACTCTCTAACTTATATACTACTATAAGTTTGGCAAATCTAACGATGTGGGACAATATCATCTCCCACTTAATTTTGAACACATAGGGCTTTTAAATCAGCTCTCTTCAACTAAAACAAAACACATAGACTACCGTAGTCAAATAGCATCAATTCGTTGCAAAAAGTAATATGATTAGTAAGATCAATATGTTCACTCGCCTTATAAAACCAACACGGGTCATATGCTTATATAGTAGTACCTTACAGTAAGTTTGTCATTGTTGTCTACACTAAAATCGATCAACTCACATAAGTTTTGAGCTACAGGATCTAGCAAGCCTATTAACAAGATAAATAAGGCTAATAAACACCAACATTGAAACTGTTCATGCCACCTAGACGCCTTGTTTCTGAGCACCAAGGGCATTTTTGACTTTTCATTTTTATAAACATCACGCAATATGGCAGCGCCAACAATTTCAGAAAACCTCGAGCAGCTGAATTCGGTGTTGGAGAAGGAAATGCTAAGGAAAGAGTCTTCAAGTGAGCGGGGAGGAAGGAGGTCCTTTGGCTGACCTGGCACAGAGAGCCACGTGGCTCGAGCGCTGAGGTGGGAATCGAATACATGATGCAGTGCATCCTACGTGGGCCCCGTGTAGGCGTGTACCAAGCACGTTAAGCTCATAGGTGATATGTGCAACGCTGTAATTTCCATTTGGAACTTTTGGTGAGACTTTCTTGGAACCTTCTGCTAGATCGGCTGGCGTAGGGGCAAGGGCTCCAGAGGGTGGAGCTTGTGTGTCGTATATCATAAATTTTCTTCCGAAAAAAATTAGATCTAAAGAAACGATGTGATATGTGCTAATATTGTGTTCTAGCTCCTAATGGGTCAAATTAAAATAGTACATTAGAAAGGGGTCAGAATCGTGATGAACGGGCAACAAAGTGTATATTCAGCGCCTAAATTATCCTAAATATGTTATGCTAAAAAACATTTGTGCTACTTGATCTAACACTAAAATTGTTCAAAAAAGATGGTAAAGCAACCTAGACGGCTTCTGAATTAGCCAATGCGCATGCTTTTCATTTGTGGGTTACATCAAGGCTGTGATACAGTGGTAGGAGAACGAGGCATAGAACTGTTGGGTGGACAGAAGCAAAGAGTAGCGATTTTGAAGAGACCCATGATCGATACTACTAATGGACAAGACTACAAGTGCACTTGTGACGGTCTCCGCCATTGAGCAACATCAAGTTATGCTTCAAACCGAGAATATAAAGAAGCTGCTGCACAACTAGATGTATGTAAGCTGGTTCTGAGTCAGTACCCGTTGAAAAACTTGCATCAACTTGGGAAGGTTTCAGAGTTTTCCACTACTCTCTGCTCGACCACAATCAATTATACAGTAGATCCTGAGTCAGAAGATCGTTGAGTTGACGTGATGATGTTAGATCACCATGACACCTAGCCCTAAAACGTGCATAAGTTTCACGCATCGTAAAATATACTTTCAATCGTGTAGATTTAGATGCATCTGAAATGAATAAAATTCATCTGATTAAGTTGATACATCTCATTCAAATAGGGTTCATAGGTAAACACTTGGTTATAAACTTAAACAGGATATCGACATGATTTTGGGTAAACTTCAAAATCACCATCCGTTTTTAGAAGAGATCCTAGTTCGACACTTGAAGAAGCCTTGCGAAATTTTGACACTTGATTCAAAGTCACCATTGACTTTTCATGATAGTCAACTTCGTTAAACCAGCTAAAAACCATTTTCTCCAATCTACTTCCGTGCTCTAGTAGTAACTGTGCTAATTTTAGCTTCCACTTATCCCTTTTAAATCCAAGAAACTCGGCTCTTTTTAAATAGGGTGACAAGATTCTCATTGTTTTAACATATTTCGACTTCTGGTATCCGTTCACATAACATACCTATGTAGTCAATGAAAGTATAAGTTAGACATCTTGAGCTGCAAAAACAAAAACTATGTTTGGAATTCTTTGGAAAACAGTATTTTTTTTTGTCAAACTATGTTTTCCGAAGAACTAAAGCTTGCAAAAAATAACCCAAAGGTTTTGTTTCAATATGGATGTCTACACTTAAATTAAAAGTGGGCAACGTTGAAAAAGTTCATGGTTTACAAGGAGCCGATAATATTCTCAATTACTTATTCCCCGTTTACAAGAACCCAAAATACTCAATTACTTTAAGAAACATTTCGATGATAGTCATTCCTCACATGTTTGTATCCCAAGTAGAATATGAATAAATTACTAACTGAGATGAGTAAGCCTACCTCTTGAATAATCAAATGGATAGACTCAATATTTGGAGAGCATGTGACGATCCGGCTAAGTAGCAACATATCATAGGCTTCAAACGTTGTGGTGAGTTCCAATGTCTTCAGACTCGGAAGAGATTTAGGAAAATTTCCTTCCGGATCACATGTATCACGAATAATCTATGAAAGGATAAAAACTCAACTAAGTACCAAAACTAGATATTAAGGTATGCGAAATGAAAAAGTAATTTGAGACGTGGGAGTTGGTAGGTGCTTTACATTGCTTATTGCGTATAAATGATAAAAATGAATAATCGTGCATAAAGAGAATATGTACTTACACTACAGTCAAACGACAAAGATTCCACCTGAGATGTTCGAGCTAAGATTTTCCATAAATCTTGTTTGTAAAAGCGACATTGAGGGAGAATAACAGCAGTCTTTAAGGAGTCTACTTGTTTAAAGATGAAAGGATCTTTAACTGGAAGACCGACACACTCAAAATGCACCAGTTCTGGGCATGAAACCACAAGGCCTATAGGATGGATCTGTTTCTTACGGCCATGAATTACCAGAGTCTTGAGTTTCGGACATGCTATTCGAAGAATTATTAAATTGAATCGACAATTTATCAAACGTAACACCTCAAGTAATGGACACACCTTAGGAAGTTTTTCTGAGAACTTTTCGTCCCAGGAGCCAACATTGTTGAGCTCGAGAACTTTAAGTGCAAAGGAACCATTACAATTAGGGAACTTATAAGAATACCCATACAAATATAACCTCAAGGACTCCAATGACTCACACGCTAACAGACAATGTGGCAACTCAATGATCTTGTCCCCACGATAAAACTTCAAGTCAAGTTTCTTGACTTTGCGAGTTACAGCAGCGTTAACCAACTGCCAGACCGTCGACACATCAAAGTAACTTGAACAAGATAAACGAAAACTATCCAAATCCACAGTCTTGTCAGCTAAAGCCCTAGACACAAAGTCTTTTAATTTTTTAGCTTGTGGGCGCTTCATTGTCTTTAGCCGGTCACAATCTATATTTAGAGATGGAAAACGTGGAATAGAAGTCCACAAATACCTCCATTGTCTCGATAAAAGACTGGTTCGAACAACTTCTTCGGTGTTTGGAAGACCTTGAAGGATGAGCTGAAGAATTGGGTCGGGCATGTTACCGATGAAATCGACACCATTTTCGAGGTCTGGAGGCTTTGGTCGCTTGGATTTGTTCATTGCTTGATGATTATCAGCAAAAAGTATCGAGATTGTGAGGTTTATTACAGCGACATTGGATGTTCAAATTAATAACACCTGCGACAAAAATATATTCAAACATTAGATCTCTCAAAATTAATCATTACATCCAGGTCCCTCTACTATTTAATATAGTGGTTACATTTTTTACCTGTGATTGTGGTCAAATACAATTCAAAAGTTATACTCCGTATTATTCCAATTACGTACACTTTATGTGACTTTCGACCGATTCATAACTATTCATTAACTCACTTATGCATACCTAATGTTGATTCAGGTATGCAAATGACAAGTATGATCGAATATGGTACCCAAGGACTACTAAAGTTTATGTACAAGTACATACTTCTGGGACACTTTCTAATTTAGGGTCGTCAACCACAAATGAAGTACCATCAAAGGTCATTAGCACTACCGCTACAAGCCCAAACGGAAATCATTTTCGGGTTTTGCTATAATGACGTTGAAAGGCTAGATTGAGACAGAAATGTATAACAAACGCACCTCAAGCACTAAACAAGGGTGCACGATATGAAATGAAATGTATAAGTTACATGTAGGCGCATAATCATTTTGCATACGACGCATTTTCTGTTTTCACAAAGCACTAGGCACATATATTCCAGCTCATAAAATATCTTCAAGCGCTTTAATTAATGTATAAGTTTGAAAGTTTCCATACCAACTAGACAAGTAGATGATGTTAGGTAGCACTATATTTCCTAAAATATTATCATTCATATATCCATATTACTGTACTAGATAGAACAAGTATGGTACACCCGCGCTTCGCTGCGAGGCCATATGTTTTTTGGTTCAATAGTTGCGCACGCAATCAGCTACAGTTCAACGTCCTTGCCATGCGATACTAATCCTAAGAAATACAGGAAAAGAGAGGTAACCAAATGTCTCCTAATACTAATCCATTTAAACATTCTAAAGCCGCTACAAAGCCTTTTACTTTAAAAGCTGTTATAAGAAATGTTAAAGTAATGGAAGGACGTGTTGCATCAGATGAAATATATCATAAAAAGAATAACTGCAACATTCTTATTTTCTGAAATAGTTCTCATGTTGTTACTTTCCTTTTTGCTAGGTGGTTCTAAGTGAAGCAGGAATATGTGTTTCTTTCTCTTGGTTGGTTGACGTGATATTTACGCCTGCATGCCACTGAATCAAAAAGTGCTCACTCTAACTTATTACCCATCGCTTATAAGCTAGTGCCAACGACCGTCACTCGACCTAGCATCAACCATAAGAGCCCGACCATTTCCTCTGGACTGTGTAAAAGACCAGCAGTCAACATCTGGACCTGCAAATTCAGCAACCGGGGCCTGCAAATTATATCATATTTTTTGCATTAGACCTACTCATTTATCGTTTTTATCCATTGTGCAATATCCTGTTAAAAGAAATACTGATGCACATAGGCAACAACCTATGAGTTTAACGCTAATGGTATACCCATTGAAACTTCATCAAGTAACCAACTGATTGCAAAGCTCATGGTTTGTAATTTCAAACTTCAATCTATTGGCCTATTTCGAGCTAAAGGACATCTTTCTCCCTATGGCTTTCAGCGTTCAAATCAATACAACGTAAACAATAATTTGAATCTAAAAAGTGTATGATACTGCATTTATAAATTCTTGATATGCGTTGTTCGTAGTATTTATGATATCGGGCTATCATTAAGCGGAAGTTTACTAACCCAACACTTGTCAAGCGCAGCAGATAGCTCTTTCTCCGCCATTGTTGCATTTTCGAGCATTCCTTTATGTGCTAACAGCCGATGAGACACAACCTCGCTTGCATGAAACCTTTTACAAAAAAACAAAGTTAAGAACCAATTATAAAAAACTATAAACAAACAGTTTCTAATTTGCAATAATGTGTATACAGGATAACGGTTTAGAAAACGTTTTGATTTTGACATTTGACATTTTTGATGTTGTGGTTTCCATGATTGAAAGTTTTTTTTTTTTTAAATCATATTATTTGATACTGCAGGAGTGATGGTGAACTGACCCATAACTCAAATAGTGTTCTTTCCTATACCGTTCAAGCCAGCTGAAACCACTATTAGTGTTCTTTCCTATATCGTTCAAGTCGGATGATACCACTATTAGCGCACAGGCTCTATTATTATGATCCCTCTTCTAATACTTGGTCTAATTGTGCTCTAAGTTTCTTTGCTAGGCATCATCTTATACACCCTCCTTATTACATATAGTTATGTTGTATTATTATTTAGTTTTAAAAAGGAAGAGATTGGATGGCTTTATTAGTTATGGGTATTTTTTTGGCTTATTGATGACTTGATGTAGGTTACTTTGGCATCAATCAAAGTGTAAGCTCTAATTTTTTTTGAAGCTGGTATGTTGTTCCAATGATGTTGACACTTTTTTTATTGTTATTGTCGTTTGTTTAGTTTTTAAATATCATTGAATTTATTAGTGTTCACAGTTAAGTTGTTAATGGCTTAATGTTAGTTATTTTCATAACAGTTAAGAATAGCTACTATATATGTGTGGCTAAAGTGTGTTGATGTTGTTTATTAATGTACTGAAGGTAGTTCGAACTTATGAGTTATTTAATTTAGTCCAGCAAGAAGGAGAACCTTTAATTTAGGCCAGCAAGAAGGAGAACTTTTAATTTAGGCCAGCAAGAAAGAGAACCTTTAATTTAGGCCAACAATAAAACGACCAAACAAATGAGAAATTTAATTTAGGCCAGCAAGAAGGAGACCTTGGGCGGAAAATGCGGCAGGCCCGAGGAGGGAACGGACACCGGTTACATGGGTTGGGCAAACAGCGACTGGAATATGGACACCGGCGCTGACAAATGAGCCAGGCGTAGAACCTGCACCGGAAAAAAAAAATAAAGCGCCACATAAAATAAATACTATAAAAAAAGAACAAATAATGCAAGCACCTCTAGCTGGAACGCTTCCACCCTCAGAACAGGAACAGTCGCCGGCTCTGGTCGGCAATGACACTGGTCCAGCATCACCATAAACGTTTGGGCGAATACACAATGGTGTTGGCCAACCCAAATCTGCCATAATGGCATCGCCATTGGCGGCTGTGGACAACGCTGCACTTATAAAGAGACGAACAATAAGGAACCGAACATAAGAAAGATGGCACTTTTCCAAAAAAAAAGGAAAGCAACAATGAGTGGAGCACCTGTAGTATAAATGTTACCACGTTCACGGAACCATGAACGGTAAGAACTATGGGGCACATCCAAACGTGCAACGTCTGGGGCAAAATGTTGACGTCTACCAGATGCAGACATCACATGAACGTCAGGGCGTACGACAGAGTTTTCAAAATCCAACACAACAGGATGGGCTCAAACATTCAAAGAATCCGCTAAAATATGACCTATACGAACCTCAGCCGGCCAAAATCGTGAGTTTGCAAAGTCTAACACACTACTACCAACTACACCTGCATAAAAATCAGAGAAACCTTGGCCGGGAAAAAGGGCCGTACGACCTAACGCTGAGCGCGCATATAAAATTTCCTGACCAACAGCCGCATCTACATATGGGCTTCCACCTCTGGCACCTAAGTCAGAATCTAAACAGGGCAAGCTACCTTGGGCATCTAAGGCAGAAAGCCTATGTTGTTCCCTAATAATACAAAGGGAAAGACAACTATAGTACAAACAACAAAGGCAGACAACCGAAGCATGTAGCAACAATTTGGCACAATATAAAGGGGCAAAATCATAAGGATAGCATCAACATAGGCGGAAATAATTTGGTGACAAAACATAGGGTAAAATATTGATATTACAATAATAAGCACAAATGAGAACGCCTCCCGTTTCAGCTTCAGAAAACGCAGCCACCCGTGATGGTTGCAAACTAAACAATTTGCCATGCCAAAACACGGGCGGCTGCGGTTGTGGAGGTTGCTGGATCGAGAAAGTGTCGACT